>NW_020869752.1:0-7500 GCF_003789085.1 Penaeus vannamei | reverse complement strand
TTTATCTACCTATCCATCTCTCAAAACACATGTACACTAAGATAGTTATTAAAAAGTTATGCTATCGGTTTGGCAAGTCCTCTATCGGTTTGGCAAGTCCTCAATCGGTTTGATGGTAAGTCCTTCAATCGGGTTTGGTAAGTCCTCAATCGGTTTGGTAAGTCCTCAATCGGTTTGGTAAGTCCTCTATCGGTTGGTAAGTCCTCAATCGGTTTGGTAAGTCCTCTATCGGTTTGGTAAAATCCTCTCTCGGCAAGTTCTAAGTCCTCTAATCGGTTTGGCAAAGTTTGGCAACCTCTATCGGTTTGGCAAAGTCCTCTATCGGTTTGCGCAAGTCCTCTATCTCTTTTGGCAAGGTCTCTATACGTTTGGTAGTCCTCTATCGGTGGTAAGTTCTCTATCGGTTTGGTAAGTCCTTCTATCGGTTTGCGTAAGTCCTCAATCGGTTTGGTAAGTTCCTCTATGGGTTAAGTCCTCTATCCCGGTTTGGTAAGTCCCTTCTATCGGGTTTGGTAAGTCCTCTATCGGTTTGGCAAGTCCTCTATCGGTTTGTACGTCCTATCCTGTGTACCTGTGAGTGTATGTACACAGGATATTTTTCACCGACGACAGAAGCAAATGTGCAAATTAACACAGAGGCGCTAAAATGTGTCAACACTGTGCTTTGGAAACGCCTCAAAAAAGGCGAGAGGGAGAAGGAGGAGGGAAGAGGAGGAGGAGGAGGAGGGAGGGTAGCGAGAGGAGGAAGGAGGGAGGGGGAGGAGGAGGAGGAGGAGGAGGAAGAGGGAGGAGGAGTGGGAGGAGTGAGGGGAGGAGGAGGAGGAGGAGGAGGAGGATGGAGGAGTGAGTCGAGGAGTAGGAGGAGGGGGAAATGGGAAGGAGAGCGAGTGGAGAGGAGGAGGAGGAAGGTAGAGTAGGAAGAGATAAAAAAAAAACATTTCCAACATTTAAAAAAAAAAGATGCCAAGCACCCCCCCCCTTTCAAACCCCTCAACCCCGTCTACCCTCTCCTCCCCTTACCAATATCTTGCTATTTCCTATTCCCCTCTTTTCCAACATCCCCTACCACCACCACCCCATCCCCCTCCTCTTCTTACCATCACCCTCCTATCCCCTCTACCCTTCCTAGCTCTACTAACAACCCTTCTCCCCTCTCTACCAACACCACCTCTACCACCACACCTATCCCCACTCTTACCCTATCCTCCTCCCCTTACCACCACCCCTTATCTCACCCCATACACCATCCCCTACCATCCCTTCCCCCCAACCACACAACCCCCCCTCCCCTCCCACCCCTACCACCCCCTCCTCCCATCCCCCCCTTCCTCCCCACCCCCACTCCCACCCCCACCCCCCTCGCATCGTAAAAACAGTGCCACCGCCATGACGTAACCTCCCTGCCAACACCCGAGGGCTTGCGAGTGGTCGCGGGTTCTGGCTTTGCATGAGCTTGACCTCAATCCCTGGGTGAGTTTTTAATCCCCGCTTGACAAGACGCGCAATCTATGTGCTTGCTCACCTACATTTGCTTGTTTGTTTTTGGTTTTCTGGGGGGGGGGTTTGTGGTTGGTTTTGAAGGGAGGGGCAAGGGGGAGGAAAGGGGGTGTTGTTTGTTTGTTTTTGTTTTGTGTTTGAACAGGGGAGGGGTAGAGGGGGTGTGTTTGGTTGGCTGGAGGGTGTTTGTTTGTGTGTTTTGTTTTTTGTTTTTTTTGTTTGGTTGGTCTGGAGGGTGTTTTTGTTTGTTTTGTCTTTTGTTTTTGTTTCTTTTTCTTTGGTTTGGAGACGAGATTTTGTCTTCGTCTTTTGTTTTGTTATGCTAGTAGGGCTTATTTTTTGTTGGGTGTTTGTTTTTGTATTTATTTGCTTGTTTTACATCCTATGGGCTGGCGTTGTTGTTTGTTTATTTGTTTTCTTGTTTGCCATGGGTGTTCGTTCTTGTTTTGTGCTTGCTTGTTTTGTCCTATGGTATTTGTTATTTTTTGTTTTCTGAGTTTTGTGTTTGAATGCTTGTTTGTCCCATGGATGTGTATGTTTTTGCTTGTTTTCCCTTGAGTATTTGTTGTTTGTTTGCTCCCCATGTGTTACTTCCACGGTTATCCATTCGTGATATATGTTTATTCCACAGTTGTTTATCTTAAAAACATAAAAAGAAACAAAATAGTAAAATATCAAATAACAACAATAATAACAATAACACTAAACACAACAAACAATAAACAACAACAACAATAATAATAACAATAATAGTTACAATAGTAATAATAACTCCAACGACAAAAAAAAATCGTGCTGGGATATCAGTGAATGTAAAAAATATCCACACAGCGGCTTGTGTGGATATTAATGTTTAGATTTCTCTTCGTGTTGTCTTTAATCAATCTGTAGTTTTCGTTTTTTTTTTTTTTTATCATTTATTTCGTTTTTTTTGTGTGTGTGCGTTGAATCAGTGTGATGGTTCGTGGAATTATTATTATTTATTTTTTTCTGTTTTTATTGCCGTTTAATGCACGTTCTTACACACGAGCTCACATATGTACACACAAACGCATACAACACACACGCTCACACAAAACACAAACACACACACACACACACAAACACACACACACACACACACACACACACACACACACACACACACAACCACACACACACACACACCCACAACACACACACACACACACACGCACACACAAACTCAACTCCCTCCCCTCCCCCCCACCGCCCTTCTCCTCCCTGTGAGAGAATATTAAAAGCGAGAGTAGCTACTTTTTTTTACACCCCTTCCCTCCTCTCCCCTCCCCTCCCCCTCCACCCCCCCCCTCGCGGTCACCTCCCTCCCCTCTTCTTCCTCTCTCCTTCCTCCTCCCCCTCCTCCTTCCTAACCACGCGTCCACCCTCTCCCCCCACCTCTTCTTCCTCTCTTCATCCCTTCCCCTCCTCCCCTCTCCCCCCCCCCGTCACCTCCCTCCTTCTCTTCCTCTCCCCCTCCTCCTCCCCCCTCCCTCTTCTAACCACGCGGTCACCCCCCCCCCCACAACACCCACACTCTTCTTCCTCTCTTCTCCCTCCTCCTCCTCTTCCTAACCACGCGGTCACCCCCCCCCCACCTCTTCCTACTCCCCCTTCATCCCTTATACTCTCGGGGGGGGGATAGGTCCTTCCAGCGTGATTTTAGTCCTTCTTGCTCTCAGGAGATACGAATGTGGAACAGGAAAGAAAATCGATGATGGTGATGACAGCGTGAAGCGAAAACGGGGTGAATAAAGTACTGAATATGACAGATAAATGTGATAAGATGACGTAGAAACGAAGACTGATAATGAAAACTGTTCATAATATGTTGAATTATGATGGGTAATTTTTTAACAACAAGCGATGACATAAATAAGGCAATAAGCATTAATAATAAACCGTATAACAACAAAGTACGAAAAATAACATCACAAAAAAATAATAATAAAAAAATAAATCAAGAACATTAAGAGCGACGTATATCCTCAAGAGAAAAAAGAAAAGGAATCGAAAGAGAGAGAAGAGTAAGAAAAATGGAGAGAGAAGAGAGAGAGGAAGAGTGGAAGAGGGAGAGAGAGAGAGAGGAGAGAGGAGAGAAGAAGAAGAGAGAGAGAGAGAGAGAGAGAGAAGAGAGAGAAGAGAGAGAAGAAAAAGAGAGAGAGACGGGAGAGAGAGAAGAGAAGAAAAGAGCAGAGAGGAGAGAGAAGAAAGCAGAGGAGAGAGAAGCGGAGAAGAGAAGAAAAGAGAAAAGAGACACAAATGCGAGGAATCAGGAGAAAGCGACTACAGAGAATTCCTGGCGTGGAGGCACTTATTATCCTTAACTAGCCAAGAGGACGGAGGAGGGATGGGAGAGGGGAGGGAGGAATGGGATGGAGAGGGAGAGGGAAGGGAGAGGAGGATGGAACGGAGAGAGTTGATGAGAGGGGGGTGAAGATGGAGGGGATGGGAGGGAGAGGATTCTGGATGGATTAGAGGGAGGTTGGAGGAGAGGGAGAGAGAGGATGGAGGATAGATGTGGATTGGAGGCGAGGGGAGGGATAGGGGGAGGGAGAAGGGTAAAGGAGAGGGAGAGAGGTAAGGAGGTTGGAATTAAGGAGAAGGGAGGGAGGGCGAGGGTGAGGAGGACCTAAGATAGAGAAGAAGATGGAGCGGGTTATGAGGAGGAGTGTAGGACTGGATAGATTAGAAGGGATGAGAGGGAGGAGAGAGGGAAGGAGGAGGATGGAGCACAGAGAGGAGGTAAGGAGAGGAGAGGATAGAGAGAAAAGAGAGAGAGAGAGAGAGAGAGAGAGAGAGAGAGAGAAGAGGAGAGACAGAAGAGAGAGAGAGAGAGAGAGAGAGGAGAGAAGAGAGAGAGAGAGAGAGAGATGAGATGAGAGAGGCAAGGAGAGAGAGAGAGAGAAGATGGGAAAAGGGTTCCGAGGAAAATGAATTCCTTTCTAATTAGTCTTAAGATACCTTTAATGAGGCGGAGAGGGAGGGAAACAGAGGCAGGTGGACGGGGGGGGGAGGGGGGAGGGAGGGAGAGAGGTATGAGTATGGAAATGAGAGAGAGAGAGAGAAAAAAAAAGGAGAGAAAGAGAGAGGGGAGAAAAGAAAATGGAAAGGGAGGGAGGGAGGGGAGAGGGAGGCGAGAGGGAGGGAGAGAGAGAAGACAGAGAGAGGAGAGAGAGAGAGAGAGAGAGAGAGAGAGAGAGAGAGAGAGAGAGAGAGAGAGAGAGAGAGAGAAGAGAGAGAGAGAGATGACAGAGACAGGAGACAGAGAAAGAAAGAGACCAAAGAAAAAAAAGAAAGACAAAGACAAACATACAGACACAGATACCAACACACAGACACACAAAACTGACACAGAGAAAGAAAGAAAGAAAAAGAGAAAGAGAGGAAAATAGAGAGGAATTAAGACATGCAGACCATCAAGAAAGGAGGGAAGAGGAACAAAGCTCGAGGGCATTTTGTAATAGATGGATGAACCGCGAGCCACCATGTTGTCAGACAAATGGGTTAAGCTCCTGTTGTTGTCCTCATGGCGGTCGGTGTTGGCATGTTGTGGATTATGTTGTTATGATGTGGTTTATGTCGGTATGTTGTGGATATGTCGGTATTTGTGGTTTTATGTTGGTATTGTTGGTTTTATGGTTGTGGTGGATGTTGTGGTTTTATGTTGGTATGTTGTGGTTTTATGTTGGTATGGTGGATATGTTGTTAGGTTGGTTTATGTGGTATGTTGTGGTTTATGTTGGTATGTTGTGGGTTTTATGTTTGGTATGTTGTGGTTTATGTTGGTATGTTGTGGTTTTATGTTGGTATGGTGTGGTTTTATGTTGGTTGGTGTGGTATGTTGGTTTGTTGTTGTTTTATGTTGGTATGTAGTAGTTCATGTTGGTATGTAGTGGATTTATGTTGGCATGTTGTGATCTATATTGGTATGTTGTGGTTTATGTTGGTATGTTGTGGTTTTATGTTGGTATATTGTGGTTTATGTTAACATGGTGTGGTTGATGCTGGCATGCGGTGACCAGGCACTTCGATTGATTAAACACCCACACACATACACCATTACCAACAAAACAACAAAAACACATACACCCATAAAAAAACAAAAATAAACAGTCACACAAGCGAACAAAACCAAACACAAAACACACACACCAACAAAGAAACAAAACACCACGAAACAAAACAAATAAGTAACAACATAGACAAAAGACAAAGACAAATCACACACGCACACCAAACAAACAAACAAATCAAGATACCACTCCAAGTAAACAAAAAAAAGAGAAAAAACGACAATAAACAAAGAAAACAAGAAAAAACAATAACAAACAAAAAAGACGCTAAACAAAGAACAAGAAAAAACGACAATAAACAAACAAACAAAAAAGAAAAAAAACACAATTAAACAAACAAACAAAAACAAGAACAGAGGTAAAACTTCTTAAGTGGAATGCCAGAGAAACTTTCAGAGTGACGTCATACTTTTAAGTGATCTAAGAGTAAGGAATTTGTGTTTAAAGATAAAAGTGATTTGCAAAAAAAAAAAAAAAAAAAAAAAAAAAGTGACGACGTTTTAGGTGATGTATGAGGGTGTGGAGATGAGTATATGGTGTGATGGGTGGTGCTGCGGGGGGATGGTGGTGGTGATGATGATGGTGGTGGTGGTGGAAAGTAGTGATGGTGGTGGTGATGGTGGTGGTGGTGGTGATGGTGGTGGGTGGTGGTGTGGTGGTGGTGGGTTGGTGGTGGTGGTGGTGGTGTGGTTGGTGGTGCGTGGTTGGTGATGTGATGAGGATGATGATAGTGATGAGGATCGGTGATGATGATGGTGATAATGGTGGTGGTGGTTGTGAGTAGTGGTAGTGGTGATGATGGGATGAGGTGGTGGTGATGATGATGATGGTGTGGTGATGATTATGATGCGATGATGCATGGTGGTGGTGATGAAACTACTAACAAACCAAAAAATGGACAAATAAAATAATGAAATGAATTTAAAAGAATAAAAGAAAGAAAGATTTCCTCCCCCTTCTCCATCCCCTTTAATAACGAAAGAAATAAACCAAACAAACCAAATAAACGAATAAATAATAACGAAAGAAATGAAATACAAAAAAAAAAACGACTTCACCCCCCCCCCCACTCCCTCCACCCTACTCCCCCCCCCCCTCTTCCCCCCGTCCCAAAAAAGGACAAAAAAGAAGTATTGTCATAAGGGTGAAAGTCAAGAAGTAACACTAAGTTGAGTGACACTTGAGGGAAGGGAAATCGAGGACAGACACTGAACTTAAGACTTGAGCTGAGAGACTTAAGTTTTAGGGTGAGGGACTTTGTGATTTATGGACTTAGAGAGACTTTTAGACTCGTAACTTAATTTGAAAGACAGAAGATGTGACACGTTAAAAATTTGAGACTTAAAACTAGACGTTAAGAATGAGAGACTTAGAATACTAGACGTTAAGAATGAGAGACTTAGAATGCTAGACGTTAAGAATGAGAGACAAAATACTAGACGACTTAAACTAGACGTTAAGAATGAGAGACTTAGAATACTAGACGTCAATAATGAGACAGTATAGTAGACGTTAAGAATGAGAGACTTGAAGACGTTAGGAATGAGAGACTTAGAATGCTAGGTGTTAAGAATGAGACTTTCAACAGGAAAAGACGGCCGTGTCAGCTGTTGCCGGGTGGGCGAGGCGTCTCCGGTCCCTCTCCCAAGGTCTTCCTCGCATCTTCTCCTCCTCCTCCTCCTCCTCTTGTCTCGCTCGCTTCTCCTCTTTCTCCTCTCCTCTCCTTCTTGGTCTGGCTCGCTTCTCCTCCTTCTCCTCTCCTTCTTCTTGGTCTCGCTCGCTTCTCCTCCTCCTCTCCTTCTTTTTGGTCTCGCTTCTCCTCCTCCTTCTTCGTTCGTTTATTCCCTCCTACCGCTACCGCGTCTTATTTATCTTTCTTGTCTCGTTTACTTCTCCATACGACTGGCTT
>NW_020869751.1:525757-530757 GCF_003789085.1 Penaeus vannamei | reverse complement strand
TCCCTCTCTCTCTCTTGTCTTCTCTCTTTCCTTCTCTCTCTCTCCTTCACCCTTTCTCTCCTCTCCCTCACCTTTCTCTCTCTCTCTCTCCCCCCTCTCTCCTTCCCTCTCCCTTTCTCTCCCTTTCTCTCTCTCTCTCCCTCTCTACCCCCTCTCTCCCTCCCTTCCTCTCTCTCCCCTTCTCCCTCTCCCTCCTCCCTCCCTCCCTCCCTCTCCCTCTCTCCCTCGTCCAATAATCTACAGTCGGCGCTCTCCCACAAGAGAGGATTAAAGGTTCTTAAGGCAACTTCACAACCACCTTCGTCCTGAAATTTCAGCGCGGATTTTCTGGCTCGGATGGACTGGGCCTTTGACAATCGCTTTTTTTTTTTTTTTTTTTTTTTTTTTTGACGGGGGGGAGGCGGGTTAATTTGTTGGTTTCGGGTTAAATGACATTTCGCTGGATTTTCGTGGGTTTGTCAAAACGTGGATCGTATGGCTAATTTCTGTTGTATATTATATATTTTTTTCTTTTTATATTTTTTTAAATTCTTATTAGTCTCTGTACCGTAAAGTAATAATGAAAGATGCGAGGATTATTGCCATATTGTATTTTGTCGCTACAGTTGCACGCACGGAATATCCTCTACACTTTAAAAGGGTCTCGGAATGCAGTCTAAGAAATGTATAAACGCCAATTCAGAGCCAGTGTTGCAGAATTCTATTTCTACGGCGTTTTCTCAAGATTTCCCCAAGAAGCTATTTCACACTTACCATAAAATAAGCCAAATATTTTTTTTCTCAGTTCCCCCTAACACAAATCATGCTATTTAATTTGCCTTTTTTCTTCGCCCTCTACGCTGCGTATCTCTTACAACTTAGAATAACAATTCCACTAAGAATAAAATGCTTTAAATTCTAAGCAAACACGTTTTGTCACATCCTCTCCTCAGCAAAGGATCAGTTTACTCATGAGGAAGACCACTTACTCATCAGTTGACATGAGGAAGACCACTTACTCACCAAACCATCAGCCTCTCTCCTAATTTCCCCATCATCCTATGCCAGAATGCTTTATTTATTCTTTTTTCATCTTCCTCAATCTTCTTTGTTTATATCGTCTTATCTCCCTTGTTCTTCTTCCTTCCTCCTTTCTCACTCCCCTTCTCCACCCTTCCTCCTTCCCCATCTCCTCCCCCTCCTTCCTCCCATCTCCCATCCCCCAATACCCTTCTCCACCCACCATCATCTTTATTTCTTCATATCCCTCCTTTATTTCCCTCTCCTTCGTCCTCTTCGTCACAGAACCGATCTTTCCTCTCTCCCTCCCACTCCCTCTCGCACACTCAGGGTTGGACCGCACTGGCGGGTGGGGGTGGGGGTGGGTGGGGGGGAGTGTAACAGTACACCTCCCGGCCCTTGTATTTACTCCGTGACGCAACACCCTAGTACACAAACTCGCGTCTCGAGCACCGTTTGTCAACTTCGTGTTTGCTGAGGTGGGGAGAGGGAGGGGGTGACGGGGAGGGGGAAGGGAGGGGTGAGGGGGGGAGAGAGGGTGGACGGGGAGGGAGGGGGAGAAGTGACGGGAGAGGGAGAGAGATGGGAGTGGGAGAAGTGACGGGAGAGAGAGGGAGGAGGGGGGGGAGGGGCAGTGGGAGTGCGAACAGCGAAGAGGAGGAAGAGGAGGTGGGGTGGAGGAATAGAAGAGGAAGAGGGGGCGGCGTAAGACTGAGTGAGAGAGGGGGTATGAGAATGTAAAAGGAAATAGAAATGGGAATGGGCAAAGAACTGAGAAAACGAAAGAAAGAAAATATATACGGAGAAGGAAATAAGAGAGGACAGGGAGAAAGAAAGAAAAGGAGTGCGTGGGAGAGGGGAGAGGGAGGGTGAAAGGGAAAAGAGGGAGACAGGAAAGGAAGAGTGAAAGGGAGAAGAGATGAAAGGGAAAAGAGGGAGAGTAAAAGGGGAAACGAGGGAGAAGATAGAGGGAAAGTGAAAAGGGAAAAGAGGAAGACGGGAGAGGTAGGGTGAAAGGAGAATGGAAGGAGAGAGGAGAAGGAGGAGAAAAGAGAGGAGAAGGAGTGCGTAGAGGTAGGGGGGGGCTACTAAGGAGGCATGAAAGACGAGTTACAACTTCATTACGTATGTCACTCGTTGCCAGATGGAGAGCAGAAAGAGATAAACGAATAAACAGGAGGAGACAGTTCAGAACACACATGATACGATATAAGGAAGGAGAAAAGGAAGCAAGGAAGATGGGGCAGAAGATACGAGAAGAGGAAGTAAGAAAAAAAACAAGAGGAGAAAGATACGTAAAGTAAAGGAAGTAAATAAGTAAGGAAAAAATAGGAGGACGAGAGTAGAAAAGGAAGTAAGAAAAATAGGAAGAAAACAAAAGTAAAAAAAAAAGGAAGAAGGCACGATAAGAAAAAACGAATAATAAAAAAGATACGAGAAGAAGAGGAAGTAGGAGAGA
This sequence comes from Penaeus vannamei, assembly GCF_003789085.1. Classification (NCBI taxonomy): domain Eukaryota; kingdom Metazoa; phylum Arthropoda; class Malacostraca; order Decapoda; family Penaeidae; genus Penaeus; species Penaeus vannamei. The sequence goes on along the minus strand of NW_020869751.1, from coordinate 528,299 downwards.
GAAGAAATTGCAAAGAAACGAGAAAAAAAAAAAAAAAAAAAGGAGGAAGACACGAGACACGACGAATAAAAAAAAAATGACAGCAGGCCCATGACACCCCCTCCCCCTCCCCCTCCCCTCCGGTACTGCCTCGTGTGTTTGTCCTTCTGGCCGGTCACTCAATCCGCAATGTATTTAGAGGACGCGAGACTAAATATTTACCCAGCTGTAGTGAGCGACCTACACCCCCCCCCCCCCCATCACCCGGCCACCGCCTCCCCTCTTCCCCTTTACCACACCAAATACCCTTCCCCTCTAACCCTCCCTCTCCCTCAAACCCGCAACCCTCATACCATCCCCCACCAAAACCCTTTCGATACAAACTTGACCTGGACCTACCATTCCCGCTTCAATGCACGGACGGCGTAAGGGTCAGAATGCCTACCGCCCCCCCCCAACCCCCCTCCCTCCCTGTTTTTCGGTCTGGCAAGGCGGGGAGGGTGGGGTGGGGGAAAGAGGGGGGGTGTTGAGGGATATTCGTAACCGGTGTGGTTTTAATGAAGCTTGAGGGGTGGGATGGGGGTGGGGGGTGGGGGACTTCTCGACTCGTTTTGGTGGGTCACGTGAGTATCGCGGTATTCCCTCGCGCCTTGTTACCCGCACGCACACGTTGTCACATGCGCCGCAGACACGCGCGAAACATGAACATGTATGTACACGAACACATTTACAACTCGTACACACACACACCAAACATACACATCACATACACACAACACACACAAACACACAACGCACACACACACACACACACACACATACACACACACACATACACACACAAACACACACGCGCACACACACATACACACACACCACACACCGCACACACAACACACAACACCACACACACACAAACACAACACACACACACACAAACACCACACACAACAACACATACACACACACACAAACACAAAACACACACACACCACGCCACGCACACGAGTCATAAACTGAAATCCATTAATTGAACGTAGCAGCGACACAGAAGCTCTTCAGCACAACCCTCTCTCCACCCCCTTCCCCCCTTTCCTCCTCCTCTCCCTTTCCTCCCCACTCCCCTCTACTTCACTCATCCCCCCTTTCCCCTCCCCATCCCCTCCTGCCCCCCTTCTCCCTCTTCCCTCCTCTTCTCTCCCCATTCTCCCTCTTCTCCCTCTTCCCTCTCCCTTCCTCTCCCCTCCCCTCTCCCCCCAAACTCATAATCTCCTCGCCTGTCTCGCCTCGTTTATAAAAGAGATAACAGCGATAAGACAAGAGCAAATATTAGCTAATAATCCAAACAAAAAGCGATAAAGACGAGGCTAAAAAAATAAAAGAGAGAGAGAGAGACGGAGAGAAAAAAAAAGACTGTCGTTTAGCTCTGTTCTAACCCCCAAATGACTGGTCTTTAAGAGTGCTAAAGCCTCATTAGTCTACAGAGTCATCCTTCCTCCCACCACCCCCTTTCCCTAGCCCCCAGACCCCCTCCCCTCCCCTGATCTCCCTTACCACCCATCACCCTTGTCCTACCCTCCCTCCCTCCCTCCCCCCTCCCTCCCCCACCCCGTGCCTTCGACATGCACCCTAGTGAGGCTACTGTATTTCGGATCTCTCTCTTAAATAGATGAATGAATAATTGAATAAATTAATGAATTAATAATGATAAGACTTTCTCTCTTCCACCCGAACCCAACCCTTCCCCCTACCCCCCCCCCCCGCCCCTGCTACTGTTGAGGCTGCTGTTGCTACTCCTATTCGTCCCCCCTTTCTTCCTTCTTCCTGTTCTTCTTTCTTTCATCCTCCTCCTGTGCGCCTTCCTCCTCACTCTTACCATAGACCTATAAGTGATGGAACCTTTAAGTACAAAAAAAAAAGAATGAATGAATAAATATAGTAAAACCTACAACCCCATCCTTCCACAGTGAAGCTCCTACTGTATTTTGAACCTCTCAAAATCCAATTATTTAAACCACATCCGCACTTCTTCCACCCTTCCATTCTTACGCCCCCCCTTCCTTCCCTCCCTCCTCGTCCTCCTCCCACCCTCCCTCCCACCCTTCCCCCTCCCTCCCCTCGTCCCTTCCCCTCTCCCCTCCTCCCCCTCCACCTTCCCCTCCCTCCTCTCCCTCCTACCTTCCCTCCTTCCTCCCCCTCCAACCTTCCCATCCCTCCCCCTCGTTTCCCCTCCTCCCCCCCCTTCCCTCGCCCTTCCCTCCTCCTCCCTCTCCTCTCGTCCCTTCCCTCTCTCCCCTCCTTCTCTTCCCTCACCTTCTTCCTCCCCTTCACTGCAGAGTCTCTCCTTCCTTGTCTTTCTTCCTTCTCCTGCGATTTATTGCATGGAAGACGAAGGGTGTGTGAGGAATAAGGAAAGGAGGGAAGAGATGAGATGGGGACGAGGGAGACACGTTTGGAAGGGTGAATGGGGTGGAAGCGCGAAGGGAGAAGGAATTAAGAGAGAAATAGGAGCAAGGAGGAGGGGGAGAGGGATGAATGAACAGAGAGGAGGAGGAGAGGGGAT
>NW_020869751.1:503257-510757 GCF_003789085.1 Penaeus vannamei | reverse complement strand
AAGACAAGGATGAGGGGCCTAAGGAGGACATGAAGAGGGACATGAGAAGGGAAGTAGGTAGAGGCATGAGGAAGGAGGAGGGGGTAGGAGGGGGCATAAGGAGGAGAAGCATAAGGACGGAAGGAGAAGGGGGGGGGTACTAGAGGTATGGAGTGGAAAAACGTGATGAATTTGGCACTTCTGCTTCCCCCCCCCCCTTCTGCCTCCTCTACCCCCTCCTCCTGTACTCAAAGATGTTCACATGAAACAGAAGATTAAGCGAGAAAGAGGAGGAGGAGGAACAGGAGAAAAATAAATAGCTACGAACAAAAAATCTATAAAAAAAAGAGAAAGTGGGGTAAGGCGGGTAAGGCACGCGCACACACACGCACACACGCGCGCACACACACACACACACACACACACACACACACACACACACACACACCACACACACACACACACACACACACACTCACACACACACACACTCACCCAGAGAGAGAGAGAGAGAGAGAGAGAGAGAGAGAGAGAGAGAGAGAGAGAGAGAGAGAGAGAGAGAGAGAGAGAGAGAGAGAGAGAGAGAGAGAGAAGAGAGAGAAGAGAGAGAGAGAGAGAGATGAAAAAAGAACGAAAAAAAACAGTACGCCTGGATGGTTCCTAACATGACCAATAAAAAAATACAACTTAAAAATCAGATTGACATTTTATTTCCCGAATGACAAGAGACAGTGCTAAAAATATGCGCGTGCGAAAAATGTGACATTATTCTTTCCACCATTTGAGGGGGAAAAAAATCCCCCCCCCCCATTACATATCCAGATACCACCCCCACCATCTCCCCCCCCCTCTACCACGTCCCATACACCTAATCAAGTATGCCAGAAATGAAAGCTCTCTGTCTGGCAACACTGAACCAGATTACACGGAACAAAAACGCCAAAAAATTATTAAATACAACTTATTTCTCTCTAACTCACTGCAGCAAAAATTCGTCCGTTGCAACAGCACTCTTGCAAATATTAATAACATATCAATGTGAACAGAATGTTATTATCAATAATATAACTAAATAAAAATACAAATTGTAGGGGATATTTCCATTTCCTACATTTTTTTTTTTTTTTACTTTACACCTTGAGTTTTGAGAGTTTTGATTGTAGTGTAAAAAAAAAATAAATGAATAAAAAATAAATAAAAAATAAATAATAAAAAAAAAAAAAAAAAAGGTCTCTCAAGTGGCTCGAGTTCTTAAAACATTACTCCTAAAATAAGTTTGTTTCTTCTTTAAAGGTATATTCTTTATTCTTTTTTTTACATTACCACGCCTACCCCCTTCCTCTCCTGTTTTTTGCTTCTTTTCTTGTTTTCTTTCTCGACTGTTTTTGCTTCCTTTGTTTTTCCTTTATTCGACTCATCTGTTCCTCTTGTTACCTCTTCCTTTATCCTCCATTTCGCACATTTAACAACTTTATCATTTATCCTCCCCTTTCATTCTCTTTCCTCTTCTCATCACGTTTCCATCTCCTCACATTCGCACAGCCATTCCTTCCTTCCTCTTTTCCTTCCATTCCTTTTTCCTTTCACCATTTTCACTTCTCATTTCCTTGTCTTTCCTTCTTCTTGCACCTCTCTTCTTTTATTCCATTATCTCTTCCTGCCTTTCCTCTCTCTCTCTCTCTCTCTCTCTCTCTCTCTCTCTCTCTCTCTCTCTCTCTCTCTCTCTCTCTCTCTCTCTCTCTCTCTCTCTCTCTCTCTCCCCCACCTTCACTAGCTTTTCTCCTCTTTTCATCGTTTTCCTTTCTCCCCTTCACTACATTCTTCCATTCCTCTCTTCACCACCTCCTCTTCCCCAAATACATTTTCCCTTTTCCCTTTTCATCTTCTTTCCTTTCCCTTCACTATCCCTTCCTCCTTTCCTCTTTCACCACCATCCCCTTTTTTCGACATTTTTTTCACTTCTCCTCGCCTTTCTTCTCCCTCCTCCCTGCCCCTTCACCGTCTTTCTCCCTCTTCTCCATCCCTTCCCCCCTTCGCCACTTCCCCTTCTCCCCTTTCACATTCTTCCCATCCCCCTTTCACTATCTTTCCTTCCCTTCTCATCACATTCCCTTCCCCTCTTCTCTTCCCCCTTTCATCACCTTCCCTTCTCTTCCCTTCCCCATCATCCCTCCCCCCGTTCCCACCTACCTCCTTCCTTTTCCCCCTCATTTGTCCACCTTCCCTTCCCCCTTTTCACAATCTTTCCCCTCCTCTTCCTCACCTCCCTCCCCCTCCTCTCCCCCTCCCCCTTCCTCCCCCCTTCCTCCCTCCCTCCCTTCCTCTCCCCGTCCCCCGCCCTTTCTCCCTCTCCTCCTACTCTCCTCAACCCAAACAAATGTAGCGCTGGAGAAATTCCTACCTCCTTTCACGACACCACGACCGACCTCTGGCTCCTCCTTACGTACCTGAAAGAGGAAGAAGGAAATATTTAAAGAGAGAGGAAAAAGTGCGAAATAAGTAGCAAATGTAAACACACACACAAAAAAGAAAAAAACAAAAAGTGCGAATTAAGAAGAAAATGTAACACAGAAGAAGGAAAATACTCTTAAAAATGCGAAATAAGTATCAAATATAATACAAAAAGAGTAGAAGAAAAACATAAAAAGTACAAAAATAAATAGTACATGTAAGCTCCATTTTAAAAACCTATGAAAATAAGAATATCTAGCAACCACTACCTTAATTCTAATTAAAAAAAACAATAATAATAATAAATAAATAAATAATAATAATAAAAGTAGAAGATAACTATCACACATACTTGACTTAACAATGAAGAAAAAAATGAATAAAGTAACGGATAACGAGCATATTAATAAAGATAATACAAGCGAGATAAATAGCATTTACCTACATCCTACTAAGCATAAAAAATATAAGATATTCAAGATATATCACACTGATTTAATTAAAACTATCAAAAATAGCAAAATTGACCTCGATCTGAGTAAACACCAGAAGAGCTATCTTTTTTTTTCTTTACAAAGGTAGAAACAAGGAAATGAAAATCAAAAAGATATAACGTGAATAATAAAAAAAGAAAAAAAAATAGAAAGAAGAGAAACGCAACGGGAAGAAAATGATAATTTCCTAGAGATAAAAAAGAAGAAAAAAGACATCAAAGAAAAAGAAAAATGAATGCGAGAGAGAGAGAGAGCGAAAAAAGTAGGATTGCCAGAGGAAAAGAAATAGGATAAATAAACAGACATACGGAGACAGATTAATAGACATATTGATAAATAAAAAATATAGATAGATAGAAAGATAAAAAAGGCAGACAGATAATCCTAAAGATATATAGATAGACCGATAGACATATAAAAATACAAACCGATAAGTAAATAGACAAATAAAAAGACAGATCGATAAACAAATACATAAAAAAAGAAAGAAAAGAAAAAGAAAATAGCTGTATAATTAAACAGAATGGGAAAGAGACAGACAGGCATAGATGGGCAAATGGGGGTGGGGGTGGGGGGGGGAAGGTAGACTATTAAATCTTGCACCATGTATATCACGACAAACTTGGGATAAGGTCAGCGTGTAATGAGCATTAGAGGGCATGACTCCTACTAATTAACAACATAATTAACGACCTCATTATTTTACATGTGCAAACAGACAATGCTTACACAAATACACACACATCGCTCTCTCTCGCTTTCGCTCTCATTTCTTTCCTTTTTCCTTTTCTTTCTTTTCTCTCTCTCTCTCTTCTCTTCTCTCTCTCTCTCGCTCTCATTTCTTCGTCCTTTTTTCCTTCTTTCTTTATCTCTCATTATTCCTTTTTCCTTTTTCTCTATCTCCCTTATCTCTCTCTCTCTCTCTCCCTCTCTCCACCTTCCTCTTTTTTTCTATCTACTTCCTGTACCCACCCCCCTCGTTTCTGCTCTATGCCTATTCCACAAATTTATCCATTCCCCCTTCTCCCTCCATGCCTAAATCCGCGCCTCGCATCTGGGACGTATATGCCAGGAGCAGGGAGATATTTTTTCCCCTCTTAACACACTCTTATTTTACGCTGTTCTTACTCATTTTTCGCCCTGGCTCTTATGGGTGAAGTGGGCGGCTTTTAAGCTCATGTGGCCTTGCCGGTGATATTCCCCCTCTCCCCCTCCCCCCCCTATCTCCCTTACCCCCCTCCCCCTTGAAGGTATGGTGTGGAAATAGAATCATAAGCTTATGTGGCCTTGGCGGTGTTATCCCCCTCCCTCCCCCCTTATCTTATCTCCCTTATCCCCCCTCCCCTTCCCCCCTTGAAGATATGGTGTGAAAACAGAGAATCATGTTTGGCGGGGAATTCCCCTTCTTCCCCCCCCCCCTCCCCCCTTCTTCCACCTTTCTTCTCCCGCGGGATCCGCATAAAAGTGAGTCTCTAAAAGGAAAAACATGGTGACCTTTTTTTTATTTTGTTTTCATTTTTTTTCTTTTTATCTTCTTTTTTTTTCTCTACCCCCCCTCTCTCTCCCTCTAGAGAAGCCAGGTAAAATATTTAGGTTGTGAATATAAGCATGAGGAACGTGGACGAAAGTAAAGAAAGAAAAAAAGAAGAAAAAAACTTTTATTCTCTCTCTCTCTCTCTCTCTCTCTCTCTCTCTCTCTCTCTCTCTCTCTCTCTCTCTCTCTCTCTCTCTCTCTCTCTCTCTCCTCTCTCTTCTCTCTCTCCCTCACCTTTTTTTTTTTTCTTTTTTTAAGGGCTTATCAGGCGCACCAACCAGACCAGCCCGAGGGTATATGGTGCGCGTAGTTATTACCAGATCACCAGGAAAAGGGAGCGAGGGGGGCGGGCCCTTCGCCTGGAAAATATTCAAATTATCACCTCAGTCCAGGATGGTGCCAAACTTTACACGAAAAAAAGAAAGAAAGAAGAAAAAAACCTGTGTTATTCTTTGTTTAAATACTCGATTCACACTCTCTGCAATCCCCTTTCCGCCCCCCCCCCCCTCCCCCTTGCCCCTCACCCCCAACCCCCTTTAGGCTTACCCAAGGCCTACCAGTCTCGCTATTTTTTTTTTTCTTCTTCTTCGTCTTTTTACGTGAAGTTGTGGCTTTTTAATTCATCGCCTGGTGGGTAAATCTGCCAAAAGCCTTTGACGCTAAAATTATACGGAATTTCCTTCAAAGTGCCATTCATCCACATTTCTCTTCAAGCGACACTCTTTTTAAACACAAATACAGGATGAGGGAGAGAAGGGAGAGAAAATATACATACACAAAAAAAAGAAAAAAAAAAAAAAAACACCTCAACGCTATATAATAAACAGTAATACCATCTCCATATGTTGATCTTCCTCCAGACAGCCCTTACTAAACCTCAAAACCAAAAACTCCATAAACTTTCAATATAAGAATTTGCACTTCAAAAGAATACTGAATGCAAGGGTAAGGGGTGGGGGGTAGGTAATAACCCTGCCCCTCCCCTCCCCCCCATCCCCAACGAAGGGTGGGGGTGGGGGGAGCAGACCCACAAGTTATAGTTCCGTTTATGCAAACTGTATACACGGCATTTTTAACCCGAAACAAATTAGATCGTAAAATGTTTTCAAACTACAAAGACACAAGGAATGCGCATTGTATGCTGTGATGGAGAATGCTGCTCCTCTGCCGCGGGGAAGAAGGATGCCAGATTTTACTTTAACATCACACACACACACACACACACACACACACACACACACACACACACACACACACACACGTATATATATATATATATATATATATATATATACAAAACACACATACACACACACACACACGCGCACATATATATACAGACATACACACACATATATACAAACATACACATATACATATACACACATGAATATAGATAGAGATAGAGATAGATAAATAAATAGACAGATAGACATATATTACCCCCTTTTCAGAGGTAAGACGGTGCCTTCTTTTGAATGACTTTTTGATAGGTGTTTGTGATTTTGTGTGTTGTTGTGTGTGTGTGTGTGTGTGTGTGTGTGTGTGTGTGTGTGTGTGTGTGTGTGTGTGTGTGTGTGTGTGTTGTGTGTGTGTGTGTGTGTGCGTGGGTGCGTGTGTGTGGGTGTGCGTGTGCATGTGCGTGTGTTCGCGTGCGTGTGTGTATGTGTATGTGTAATATCAGTCAAGTAAGACGCCCCTATAAAACTGCCTGAGGAATGCGAAGACACAATGAAGCCAAAAATCAAGTTATTACACTTCTTAGGAAAAATTACCTCAACCTTTAAAACCCTTTTGCTCTTCCACGGAAAGTGATTATGATTCAATTAGCGTCTGAAGTGAAAACATCCACCTCTAGCTTTTTTCTTTTTTTTCAGGGTTAGATTCCAGTTTGAGTTCTTCTCTTTCTCTCCTCTTTCACCGCCACCGCCATCTCCTCCTCTCTCTCTCCAAAATTATCTAACCACCTCTTCTCTCATCATTATCATCTCTTCTTCATCGTCACCCCCCCCCCCCCGCCATTGCCAGTAACGTAGAAAAAATGAAAGAAATTACTATACAAGTGCCTATTTAACGTCATTGATTATCTGATGTTTTCACCTACCAGATTCGAAAAAAAAAAAAAAAATAAATAGTAACAAAATAAAATAAATGAATAAATAAAAATAAAAACATCGTTATTATCCCTAGATATCCCAGACTTTATCAACAAAAATGAAAACATCGTGATTATACCTAGATATCATCAGCGCTACGGTCTCTATCTTCACCACTAACTCCACTACCACTTATTTTCTACACCCCTTCCATCTTTATCGCTGTCTCCACTTTCCCCATCGTCTTCATCTTCCTCACCGCCTTCCCCTCAACCTCCATCTTTTACCTACACCACAAACCCTCTCTTCAACACCACATTCCTCTTCACTATCGCCACCTCCACCACCATGTTCATCACCAGCTCCAGTGTCTCTCTACCTCCACCTTCTCCACAACAATCATTTTTATCGCAACCTTCATCTCGCAACCACCACCTCCACCTCCGTCTTTACCTCCTCCTCCATCTTCACCTACACCACCGATCTCCACCTTCCCCACCAACACCATTACCCCTTTCCCCAGCACCCCTCCCTTCCCCACCAGAACCATCACCCCTTATCCCACCACCTCCATCCTCCACGTATACCACCATCACCTTCCCTCCACCACGCACCCAGCCCATCTCCACCTTCCCCGCCACCAGGACCACCACCTTCTCCCCACCACCCCCTTACCTTCCCCCCCCTCACCACCTCCCCTTCTCCCCCCTCCCCCAGCCCCGCCCCGCCGCCCCCGCCGCCCGGGCCATGATGCCCCGCCGCAGCACGGCCCCAATGTTCCGTTCTTTTCCTCATATCCCTATAAAAGTAAATTACTTCATTACGCCGAGAGGTCCGCCAGGGCTCTTTACGGAGCGGAAAATATTTAAATGATCGGCTTGTACACCTCTTAGCGGCGAGGGGGGGCGTGCCTGGGGGCGTGATCGCGTTATACGGGATTACATTA
>NW_020869751.1:468257-480757 GCF_003789085.1 Penaeus vannamei | reverse complement strand
CCCTGTTTTTTTTTTTTCTTCTTGTCTCTCTTCTCTCTCTCTCTCTCTCTCTCTCTCTCTCTCTCTCTCTCTCTCTCTCTCTCTCTCTCTCTCTCTCTCTCTCTCTCTCTCTCTCTCTCTCTCTCTCTCTCTCTCTTCTCTCTCTCTCTCTCTCTCTCTCTCTCTCTCTCTCTCTCTCTCTCTCTCTCTCTCTCTCTCTCTTTTTCTCTCCCTCTATCTCATTTTTTTCTTATCTTCGGCAAGCAGATTGATGAAGATACTTTTAAGCGCGAGGAAAAGAGAGAAAAAAGGGAAAAGTTTAGAGAGAAAGGGAGATGTAGAGAGAGGAAGGCAGAAGGAAGAGGGAGAGCGGGAAACAGGGAAGGAAGATGAGGAAGGACCGAGAGAGGAAGGCAGAGAGAAAAGGAAAAAGAAGAGAGGGATGGAGGGAAAGGGAGAAAATAAAGAGAGGAGAGAGAGGAGAGAGAAGAGAGAGAGAGAGAGAGAGAGAGAGAACTTCTCTCCCTAAGCATCGCAGGAGAGAAGTTAACCGAACCACAAAAAAAGACTCCCCCCTCCCCCTGACCCCACGCCCCCTCCCTCCCTCAGACATCCGAGAGAGAGAAGCTGCAGGACAGCCAACGACCCCAAGAGCGATTCCCCGACGGCGCGGCAAAGGAGGGACGAAACGGAAGCCATATTGCCTGGCAGCCTTTCGTCCTGTCGCTGCCAACGCCGCTGCGGAACCTCTCCTCGGCGACTGTCGGGGCTTCAGTTAAATCCCTAAACACCATTTCCAATACCATAACCCCTATTTCCAACACCATAATCGCCCATTCCGACACCATGAACCCCATTTTCAACACCATACTCACCATTGCCAACACCATGACCCCCATTTCCAACACCATAACCCCCATTCCCAATATCATAATCACTATTTCCGACACCATAATCCCCCATAATGCATATGATGAGGATAACAGCAAACAAACCAAAAAAATCGATGTGGGTAATAATAAATAATTAAAGTAATGAGAATGAATAACAAATCGATGTGAGTAATGATGAATAAATAAGATAATGAGAATGATGATGGTAATTATGGTTAGGTTTGATAACAAAAATGATCGATAGCGACTATGACGATGGTGATGATGATGATGATGATGATGATGATGATGATGATGATGATGATGATGATGATGATGATGATGATGATGATGATGATGATGATGATGATGATGATGATGACGACGACGACGACGACGACGATGATGGCGATGACGATGAACATCATTATAACCACATCAACAACAACAAATAACCATCGCTCTAACAACAAATTAACCATCATAAGAAGGCCAAGGGAAAGAAGACCAAAATGTCGAAAAATAACTATCAATAACTACCTCTTCGAATCACAAATCACCTGTTTAGCCTCTGAAGTGCAATTTCTTCCCGGAAACCACCTAACAGGCAATCATCTCGCGGATAGACCATTTACTGAGCTTGAAACGAATCAAATCATACGCGAATGGAAGAAGAAGAAAAAATAAAAAAATAGAAGAAAACAGAAAGAAGAAATAGAAGAAAAAAAGAAAGAAGAAATAGAAAAAAAAATTAAATAAATAATTGAATAAAATAAAGAAAATAAAAGTATGTACATAACGAAGGCAGGAAACTTCAAAAGGGGGGGAAGTGTATAGAAGACGGAGAAGGGAAGCGGGAAGTGGAGGAGAAAAAGAGAATGGTGAAGCGAGCTTGAAAAACAAAAGCGAAGGGAGATATGGGAAGAACAAGAGGCGAGAACGAATATAGGCACAGAGGGGAGATCAAGGAGGTCAGAGGAGAGGGGAGAAAGAAAGAGGAGGAGGAAGAAAGCATGAGTAGAAAAAAAGAAAATTGAGCGACACGAAAATGAGAGACAAAATGGCCCAAAAAAACAGGGACGGAAATGAAAAAAAAATGTGACGATAAAAAAAAAATGAATCAATTAATTAAAATAAGAAAAAAAAAAACTAAACGAGTCGGTCTCACATTAAAATAAATATAAGATATACATCAAATAAGATAAAAAGGATAAAAAGGATAAAATTGAAGAAGAGTAAAACATGGAAACAAAAACACGTAAAAGAATAACGGAGAGAAAAGGTTCACAGCGCGATCAAACCCAATCGATTTCGCACCAAAAGTCTATTAACTTTTCACTGGAAAAGAGGGGAAAAGGAGAGGGAAACGGAGAGGACTGAAGGGGGAGAGACAGAGAAAGAAAAGGAGGAATAGCTACATCAGAAATGGAAAGGAGAAATAGGAGGAATAGGAAGAGGACAAGAGAGGGAAAGATGAAAGAGGAGAAAGGAGAAAAATAAATAGGAGGAGGAAGAGGAGCAGGAGGAAGAGGAGCAAAAGCAGGAGGAGGAGCAGGAAGCGGAGCAAGAGCAGAAGGAAGAGAAGCAAGATAAGAAGTTGGGAAGAAGGAGAAGGATAAGGAGAAAGATAATAAGAAGGCGTCTTAAGGGCAAGAAAAGATCCCCTCTCTCCCTCACTCTGGCTCTACAGAACTCTTGCCTTTACACCCTCCGGACCTGCCAAGATCTTAAGAAAAAAGAGGGAGAAAATACCAGTCATAGGGGGTGGAGGGGGGACAACAGGAGGAGGAGGATGGGGGGGGGGGAGGAGATGGGGGATAGGGGGTGGGAGTGGGGGGGTAAGAGAGGTCCACGTTCTCTAATCCACCGAGTTAATTAACCAGCACAACATCAAGATCAAAGGTTTAAACAATACGGATTAATTAACATTTCAAATTACAGCGTACGTTTGCCGGGGTGGCGCCAGGTACACAGGGGGGCGAGAGGGGGAAGGGGTAAAGGGGGAGAGGGAGAGGGAAGGGACAGCAAGGAAAGGAGGAAAAGGGGAGAGAGAGGGAGGGAAAGGGGGAAGGGGGAGAAGGAGGGAGGGACAGCGAGAGAAAGGAGGAAAGGGAGGAGAGGGAGAGTCAGAGTCGTCGATCGGTTTTCCAGGCTTCTTGAAGAGGTCGAGGTGAGTGGCGAGTCGGAAGCACCTGGCGCGGAGACGAAGGCGTCGAGGTCAGAGGGTAATCCGAGGTCAAACAAAAGGAGGATTATCTCTGGTTTGCAGAAGTCAACAGCCAACATGTCTTACTCATTACTAACGAACAAGTGAATGAGTGAACAATGAGTACAAGGTGAATTTTAAAATAATCAAACGATCCCTCATTCTTTCCAATCATAATCAAATCGCTCTAATTAGCCCGCTGGCACTTATTTACATATCCCATATAGAGTCCAAAACATAAGCGAATTAAATCATAAACAACTCTATACCATCAGAGTTAGAACTAATTAACTCATTGCAAGCTGTCTTCTGTCAACAGGTCATCCAATTTCATTTTTTCACCGAGTTGCAATTGGCTTTCTATAAAGAAACCTCTAAATTGAAGTTTCATTTGTCAAAGTCCAATTAATTATTCAGAAAATACTTCCTAATGACGATGATAATTCAGAGTACAAGAGCTTTCATTTTTCTCCTCTGTCGATGTCATCTTAATAGCTAAGAATATTACTACTAGCATAATACTTCTCTCTGTTGTAGTCTTCTTCCATCTTCCATCGTAATACTTCTTCCTCTGCTGCTTCATCTTTATCTTAATTTTTTTATCTTCATCTTCTTCCTCTTCCTCTGTTCCTTCTTCTTCATCTTCTTCTTCTTCTCATTTCTTTGAAATTGCAATGTATCGTCAATTGCAGTGAGTTTAGGGGGTAGGTGCGGGGCAAGGGCAGGCGTCGGCAGAGCAAGAATACTTTTCCAAGTTTTAATGAAATATTTCGACAAGTTTCCCCATTAGTGTTAGTCCTCACGGTGTCTTGGTAGAGAGAAGATAAAGCACCACCTTGCTCCCCTCTCATGCACAGATGGGGTTATGGCGAGGGGAAAAAGGAGGGGGAGAAGACACGGCCATACCTTCCATCTCACGTACGAGGGAGAAGAGGGGAAAGTCAGCCTTGCAGAAGGACGTTAAAAAGGATCTTTCAGCTTGTGTACCAAATTAGGGGCGCTGTGCCACTTGTCTCTACCTGTACTTGGCACTACCCCCCACCCCCTCCCTCCCTGACCAATCCACGTGGCAGAGACATCATGAATAGCGTATTTAACAGAGGGGAAACTCCCCCACCCCTCTACACACTGTTTTCCCCCCGTAGTTCTTCTAAGATTGCAACAAAGTGAGAAATAGTCCGTGTGGGTAATTAGTAGAGGTCGCGACACAGTACCAAATCGCTTAATGAGGTTTAGGAGAGTAGAGGAAGTAATTAGAGCGCATTTTCCCCTCGCCTCCTGCTTAGGTGATATTCAACCTCCTCCCATGCAGAAAGTGAGAGCAAAGGGTGGCTGACAGGGGGAGATAAGGGCAGGAGAAAGCGGCAGAGGAAGATCCCCAAATTCCCCTGGGGTGGAGCGCGTCCTCCTCGCTAGACCAACAATAGGAATCACTGTTGAATATTTCTTAAACAAATATCCATTTAGATAAGCATCTATAATCATAGTGGAGTACGCGGATACAAAAACACACACACACACATACATACACACACACATACATACACACACACACAATACATACACACATACACACACACACACACACACACACACACACACACACACACACACACACACACACACACACAGAGCTTTCCCTTCATGGCAGGTGAGGGGCGAGAACCGTCTGGTCAAGGGGAGATATGTCACTCTCTCCCCTCACGGCATGCACGAGGTGGGAGAGCTGGCAAATGGGAGATTAGGCAGCTTTCACAATCATTACCAATCGTGGAGGGTGAAGGAGGGACGCAGTGAGAGTGAACGCGAGAATGAGTTTGAGAGTGAAATGAAAACACGAGTGAATATACATATATTAAGATTATACAAAAGGTATAGACTTTACGTAGGCAGACCAACACAGATACAGTAAGCTAGCTGCTATTTTCCAACTTACGTTAAAACAATAATAACAAGCATATTCAAAATTGCCCATCGTTTACTGAAAGTGAGATGACACATGGAGTGGATGTGATCTGAGTGCGGTGGGCCAGGTCAGAGGTCATGTCTCGACGTGGTAGGAAGCCAGGCGGTTCTCGAAGCCGAGGTCATGAGGTTGAGAAAGCCTACGAAGCGAATGAGGCTGTTAATAATAATGATAATAATAATAAAAAAACAATAATAATAACAATGGTGATGATGATGAAAAATATGATGATGATGATTATGATGATGATGAAGGAGGAGAAGAAGAAGAAGAAGAAGATGATGATGATGAAGGAGGAGATGATGATGATGGTGATGATGATGATGATTATGATGATGAAGGAGGAGGAGAAGAAGAAGACGATGGTGAAGATGATGATAAAGGTAGTAAAGAAGAGGAGAGGAGATTAATACTCGATCTATGCGCGGGAGGCTGGTGGCTTCGGGAAGGTTCCACGTGACAAGAACTGCGTCGCTGAAGGGATCCCCTGCTATGTGCATCGCGTCGAATGGCTGCTATGAGGCTACACGAAGCTCATACACATTAATATATGTTTATGTATGTGCACGTGTGTGTGTGTGTGTGTTTTATGTATATATATATATATATTATATATATATATATATATATATATATATATATATATATACATACATGTAGGGAGGGAGGGAGGCGAGGGAGAGGAGGGAGAGAGAGAGAGAGAGAGAGAGAGAGAGAGAGAGAGAGAGAGAGAGAGAGAGAGAGAGAGAGAGAGAGAGAGAGAGAGAGAGAGAGAGAGAAACACAGACAGACAAAGATACAATCCAAATATTGCTACAGAGAACAAAGGCAAGCTATCTGTCACACAGCAATCTCAAAAATCTTATTGCACTACACAAGTCCGAGACGGGGGAAAAAAACGAATGGACTCGAATTTATACAAATTGTTCCTTCCATCAGCACGAGCTGCGGTCCAAAATGGTTTATCAAACACGTTATGCTAATGCTCGCCACAGCGGCTGCAACACACTTACTGCTTCTTTTTGCGTGCCTTTCTTTCACTGGAACCTTTCTTATTTCCTCGGGATTCACGATTTTTTTTTTCTCTCTCTTTCGGATAAACTAAAATCTGGGGTTTGATGTTCCTGTCTTACTGCGCATCCTATACACGGAATATGAATAATGATAATACCATTTCACACTCCGCTGCATACGTGGATCAATCAGATGAATAGTTGTATCCATATCATTTGCTCTTTGTGTGCCAAATTATCACCATACTCTGCTGACCATATATATTACAGAGGCGTTTCTGTTAAATCACGCTGCACTTGAAACACCTTACATCGCATTGTCACCGATAATTTTGACTTTCTTTACCTCTCCTTGCAATATGCAACCACAGTGAAGCTTTACAAAATGAACCAATGAGACATACATTATACACACACAGACATATACATAACACACATAACGCAAACATAAAACACCACACACAACACCGCACATAAACAAAACACAAAAAAGAGGAGAGAGAGAAGAGAAGAAGGAGAGAGAGAGAGAGAGAGAGAGAGAGAGATAGAGATAGAGAGAGACAGAGAAGAACCGCACCCACCACGCCACCCCACCCACCCCTCCCCAAACACCAGTAGCCGAGAGAGCAGCATAGAGCGAATAAAAAAAAAAAAAACTCCCTCCCCTCCGTCTCTCGGAGAAAGACTTGCAACCAAGCCCCTACAACGGAGTTCACCGGAGACCGCCCCTCCGCATCTCCGCCCCCTGCCTCTGTCCCATCCATCACTATCGTCATCAACATTGCTAGTCCACAGTTATATACCTCCTTCTTGCGTGAGTTTATTTTGTGGCTCTAACCTTAAAAGTTTTGTTCTCTCTCAAAGCCCATTAACCGGAGCTTTCTGAAGTGTGTAAGTGTGTCTTTGGTCTTTTGGCTACTTTCTACCCCGTTCCCCAGCCGTTTTCCCCCCCGGGTTTTTCTTCCCCACCCCACCTCTTCTTCATTTCACCCTTCCCCTCACCGGCCCCAATCTTTCCAGAGCTCCGCGCCCACGATGTTGCCTTCAAGGGCACGTCTGCATCCCCGGACACCCTTGGTGGGTGCCCGTTCTGTTTTCCGGCTTCGGCGGTGTGTACCCAGGGCCTCTAGAGCGTTTGTGCCCCTTCCCATCCGCAGTGGATTTCGTGCTCGAGGTCCGTTCAGCACGCCCCCCCTCCCTCCCCGAGCCGGAGAACTGGTAGGGAGTGCCCGAACCACGTCCCGCACCCCCGCATCAAGCGTCCCCCGCCTCCAAGACCCGCTCCGACCTGGAGCCCTTGGCTCATCCTCATAGCCTGCTCCTCTCTCTCCTCTCCGCCCACTCTCCTTAGTCGGCTGCTGCGATCGATGCTCTCTCTTCTCGGTCTGTCATCGTCTCTCTCTTCTTCTCTCTCTCTCTCTCTCCTTCTCTCCTCTCTCTCTTCCGGTTCCCCTTTTGTATTATTTTTTCTTTCCTGCATTTTCTTTCCCTCCATTGTTCCTCACTTGTCTCGATCTCGTCCGCGCCCCTCCCCTCATCCTTATTTTTTTTTCTTCTCTCTCTTCTTTTCCCCTATCTCACCCCGCGATTGCACACCCCTCCCGCCCTCTACCTCCGGCTCTCTCAATCCGTCTCCCGTCTCTCCTCTCTTCCGACTACCTCCCCGTCTCGTCTCTCTCTCTCTCTTCTCTCTCTCCGGTTCCTATATTATTTTTCTTTTCCCCTGCCCTTGATCGCTTTCTCTTGTTGCTTGCTCCTTTCATCTCTCACGCAGAGAGAAGATGAGAGACGACGGGACGAGAGAGAGAGAGGAGAGAGAGAGAGAAGAGAGAGAGAGGGAGAGAGGGAGGGAGAGCGAGAGAGAGAGTAGAGAGAGAGAGAGAGCACGAGAATGAGAGAGAGAGAGAGCACGAGAGAGAGAGAGAGAGAGAGAGAGAGAGAGAGAGAAATAGAGAGAGAAAAAAAATAGAGAGAGAAAATAACAAAGACGAGATGAAAAAGAAAAAAAAAAGACGCACCTAAGCTCCATTCCCTTTCATAAAATAAACAAAAATCGATGCGGAAAACCCGACATCCTCCTCTTTCTCTCCCTCGTCGGAAAAAAAACAGCCATAACATGAAACAAAGAAATAATGATGAAAGACAAACAAAATAAATATCGACAAACACCACAAAAGAAGGGACACACGGATCAAAGACCAAAGAGAAAACCAGATAATAAACAAAACTTAAAGAAAAAAAGGAGAAACGCAACTTTTACAAATAAGATGCTTAAACGCTGCAGAAAAATAGAAAAGGGCGTAATTATCTTCTTAGGAAAGAGAGGTAATTTATTATCCTCCTCGGCGGTCTGGCCTAAAGTATTATACTCATGGGATCCCACGGACGAGAGAATTATAGACCCATGCAACCTCTCCAGCCATTACGCGCTCCCTCCCTCGCTCCCTCGCTCGCTCGCTCGTTCCCTCTTTCGCTCGTTCTCGCTCAATCGCTCTTTGCTCTTTCTCTCGTTCTTTCTAGCTCTTTTTTGTTCTTGCTTTGGCGCGGCTCTTCTCATCTCTCCTCTCTCGTTCTTGCTCCTCTCATCCCTCGTCTCTCCCTCGCTCGATCTCACCCAATCCGCCCTTACATCTTTCTCTCGTTTTCTTTCTCTTTAGCTTTTGCTCTTCGCTTTCCCCCCCTCTCTCTCTCTATCTCCCTTTTTATCTTTCCCCCATTTTTTTTTTTTGCCTTTCTTTCTCCTCTATCTGTATAGATATCCTCTCCCTCGCGCTCTCTCTATTCTCTTTATTTCGTTCAGACTCACATGGGACTTACATTCACATACAATCTGAGCAATATCAGAGGGAAGGGGGAGGAAGGAGAAGAAAGAAAGAGGAGAAAGAGAGAGAACAGAGACAGAAGAGAAAGAGCAGAGAGCGCACGAGAGCGCAGAGAGAGAGAGAGAGAGAGAGAGAGAGAGAGAGAGAGAGAGAGAGAGGCGAGTAAGAGACAGAGAGAGAGAGAGAGAGAAGAAAAGTCAGCGAAGACAGACACAAAAATAAAAAATACGAGAGAATATATTGATAAGATCCTAAAGCATTAACGAAATGAAATCACTCCAGACACCATCGAACAAACCAACCTTCTTGCAGCCCCCCCCCCTCCCACCCCTCGCCCCTTTACCGCAGGAGGAGCGGGCTTTGGGGGTGGGGGTGGGGGCTGCGATCACGCCCCTTACGTGAGGGTTTTGGCTAAGCCCGATTTAAGGCGGATATCTACGGCAATCTTTTTTTCATTTTTTTTTCTTAGACGACGCTTGTATCTTATTCTCTATGAAAGGTGTTTTATGAAACTATGAAATATATAACATATATAATATATATACATATATATACACTATATATACATAAAATATATAACATATATACACATATGTATATATACACATGTATATACACATGTATATATACACAATGATAGATATACATACATATGTATAAAAATATATAAAAATATATATACATATATATACATATGTGTGTGTGTATATCTATATCTATATCTATATCTATCTATCTATCTATCTATCTATCTATATATATATATATATATATATATATATATATATATATATAAGCAACTTGAAATACATTGGGCCCCAAAGTGCAAATGATGGCTGGAGCAACGCGTAAGAGCCACACGCGCACTACCATTCATTCGGAAACTCGCCCTAAAAGTCATTTGCGAAAGAGACCCCTAAATCCAATCTAAACCTGTTCGGTTCAATTAAGAGAATCCGCCAGCAGTCCTATGTGCTTTGACACCCGCAAATGCAGTTGCAGAAGACTCGCAAAGAGCAAGGGACAAAGCGTGCCGGCGCTCCGCTCTCTCCTCCTCCTCCCTGCTCCTTCTCCTCTTCCTTCTCTTCCCTCTTTCGTCTCGGTGACTCACTTTGTCGTTTTCTGCTGTTTTCGCGTTCTTTCCTGCTCTTTTTCCTACTCCTTCTCTTCCCTCTTTCGTCTCGTTAAACTCGTCTTTTTTGTTGTTCTCACTTTTACTGCCCTTCCAATCCACTTTTTTCCCTAATCTTTTATTTCTACTTTGTCAATCTTATTCCCTTTTCCCTCTGAATTCCTCCACTTCCAAATTCTCCATGACCACCTTTTTCCCCTCCATTATTTTTTTTCTCTATCCCGTTTTCTTTCCTCCGTTTTCCTTCCTTCCTGAACTGATGTCCTGCTCTTCGCATATTACGCTACTTATGAATTCATCATTTGTACTCGCAGCGGACGGAAAGGAAAATGGGATTTCGGCCCAAAATGACATAGACTTAATTGTTCGAAATGAGAATTTTGATTAAATGTGTTCGACCCTGACTCTGAATCTCTCTCTCCCTCCCATCCTTTCTCTCTCTCTGTCTCTCTCTCTCTCCTTTCTCTTTTTCTTTATCTACTACTTCATATTTCAATGTTCAATCTCATTCACACCCTTATCTACATTTGTCTTTCTCCCTCACATTATTTCCTGTTCTCTCTCTCTCTCACCCACCCTCTCTCGTTTTATTTATTCCCACTCGCTTTCCCTTTTCTCTTTTCCTCTTTCTTTTTCTCTCTTCCTCCCTTTTTTCGCCTACCTACTCACCCATCTCCCTACTCACCAATCACAACTTTCCTTCCTTGTATTAAAAAATCACGAATAAAAAAAATAAAAGATAATAACAAATAAAAATAATACCGCCATCTGACTATGAAATCTGCAACAAGGAAATCGGCAGAAATATTGAAGGCATTGACAGCTGCCAGACAGCAGTTAGTGTGCTGTTCTCGTGTCTAATTCCGCTCACTGAACTGGCCGAGCGTGTGTTTGTGTTGCAGCATGTGGATCAGTGTTCGGTGATATGCATATTCATATACATGTGCACGCGTGTGTCTGAACTTACGTGCAAACGCAGGGGGCGATATCTTACTTATAGTTGTGTTACGGGCTTTGTGTATTTTGCTGGAGGGGCGGGTTATTGTGTATAATTCGCGTATATATATGAATTTCTAACATTTTTTTCTGCATTTATATATATACATTATATATATAATTATTATATATATATATATATATATATATATATATATATATATATATATATATATACACACACACACACATATCTATATATGTATGTATGTATACATCTATATATATCTTTATGACTATTTACTTGTCTGTGTCTGTGCGCGCGTGTATGTGTGTCTGTGCGCGCGCGTGTGTGTGTGTGTGTGTGGTGTGCGTGTGCGTGTGCGTGTGTGTGTGTGTGAAAGAGAGAGAGAAGAGGGTGAGAGAAAGAGAGAGAAAGAGAAAGAGACAGACACACAGAGAAATCTAGCCGGGGAGAGAAATCTTGCTTTCCGATCTGCGTTGCTTCCTTGCCTCCATTCTCTATTTTGACTCAATGTTAAAAAAGTCTGTTCACCTGCTGTATTCATTATGGACGGCGCGCTTTGTTGAGACGCGCCTGTGTACCTCCATATTCGTGCACAGATTTCCTGTAAACTCATTACATTCAGAAGTCATTAGTGTTAGCAAGTGCTATTATGAATTCAAAGAATCAAACATACATCCTTCACACACACACACACACACACACACACACACACACACACACACACACACACACACACACACACACACGCGCGCGCGCTATAATGCAGATAAGCACGTACGCACACACACACACACACAACCGCAAAGACCTACACCTACAACAGACACATTACCTCCTTCCCCCCACATACAAATACACATACACTCACACACATACACCCTCCCCCTCCCTCCCTCCCTCCCTCCCTCCTCGACACACACACGCACACAGTCCGTCCCTAATACACAATACGACCTAAATGAAGGGGTTCATATTAAACAGCGACATTCGAGCGACAAGCTGGCACCTCGTTCTGTTCATCACACACAATTAATTCAGTGTCAACATCAGAGATTACCTGAAACATCAGTAAATCGTAAAACAAATGATGGAAACACCTGCTGCTAAAGGATGGGAGGGGGTGGGGGATGGAAGGGGGGGTAGGAGAGGGTAGAGGGGTAGAGGGGGTTCAAAGAGGAGGAGGAGGAGGAAGAGGAGGAAAGGGAGGAAGGGGAGGAGAAGGCGGAGGAATAATAATAAGAGGAGGAAGAGGAAGAAGAAGAGGAATAGGAGGAGGCAGAGAACGTAAAAGAAGAAGAGGAGGAGAAAGAAGAGCTAGACGCTAAAGAGCAAGAAAAAGAGAAAGACAGCGAAACAGAAGACAAAGAAGAAGAGAGAAGAGAAGAGCAGGCACAGACCAGCCCCGCCTCGCTCCCTAACGGCCCTCTGACGCATCCAAGCACGGGGGTTAGTTAGCTATCTGCAGTGAGGCCTCGTTAGCTTCGGAATAAGCAACGGGACCAGCGGCGTGATTCCTCGTTTTCTGCGGAGTGCTTTTGCGAAATCG
>NW_020869751.1:450757-458257 GCF_003789085.1 Penaeus vannamei | reverse complement strand
TTCACCAGGGGGGATGAGGGTTATCGAATTCGTCCAGATGCTGAACAAAAGAAAAGAACTGAACAAAAAAAGTGTAGCATTGAGGCAAATTTAGTCTCGGGTCAGAACAAAAATATATAAATATATAAAATAATCATGATAAATACATTTCTAGATAAAGAAACAGACAAGTGACAAGGTAAGACTTTTGAATGGAAAAAAATATAGTGAAAATAAAAAAAAAAAAAAATTGAAAAATGAATATACACATTACTCACACGCTGACCAGGAGAGACAATACAATACAAAGGGACATAATAAGAACGAAATAAATGATATTATAAA
This sequence comes from Penaeus vannamei, assembly GCF_003789085.1. Taxonomy (NCBI): domain Eukaryota; kingdom Metazoa; phylum Arthropoda; class Malacostraca; order Decapoda; family Penaeidae; genus Penaeus; species Penaeus vannamei. Next base: position 457,933 of record NW_020869751.1, on the reverse strand, counting down.
CAAGTAAAGAAAACAATACAGAACCGAGAGAATAGCTGAAGAGCAAAGAAACAAGATCTTTTCACTGATACGAAAAATAAATAAATGTTACTATCTCCTCAGGCTACAGCTACTTCGACTTGTTTTAGCTTTTTCTTGACAGTTGGGAGAGAAATGCAAAAAAAAATGATATAGCCCCAAGGTTATCATCAGTATCATATTTTTCTTTCACTCTCTATCGTCATATATATATATATATATATATATATATATATATATATATAATATATATAAACATATATATACATATATAACATATATAATATATATATATATATATATATATATATAAACATATATATATATATATATATATATATATATATAATATATAATATATATATAATTAATATATATATATATATTATATATATATATATATATAATAATATATTATATATATAATATATACATTATAGAATATATACATATATAGAATAATATATACATATATATAAATATACTACAATATAATATACTTCATTATATACTAACATTATATATCATGATAATATATTAATACATTATGATATATATATTATTGATAAAATATTACACATATTATAAAATATATAATAAGTGACATATACATATATTTAATCCATGATATTATCATAATTATATATATATACAAGCACACATATATTTATATTAATATAATTTAATATACATATACATAAGATAAATTAATATAGATATATTTTATGTTATCTTGAGTATAGTTGTATAGATTATTATGTGTTGATAAGTGTGTGTTTGTGGTTAGTGTTATTTAGTTGATGTAGTAGTAGTGAGTAGAGTTATCTACTTATATACCTACCATTACGCACTGAAAATCACCATATTGTTAAAGTATTATGTGTAGCAATGTGTGTTAATTTTACTTAACCTACAATCACATCATATATAAGATTATCAATGCTCTAGTCAGTCAGACATCCAGTCTTTTCTCAGAGATAGTAGTAGACGATAATCGGAGTATGCGCCCATGACAGAAAGCACGCACACATACTTGTACATTCCATGATCGAGTTACCTGAGATATGTATGGCTGCGGCGGCGGTGCCGATCTAAGTAGTAGATTATGACTAGCTAACGCCAGACACCCACTATAATACTCACACACACTATCACCTGCCGATACTATACATATACGTATCATCATACATATATATAGTAATATAATATATATATATTAATATAGATATGGTATAGGTTGGCGGCTCCCCCGCGCCATATGTATAACTGGTATGTGAATTACTTATACTATGTATAGAATGGTATATTCACTATGGCTATAGGTATAGGTACATATATAGTAGTATATCCCTATACACCTGCTCCTGCGCAACATCTCACTACATATATGAGAATCCCATTATATATATCCAACCCTTATTTATATATTACTGACATATATATATCATCACCTATTTATATACACATTTTATCTTGTTCAGACGGTACGGCCCTATAATGATATAATAACATCACATCAGGACAATACATACATGAAACAACCAGCACACACACACAGGCACTCACCACTCACACATACAGCACGCAACACCACACACACACACACAACTCACAAAAATACACATACACACAACAGAAATCTAGCAAACAACAGCGTATATGTTTACAATGGAGCTTATTACTCTTTGCGCATTACGGTTCTACCGCATTTCAAAACACACCCACGCCATACCGACTTCACACTTCTAAATATACTCCTTTAACCATAACCTATGTTTCTCGCTAAAGGTCCTTCACAAGCAAAGACACACACAGGACACGCTCTACGGAAGCTGTCCATGGGCGAGATTAGATCTGTGGTGGAGGCGTGGGAGGGGATAGGTGGGAGGGGCAGGGAAGGGAGGGAGGGAGGGGAGGAGCCGTGTAGGGCAGGGAGCGGGTGAGGGAGTGGGGCACGGGAGGATTTTTTGGGTGGAGCCCGGTCAACGTTACCGTTGAACAAGCTCCATTGCACCGCGGCTCCTTCATCGTTAACCCACGGAGCCCATACCATAAATAACTGGAATCGGAAGCAAAAGAAGGGGCTCCTCTATGCAGCGCACCTGGAAAACCAAATTTTCACACTTTATCTGGCTCACTCAAACCCCGCTCCCAATATTGTTCGAGTACGTATCGTCACGTGACGATGTCACACACCGGCTCGGAGGGAGGGGGGTGCGGGTGGAAAGGGTGACGTGGAGAGGGGGGTGAAATGGGTGGGGGAAGGGGAAGCAGGTAGAAGGCGGTGGGGTGGTGGAATGGGAGATGGAGCGTAGGGCTGGGTACACAAAGAGTAGGTAGAAGGGGTGGGGGTGGGTATTGGAAGGGGAAGGCGGCACGGGAGGGGTGTTCTTCGTGTGACAACACAGGGGAGACGAGAGTAGGTAGGGTGGACCAGGGAAGCAGAGAGGGTGGGGGTGGAAAGGGAGAGGACGGGAGGGGGGTGGTGGAAAGGAGAGAGGAGAGGGTGGGGGGGGGTGCAAGGCGTGATAGGAAGGGGGGGTTGGAATGGGGAGACGGAGGGACTGGTGTGAATGCGGAAACCAAGGAGAGGGTTGGACGACATGGCGGACAACAGGAGATAAAGGCCCATGGGCACCGTGCGGGTGGAAGGGCGAGGAGGGGCGACCGTTTTATGGGAGGGGGCCAGGAGGAGCGGGGGTTGTTTGGGTCCTAGGACCCCACTGGCTCCACAAGGGCCGTGTATGCACGGCATTGTGGTAGAGTGTTATTGGGCACGTAGTTGGTAGTGGTGTTGGGTGGTGAGTAGTGTATATGTGCGGGGTGAAGTGAGAGGGTGGTGTGTGATGGAAGGGGAAGAGGAGGTGGGTGGGGTGTTGAATGCTGCGGAGGGGAGGGACGGACGGGACGTCTTGGGTGTTGTGCTATTCAGGGACTAGGCGCGGGTTGGGGTGTCATACGAGCATGCAAAGGGTGTGGAGTGTTGGTACGCAGTAGGGAGCGGAGAGCAGCAACTTTTCTAATATAATAGCTTTCCTCGTTGAAACTCGATGAACCCTTTTTTATCTTACAGCCTTTACAAAAATTTACCCACTTCCAGTAAAACCCGACATTTTCAGAATAATGTACTAAGAATCGTGCCTCTATCTCCCTTCCCTTAATGCTCCAAATAAATAAAAAAAACAGTCGCTTGCTAAAACATTATCCATCCTCGCGAAGACCCTGTTATATCTCTCCAAGCCACAGTGACTTCGCCCGCACTTTCTTGCCTTATTCTATTCTGCAATATTACCCGTGTCCTACCCGAATTCTTTAGGTTAGTATCGTATTTATGTTCTATTTATACTGTTTCACTTTGCTGGTCAGTCTAGAACCATTGACACCACGCCTCTGTTGCTTTTCACCAGCACGTACGGAGTTAGGTAGTCATAGACAACCTTAACAGGCAATATGACTTGGGAAAATCACCGTTGTTTCGGCAGGTGCCAGTATATATCTTGCCACCCGGAGCTCTTGATATAGGGTATGAAGGGTGCGAGAATAAACTCACATTACAGTTTTCTTTCTTCTGGTGATGGCACAATCAGCAGACCGGAACGCACGACCTTTTCACGAATTCTACCCCCTGACACGCCAGTCCACATTACGGGAGTTTTATAGAGTTTTTTTTAACGAGCGCAGTATCTTGTGTAAGATACAAAACAGATACACACTTCGTACACAACACTCACCTTGGCGCGCCTGGAACGTACGATGTCACCACCATCGCAAACACGGGCCAACGAAAACACTTGTAGAACAGCCTATCTGATAAAGCACACCCTGGTATTACACGTTAACAAACGCAAAAAAAGTGATTATATATGTATATATATATCTATATATATTAATTACACCTATTTATCCCCCCCCCCCAATAACGAGCAATATTGACAATAACAACCACATACAAAAAACAAGAACCATAATAAATAGAACCTATGTATTAAATTATATAACAACATAATAAATAAATACTATATAACAGCAGATAGACTATTGATAATGCTAAATTGCCTCCTCCAAAATATCTATATATCTTCTATATCTCGGATACAGACATCTCTCGTACCGACGTTTACCAATTGGGGCACAATAAAATTCGCCCCGTTTCCTAGCCGGCGAAAAGGAAGCACCCGACCCGAAGCTTTGTTCCTAAACATCCATGCGATTTGCATTAACGATTGAGCGGCGTATCTTTTTTCGGTACTGCTGTGTTTTTTTGCATTGTTGTATTTGTTTATTGTTTCCGTTTTATTAATTTTTTTTGCTGAACGCTTAAGGCTGCAACTACAGAGAGTCCCGTTTTCTGCCCGGATAACGCACCCTGCATAGCAGGCGGCGCTATAACAGTTACCGCGGGCGTCGAGTGCAATATCATTCATCCCGTCTACTGGCACAGCGGTTTCTAGCCACGGAAACCCCACTATTCCTGATAATTGTTCGACGAGAGGTTTTTCACGCGCACAATTTCATTAACCCAATGCGTAGCCTCCTTGCTGACGGTAACCTGAATCATCTTCGTTGGAAGGGGGTTTTCAGAGAAACGCGGCCTGGCCCCGAGACCATTCGGCCAGTTAGTCTCTCGAGCGGGGAGCTCCTTGCTCATTTGCGTCAACATGGTCCTTTCAGCCTCGGTTCGCTGGGATTGGCGCTTAATACTTCTTTTCGATTACGCAACATCGGCGCTCGCAACGGGACGGGGCGGCCCGCGAAAGCAAGTGCACGCGATAGGATGCAAAGCGGCGCTTGTGCTTGGCGGCGCGCGCACGCACGGATGCTGGAGGAGTGCCTTGATTGTAAAGAAAAAAATGTTACACACCAACGCATCGAACCCGGGGCTGCAGCTTAGTGTCCAGCGCCACCCGTGCTCTCCGCTCGGGACACTCTCTTAAAGCAAATAGGAAAAAATCTAATGATTATATATATTTATATATATATTATTATATATATATATATATTAATATAATATATATACATATATACATAAAATATATACATATATAAAAATATATGTATATATACACATATAACATAATACATAATATAACATATCTACACATATACATATATACATATACATAAAATATATACATATAATATATACATACATAATCATATATACACTGTGTGTGTATATATATATATATATATATATATATATATATATATATATATTATAATATATATATATATATATATATATATATATATATAATATGTATAATATGTATATATATATATATATATATATATATACATATATATGTATAACAATGTATATGTATATACATGTATTTATGTATATACATTATGTATATACATGTATATATATATATGTATATATGTATAACATTATATATATATATATATACATATATATATATATATATATACATATATATATAATATGTATATATACATATGTATATATACATGTACACACACACACACACACACACAAATACAAACATCACCCACAGAACTAGTTAAATATGTACACACTCACATCCACACGGCCAGACATACAGACCTTATCCACCGATACACATACAAATGCAGATAGACACACGGACAACAAACACGTCTGTGCGTGTTCCTGTAGGTTAAAAATCCCCTAAAAAAAATGCCTTCCGCAAGTATCAAAGCCTATCGTATCTCAGAATAAAGCTCTCCCCGCGAGGAACGTACACCCTCGTGTGTATTCTGAGATCATACACCTTTATATATTCCGAACATGCGCCCCATAAACATAGTCGGCGAGGGTACTTCTGCACATAGTATACAGCTGCCGGGTTACTCGCTTCATACCAATAACACAATTCCGGCGGGGCTCGGGAGGAAGTGCACACGCGTGTACGTGAACACACAATGGGAACCCCGCAAGCACACACAATACTATCGGCCCCATGTGCGTATGAGCTCGAATCCACATGATCTACATATGAACGCATATACTCACACGAGGGCGCGCCGAAACGAAGGGAGAAAGGGCGTGAGGAAAGATGTGTAAATATAAAGAACAAAGAGAGTGAAAGAAAAGGAGAGAGGGAGGGGGAGAGGGAGGATGGGAGAAAGAGAGATGGAGGGAAGGAAAGATAGAGGAAGGAGGAAGAGAGGAAGGGGAAGGAAAGGGAAAGAAAGGAGGAATGAAAGGAGTAAAGCTAGGAGGAGGAGGAGGGAAGAGAGAGAGAGAAGCAGAGACAGTGAAACACAAGAATATTGAGAAAGAAAAAAAATACAACAAGGAAAGCGAGAGAAAGAGAAAGAAGGAGAATCAACCAACCAACCAACAAACAACAAAAAATATCCACGTGTACAATAAACGCTTATCTTTCTCAACAAAACTAGTAAGAGTCCAAGTCACTTATCAAAATTCCGACACGCCGCAGCCAAGACATTACATTAATTACACCGCATGCGAAGAACACACACGAAAGGAGGAGGAGGAGGAGGAGGACGAATAAGAGGATGAAGACAAAGAAAAACTGGTTCTTTGGGAACAGAAGGAGGAAGAAGAGGATAATGAAGACGATATGACAATAAAGATGATAAAGAGGAGGAGGGGGAAGAGGCAGGAGAGAAAAGAGGAATAAGCAAGGAATTGGAAGAAAACAAAATATATAAATCCATCCAACTGTCTATCTATCTATCTAAAACGACAATGAAATATGAAGAAATGAGGCAGAAATACAATAAAGTAAAGAATCGAGCAAGCAGAATAAAGCGATAAAGAGAGAGACAAGGAAGTCAGGGAAAGAAGATGGACGAGGATTATCAAGATTATGGAAAAAGGTTCCACATATTGGAGAAAACGAAGGAGCGAAGAAAAACGACAATTATAAAGACACTTACGACCTTCACCAATACTCCAAAAGGAAAAAAAAAAGAAAAAAAAAATAAAATAAAATAAAATAAGCCACTACAACTGAGCATAAAATAACACTAATAACTCTTAGCATTAACAACAATAACAAATAACAACAACAATAAGAGAACAAACCGCCCTTAATGAAAAAAGCAATAACGATAATGATAACAAAGAACAACAACAACAACATTAACGCAACCAACCACCAAATCAAAGGGGATCCCGCCGCAAACCCCGGCTCAATCCAT
>NW_020869751.1:443257-445757 GCF_003789085.1 Penaeus vannamei | reverse complement strand
CAAAGAAAAAATATACTTCCTAAATAAAACACAAAATAAATAAAATAATATCAACAAAAAGAGAGGAATGAAAGAAGCAAAAAATGTAAAAGAACAAAACCGGCGAAGGGTGATCACTGCAAGACCCAAGATCAAAAGGAAGAAGAAGAAGGAGAAGAATAAGAAGAAGGCGAAGAATAAGAATAAGAATAGGAAGAAGGCGCAGGCGAGGAAGAAGACGAAGAATAATAATAAGAAGAGGAAGAAGGCGAAGAAGAAGAAAGCGAAGAGGAATGCAAAGAAGAAGAATGGCGAAGCGAGATGAACAAGAAAATCGGGCCGATTTAAGAGCCTGGCCTCCGTAATTCACGTCCGTCGAAGGGTAATGGCTTCGTACCAGAGTCCAGCCGCGTATCCCACATGTCCTAATACCGCGGGGTCTTCGCCGAAACTTTGCGCCGAGACTTACGACTTTGCGTAAAATTCTGGGCGATTTTTGGATTACAGGATGCGAGGGAGGGGGGGGGGGGTGGCGTTCAGAGGGCGCTTCTTTTCCCCGCCTACCTACGGGCTTGCCTTCCTGTCTTCCTACCTACCTCATTGCTTACCTACCTACCAGCTTGCCTTCCCTGTGTTTGTTTGCTTACTTGCTTGTTTGCTTGCCTTGTATAACCATGCTACAGCCTACTTACCTAGCTTGTTTGCTTGCTTGCCTTCCTGTATAACTACTAACCTACAACCTACTTACCTACTACCCTTTCAATTGCCTGTTTACTTACCAACTTCCCTGCGTCTACCCTTACCCCCTTCTCCTCCTCATCTTTTCCCTCTTCCTCCTCTTCATCTTTTTTCCTCTTCCATCTTTCCCCTTCTTCATTTCCAATTATTATTTTCTTTCAAACCCTGTCCTCGTTCTTCACTTCTCGAAGCCCAGGTTTCGGGAAAAGAATCAACGAAATAACAAATGAAATTCAAGGAGAAAGCGAGCGATCACATGGACATTTTCGCCTAAAATCAGAAACATTTGGCTCGGAGTCTCGATTCAAATACTGGCCAAGAGACATTGTCTAGACATTTCGCATGGAATATTTACCTAGTTTGGTATTCAAAACGCCAGAATTCTTTTCATAATGATTAAAAACTCGACACCGATGTAAATGCATTTCCTTTCTTATTTTTCATGGATACTGTAAATATATACAAAAAAATCTGCCGACAGTTATACACACACACACACACACACACACACACACACACACAGACACACACACATACACACACACACATAAACAAACACAAAGACAGCTATTTGAAGACTTTTGTGAAAGTACTTCACAAGTTCAATAACCATCTAGCTAACCAAGAATTTGAGGACTGTTCAAACATCGGCTATGTCGGAATGGGAGAGGGAACTCTATGGGACGAGGGGGAAGGGATAACTTTGTGAACGTTAGTAAAGAATGGCAAAATATGGTCATTCAACAACCTCTCCTAATTTTCTAAAAATCTTCGATCTGATGTCATAGATTTTTCGACAAATCTACGGGCCCAAAACCCGAGTTTCATCACTCCGGCGCGGCGCATCTGCTCTGAACCTCAGCCCCGAAGCTGCCTCAAGTAAGTTAGGAAATAGAATACCAAAGGAAGGAAATGCGAAGAACAATGAATAAGGCCAATGAATAAGGCCGAGTGCGAGTTATATGCCCATAGAGGACCTCAAGAAAATAGAGAATTGAAATTGAAACGAGAATATATCTCTTACTTATGACACGAAAAGATCTAATACATCTTGCTTTATTTATGCAGGTATGTATATATTTATACATCTACATACTCACAACTATCAAAATGTTTATGAGAATAATATGAATAAAAAACAACAACAACAAAGGTAAACAAACGAATATGATTTTCGCAATTCATATATCAGCTGGACAATGAGTTATATACCCTTTATCGAAGTACCAGTCAATTACTCTTCAATTAAAAACTTTACCTCCTCTGCTTTTTGCAACTATCTCTCTACACCATCTGTTTCATGATAATCTTTCTGCCAACCTTCTCCCATGTCCCTTATCTTTAATGGCCACCTGTTAGTCACTTTCCCCTTGTCACCTGTTTGCATCCACCGGTGTTCCCCTGTTCATTATTCTTCTGTTGCAGATGGCAGTGATGTTTTTCTTTGTTTATCTACTTATCGTTTGTCTTCTGTATCTGGCAGGTGTCTGTTAGGCTGCCTATCTGTTTGTCTGTCTTCATTTTTTTCTTCTCTCCTCGTTACCCTTCCCCTTCCCCTTTCCCTTCTCCTTCTCCCTCTTCACTTTCCTCTCCCTCCAAACATCCTTTTAGCTCTCCCTCTCCCTCTCCCTCTCCGCCTCCTTTCCCTTCCCCTTCTCCTTCTCGCTCTAAATCTTCACTTTCTTCTCCCTCTCCCTCTCACATCCTTTTACTTCTCTCTCCCTTTCCCTCTCCGCTTTCCTCCCCCACCCCCTTCCTTTCCCCCCCCCCCCCCTCTCTCTCT
>NW_020869751.1:433257-438257 GCF_003789085.1 Penaeus vannamei | reverse complement strand
CTCTCTCTCTTCCCCCTCCTCCTCCTCCTCCTCTTCCCCTCCCCCTCCCCTGCTCCTCCTCATCCACATGTCACCCGAAATGAGCGATTCCTAAACCACCCTCAGACCACATGAAGCGAATCCCCACATGCAGAGGGCCGTTCGCGGGAGCCATGCTGCGATGCGCTCTGATACGCGACCGTCTCCTCGGGTGATGCAAGACGACGGCCTCATATCCATCGCCTCATGCCCATGTTGGAGTCACTCGCTTCCACATGTCGGAGTACGGGGTGATAATACTGCCCCCCCCCCCCCGTGAGAGAGAGAGAAAAAAATAGAAATGTAAATAAAGGAGACACCGGAGGAGGAAAAATAAAAAGAGAGAAAAGAATGAAAGGAAAGGCCAGAAGAAGAAAAATAAGAACGGAAGAAAAGAATGAACAGAGAAAGAACGGAAGAAAGAAAATTAAAAATAAGAATAAAATAAAGGAAACTAACAGAAAAAAAAAAGAAAAGAAGAAAAGGCAAAGAAGAGAAGAAAGAAAAGAAAGAAAATAAGAAGAAAGAAAGAAATATTAAAATTAAATAAAGATGAAATTAAAACAGAACCAGCCTTATTTTAGCATGTGATACTTAGTGCTAGTAAAGGACCTCATCCCCCCCCCCCCACCACCACCCGCGACACTCCGTAACCCCCCCCCCCCCGAAACACCTCTCCTAATACAAACCGCTTATTACCTGAATCGAAGACCTGGCACTAAATGGCCCAAGTACTTCGAACGCCCACCGCCGCCCGCACTCCCTCTACCCCTCCTTCCCCCCCATCCCTTACTGCGGATTCTCATTTCCCTTCTCGTTCTGAAAGGCAACTCATGGGGGGGTAAGGGGAGAGGGGGAGGGAAGGGTCATTCACAAGTAATATTTTGAGTAACCTCTCCTCTTCAGAGCTCCTGCCTTCCTTCTCTATCTCTGGGCACAGGCGGTGTCCTGTTGGGCGCCCTAGGTTGGTCTCTCATTGGCTGGGCGCCCTACATGGCTACAATGTCTGCGTTGAAAAAAAACTTGATTGAATTACTCTACGTATGGTAGGAATAAATTATCTATTGGACAGAGATAGCCCAAGAACATGATGAGTGTCGTCTTTTTTACACACGCACACCACACTCACTCACTCACTCACTCTCTCTCTCTCTCACACACTCTCTCTCACTCACACTCTCTCTCTCTCTCACTCACACACTCTCTCTCTCTCTCACTCACACCACACTCTCTCTCTCTCACTCACACACTCACTCTCTCTCACTCACACACACTCTCTCTTTCTCTACTTCACACACTCTCTCTCTCTCTCTTTCTTTACGCACACTCTCTCTCTCTCACACACACACACACACTCATCTCTCTCTCTCACTCACACACTCTCTCTCTCTCTCTCACTCACACATTCTCTCTCTCTCTCTCACTCACACACTCTCTCTCTCTCTCTCACTCACACACACTCTCTCTCTCACTCACACACTCTCTCTCTTTCTCTCCTTCTCTCTCTCTCTCTCACACACACACACACACATATACACACACACACACACCACACTCTCACTCTCACACTCACCACACACACACACGCCCACTCACTTAACTATCAATCTACATATATATTCAAATTCCGACACTAAATTACGTTTCCAACGAACCTAAACCAGCCCCGGAGAGCCAAATGAACAATCCTGGTACAATCGTTGGCATTAGTCTCCTCTTTCCGAAATTTCTCTTCCTCGCTCTTCCTAAAATCCCCCCCCCCCCACTTCGTTATCTCTCGTTATCCAAAATGACCCCCACCGTGTTATCTTAAACTACTCATGCATAAACCCTTGTTATCGGAAACTATCTCTTTCTGCTCCAGTTTCTTGAAGATCGCGGGCGTGTTTGTCTTAATGTGGATTTTACGACGCCCATCCATCACGATTTCCGCGGCGCCCCTCCACCTCCGACGTCGCTCCACCTCGTCTTACCTTTCCCACCGCCTGTCTCTCTCTCTCTTCTCTCTCTTCTCTCTCTCTCTCTTCTCTCTCTCTCTCTCTCTCTCTCTCTCTCTCTCTCTCTCTCTCTCGTCTGTCATTTTTTTCATCGTCTCTCATTCTTCTGTTTGTCACTTTGCTCATTAGCTATTCCCTTTTTTTTTCGCTTTATTTCCCCTCGTTTTCTTCTTTCTCTCTCTTCGTTCTCCACTTTCACTCCCCCCGCCTTTCTCTCTTCTCTCTCTCACTTTCTCCCTCCTCACTCCTCTCTTCTTTACTAACTCCCTCCTCTGCCCCCCCCCCTCTCTCTCTCTCTATTTTCCCTCTCTCCCTCTCTCTCATTCGCACTCACTCATCTCCCGTCCCCCCTTCCAACCCCTCTCCTCCCGCCTCAAACGAGCATTTTCTCCTCCTCTGTCCCGATCCACCGCGCGCGCCTGAATATATATATTCCACCGCTCATAATCATCCACCGCTCCACCACAAGCAGCTGTCTCGAGCAGCAGTAACTCCGGGGGGGCTCCATGTAACCCTCCTCTCCTATTCCTTCTTCTCCTCCTCCTACTCCTTCTTCTCCTACTACTCCTTCTTCTCCTCCTACTACTCCTTCTTCTCTTCCTCTTCTTTCTTCTTAATACTAGTTCTGCCTTCTCCTCCTACTCCTTCTTCTCCCCTTCTGTCTTTCTTCTTACTACTTCTTCCTCCTCTCTCCCTTCGCCTTCTCCTATCATTATTCCTTTTCTCCCTCCTTCTTTTCTACTTCCTCTTCTCCCCCTCCTCTCGGGACTGTCATTGCAATCATATTCATTATCATTATCATCATTATCACCATCATCCTTATCCCATCTCCATTCCTCTCCCCTTCCTCCCCCTTCCCACCCTTCCTCCCTTCCTCCCCTCCTACCCTTCCCTCCCCTCGTCCTCTTCTCCCTCCTCCACGTGAACGGCACCATTGACTCCCGACCAGGTGTGGCTGACACGACGAACTCGATGTGTGGAGAGTCGTTGTGGCTGGGGAAGGGGGGGAGGGTGTTTGGGAGGTGAGAAGGGGGGGGGGGTAAGGAGTAGGGAAGGGAGTGAGGGGTAGTAGAGAGGGAGAGGTGAAGGCAGAAAATTAATGTATATATAACATACAGCTTCGCACACCGTGTATTCTGTATATAAATAAATCTATAAGAATAATGATTTTATGCAACACATAAAAACATACAGACACACATGTGCGTCTGCCTGCATGTCTTGCATGCGCGTATGTGTGTGTGCGTGCGCGCCACGCGTACCTGTATGTGTGTGTTTTAGGAGGGGAGGGAGGAGGGAGGGGAGGGAGGGAGGGAGGAGGGAGGGGAGGGAGGGAGGGAGGGAGAGAGAGAGAGAGAGAGAGAGAGAGAGAGAGAGAGAGAGAGAGAGAGAGAGAGAGAGAGAGGGGGGGGGGGGGGGGGAGGCAGAAGGCGCGGAGTTGAAAGGGGAAGGAAGCGGCGTCGGGTGAGTTGGTGCTTCATACACGTGTGCCGGTGACACAGGGGCTAATTGGAAGGGGAAGGAGGGGTAGGAGGGGAAAGGAAGGGGAGCAGGAAGCGCGGGGAAGAGGCGGGGGATGCAAGGAGGGGTTGTCTGAACGGCTGAAAAGAACACGAGGGGATTTTTAACAAGAAGCGACCATGCTGAAATGAACCCCTTGAAACCCCCTTCTGAAACTAGCCCGCGTTATGATCCACTCCCATGATTACTTACTCCAATCACGCTCGTCACATAAAAAAACAGAACACCCCCAAAGAAATAATCATGACGAAAAAATAAAACATGACGAAAAAATAAAAAATAAAAAATCACAGAAACTCATAACTCTTAATACTCCTTCTCATCTGAATTCAAATGAACTAAAAGTCTAAATCCCTCACATTAATTCACTCACACTCTCACAGCTTCACCAGCTCAACCACTCTGGGAAATGTACACATAATAAGCATAACAACTGTCGGATGTTTATGTCATGCAAAATAGCCTCATGACAATGCTATGTTAAATCTATGATGAAGTAGATCATTCATTTTTAAAACTTACTTGTGCACTTAAAAGGGTTATTTTCCCACTGTAAAAGACCGAAAAGGTTAGTTTCCTTTAAATGACCCAATGGGCTATCTATTCACTTTAAATGACCGAATGGGCTATCTATTCACTTTAAATGGCCGAAAGGATATTTAAATGCCGTTATTTCCACTTCATGACGCCGAAAAAGCTATCTATTCTCTTTAAGTGGCCGAAAAGACAAAATTTCCACTTCAAATGGCTGGAAAGGCCATTTTAAATGGCCACTCTCTTTTAAATGGCCGAAAACGCTTTTTATTCATCAAAGAACTATCTCCATCTGCACTACATGGACGGCTCGTTCCCGCCCATGTATCTAGAATTGCTGGGAATTTTTATTCTTTTTTTTCCAAATTTTGTTTTAAATCAAAGATCGAAAAAATAAAAACATACGTCAATTGCTTTTCTATCGGTAATTTTTTCATCAACCCCCAAGAGGCAGAAAGATTGGATGAAGAAGGAAAGGAGGAATGAAGGGGCGAGTGAAGCCTTAGCGTTGGATTCGCGACCGTGGGAACCGATAGACATACATGCACACACACAACACAAAGATATAAACTTTCGTCCATTTATGCGTACATATGAATGATCACAGATACATACACGTGTGTGTGTGCATACAAATATGTGTTTGTATATTTATATATATATATATATATATATATATATATATATATACATATATATATATATATATATATATATATATATATATATATATATATAGAGAGAGAGAGAGAGAGAGAGAGATATAATATATATATATATATCATATATTGCATATTTCTATTATATTGTGTGTATATATATGTATGTGAATTATATGTTATATATATGTTGTGGATGTGTAATATATACATGCATACACACACACACACACACACACACACACACACACACACAATATATATATATATA
>NW_020869751.1:408257-430757 GCF_003789085.1 Penaeus vannamei | reverse complement strand
AAGTAGCTGCAGAGAAACTCCATTCAAGGAATGTTTTCAAATACACAAATACAAAAGGCACTTAAGTGAGTGACGTGTGTCGAGCTGCATTATAAATGTTGCATTTTTGGCCTCCACACCAACTGACGCATACACCCGTTGTTCGGTATAGCGTAATTATATATTCATTAGGATTCCACCTACACAGCGCCATTGTCATCAAACAATACACAAACCATTTTTTTTTTCTCGAAAGCTGCGCGGGGGGGGGGGGGGACTTTCGCATTTATCCATTTCATGAAATCCCCGCCCCAACCCATGCATCAACGACACCTTCCGTAATCAGTATCTGTTTCGGGGGAAAACAATCTCGCACGGGGCTGCCTAAAGACGTTGCCATGACGAATCGTTCCTCAGCCAAAAAACTTTGATTTTTGACAAGTTTTTCAATCTAAATGGCTAACTGCCCTTCGTAAAGCAGAAGGGGTAGGGGAGGGGAGGGGGTGGGGCGGAGTGAACAGAGGGGTAGGGGAGGGGCTGGGCTAGGGCGGAGTGACAGAGGGGGTAGGGAGGGGGCGGTGTGAAGGCCGGAGTGACAGAGAGCGGGTTGGAGGATGAGGGAGAGAGTACGGAGGGAGGAGCAGGGGGATTGGGGTGAAGGAGGATGGAAGGAAGATGGAAGGAAGAAGGAGGGAAGGAAGGAGGAAAAGAGACCGGGAAAGTAGGTGGAGGGAGGGACGACGGAAGGAGGAAGCATAAGAGAAAGGGGGAAGGAGTCCGGACCACAAGATGAAAAAGGAAGAAGAAAAGGAGAGAATGATAGAACGAGACAGGGAAGGAGGACGAAGACAAAGCAGAAGCGAGAGAGGGTTGAGGAGGGAGAGGGGGAGGGAAGGAGGGTGAGAAGGAGCCAAAGTGAAGGCAATATCTTACACAGTCTTGAAAAACGAAGACGGCGTTGAGTGGGGCTCAGACGCGAGACATAGACGCCGCAGGAAAAGAAAACAAATAAATTAACAGATTTAGGGATGAACACTTACCAAATCACGCCGTTCTTCAACCCGACGAAATTGAATGGTAGATATGTCGTTTATCTACCAGTAATTCTGTTTCTATTGCTGAAGCGAATGAAATAAACATAGAAATATACTTGTAATCATAAAACAGTAATAGCGAAAAATCTTAGTGATGATTATGATTATCCCTTCTGATATCATCTTTACTATCGTTCTCATCTATATCAGCACAGTTACTACTACCACTGTTATTCATTGTCACCACTGCCATTGTATTGTTAATACTATTATCATTTATTATTTCTATCATTATCATTATCATTATCATTATTATCATATTATATTTCATTATTGTTATTATTATCAATTATTATTATCATTACTGTTATGATTACCATCATTCTCATCATCGCTATCATCATTATCAACATTTTTATTATCCAAATGATTTGCAGTATTATTATTCTCGCTACTATTGCCATTATCATTATCACTGTTATAATCATTGTCATTACTATCATATTATGAAAATCATTATTACTGCCATCATTATCCGTATCATCATCATCATCTTCATCATCAGTAATTCCCATTGTGTCTTATATCATATCATTATTGTTTGTGATACGAAGGTCTCTGTTAGTATCATTATCATTGATATTATGATGATAATTATAAATATTTTATCATTATCATAAAATATCAATACCAATCGACTATTATCATTAATATCATTACTATCATTATCATCATCAAACAGAGAATGAACGAGCGAGTGGGTGAGTGAGTGAATAAGCGAGTGAGTGAGTAAATGAGATACCGAATGAGCGAGCAAAGGAACCTGTACAAAACAAATGGCAATAACAAAAAATCTGACATAATAATAATAAAAAAAATCAAAGCCCCGCCCCCCACCCATACGCCCCGCCTCCCATCAGTCTATTTCGAGAATCCCTTCCCCAGGCGAGGACTTCCTGTCACGTGACCAGGCCAAAGGTACCCCCCCCCCTCTCCTGCCTCATGAAAACTTCCTGGCCAGTGATGAACTACAATCAGGTGAGGATTTCCTGTCAGGAGATGAGTTTCGGATTGTTGACAAAAAAGTCCAAAAGAGTCCTTCAAAGTCCTTTCTCCCTTCCTTAAGTCCCTACGTTGCAGGTGGAGAAGGATGCTTCCCATTCCACTAAATCCATTCTTCTCGTGACCATTCCCTTCCGTTCCACTTTGCTTCTTTCTCTATCTCTCTGTCTCTGTCTGTCTTTCTGTATTTCTCTTTCTCTCGTTCTCTCTCCCTCCCTCTTTTTCCATCTCCCTCTCTCCCTCTTTCTCCCTCTCCTTCTCCCTTTCCCTCTCCCTCTCCTTCTTCTCCTTCTCCTCTCCCTTTCCCTTTCTCTTCTCTCTCCCTTTCCAATGTCACTCCGCTTAGTGAAGGAAAGTGTCCTTCACTGGTCGGTGTGAGCAGGTGGTTTTGTAGAACGGTGAGAAGGCGAGTGTGTGTGTGTGTGTGGAGGCTATCTATATCTATCAATGCATTCATCTATCTATCATACGTATACATGTACAGTAAGTGTATATGTGTATATATATATATATATATATATATATATATATATATATTATATATATATATATATATATGTATATATACGTCGGAGGAGATTAGTATAATTTCATCTATAATTCTGTGGGAAGGTTCTGAAAGGTATCACTCAAACCTTATCACTAAAACATGGTTGGTGTTGATGTTGAACTTCTTTAAAATAAACTTCCTTTAAAGCGACAAAAAGAAGATATCTAATCAACAATACCACGTAACAATTAGAAGAAGAAGAAGAAGAAGAAGAAGAAGAAGAAGAAGAAGAAGAAGGAGAAGAGGAAAACGAAGAAGAAAAAAGAAAAAAGAACGTGAATACCCTACTGCAGTCTTATACCCACAGAGTGTTAGGCGGAAGCAAAAGTCTACCCAGATCTCGTGTAGCTTCATCTTCCACCAAACTGTAACAAGTACTCATATGAGACTCCTATGAATACTGATGCGAAGTTCTGTTACCTATGCATGGAGTAATGTCGCTCAATCTACCATCCTCGGATACACAAAGCACTTATCTATATTTATATGAAAGAAAAATAATGATGAATACTGCGCGTACAGAATAAATACCTCCAGGGCAGCTCCATTTGCGTACCAACAGACCGCTGTATTCAACCCGTGGTATTCCATATTGTCATTAAAATCAATGTTTCTACATAATAATGGACTCATACAGACCATTACCTATTCAAATTATACATGAATCCCTCCATTTGAAGTCGACCGTGAGATCCGATGCAAAATTCAAACATCGCATAAACTCATAAATGCCTATTAGCAGTGCAAATAAAAGAAAACTTTGATCCTTAAAGTTAACATACTCAAATCGTGGTACTTTTCCCGTCATTTGAGTGTGTGTGTGTGTGTGTGTGTGTGTGTGTGTGTGTGTGTGTGTGTGTGTGTGTGTGTGTGTGTGTGTGTGTGTGTGTGTGTGTGTGTGTGTGTGTGTGTGTGTATGTGTGTGCGTGTGCGCGCACGACGTACGAGTGCATAGGTATGTTTGTGTGCTCTACGAAATAACCAATTAAACAATAAAAGGCAGAATAAATAATTCAGAAATACAAAAAATACGAAAATTAGGTGACAGAAAACCCACACCAAAACCCCTGGGAAAACTAACATAAGAAATACAATACTGAAAAATAAGAATAACAAAAAATATAAACAGGTATACATAACGAACGATTGTCAGACACGAAAATAGACAACGCACTTTACGTCAGAGCGAAACACGCCGAGAGCAGCGTATACAACAAAGGTTTCACAAATGGAATCTATTATACAGACGATCTCTTTCGATCAATAACAAATTTGGGCTTCACTCGCGTCTCCCTGAACGAGAAACCTTAAAAAACAGCCTGTCTTTTACGCCAACAATAAACACCAATGACCTGATTTCACCCGATCTGGAATGAAGTTGTTTACTCCTCTCGTCAGTTTATTTACAGACCATAATATGTCACGGGAAACCAAGGACAATTTTTAAGAAAGTCTACGGAGTCTGGCGCCGGGTTTCAAAACTTCGGAATGGCGAGGGAGAGGGGGTAAGGAGAGAGAGAGAGAAGAAGACAGAGAGAGGAGAGAGAGAGAGAGAGGACGGTGGAGAAGCAGGGAGGGTGGGAGAGAGAGGGGGGAGGGAGTGTGGGAGGGAGGAGGAGGAGGAGGGAGGGGAGGGGAGGGGGAGGGAGGAGGGAGAGAGAGAGGGGAGGGGAGAGAGAGGAGGGAGAGAGAGAGAGAGAGAGAGAGAGAGAGAGAGAGAGAGAGAGAGAGAGAGAGAGAGGAGAGAGAGAGAGAGAGAGAGAGGAGAGAGAGAGAGAGAGAGAGAGAGAGAGAGAGAGAGAGAGAGAGAGAGAGAGAGAGAGAGAGAGAGAGAGAGAAGAGAGAGAGAGAGAGAGAGAGAGAGAGAGAGGGGGCAGAAGGGGTGCAGATATTCACATAAAAGAAAAGAACCTAACAGAAAAATCGTGTATGTTATATGTCCGTGTCCGTGTATATACACTTACACGCACGTTCACAGCTTTACCTACTTATCCATCCCTTCCTGTCACACTAAACATACCAATGTTGTGGATCTTTTCCCTTCCGCAAGAGCAATGTATTACTGTAATACTTCCCTCTTCATCCCCGAATGCCACATGCTAAATACGTGATTCACAGCCATCCTTATTCCCCTATACGGTATGGAAGGCGGACTCCCTGTCAGGATCCAAGGAGCAACACCTCACTCCTTGGAGGAGCAACCTCACCCCAACATCATTGCTCTTTTGTGTTAGAAATCTTTGTTGTCTACTCACACCCTAAGCCCACCATTCACCATACTCTTGCAGGACCATCTAACGGGCTCTTAGAGACGAGAGAAGTGAGTGAATGAGTGTGTGTGTGTGTGTGTGTGTGTGTGTGAATGGGTGTGAGTGAGTGAGTGAGTGAGTGAGTGAGTGAGTGAGTGAGTGTGTGAGTGGATGATGTGAGTACATACACGCATGTATGTTTGTGTAAACGTGCACATCTTATTCACACGTTTCAGCGTATTTACGTACACACGTGCACTCGTATCTCCGTACATGTGGGCGTGGCTGTGGCGTGTGTGGGCGTGTTCAAGGACGCTGCAGCCGGAGGAAGGAAAGGACAGAGACGAGAAGGCGGGAGTGTCGGGTTGTGACGAGGCCGCCGGGAGGGACGAACGGCCGGCTGGAAACTCCCCGCGACAGATATCAAAAAACATTTTCTTCTTCTCTAACAAGCGTGACCCTGTAACGCAAGTCACTCGAGACGCGCGGAAGGCAGGGAGACAGGGTGATAGGGAGGCAGGAGGTTGGGTGAAGGGAGGCAGGGAGGTAGGGATAGGGAGCAGGAGGTTGGTGAAAGGGAAAAGACGAAGGGGGTGGAGGTGGGGGTAAGAGGGCAAGGTGGGAGAGGAGGTAGGGAGACAGGGTAGGCGTAGGAAGGTAGGGAGACAGGGAGGTAGGATGATAGGGAGGCAGGGAGGCTAGGAAGTACGGAGGGTGGGAGTAGGAGGGCAAGGGTGTTGGGAAGGGAGACAGGGAGGAGGCGAAGGGCATAAGAAGGTAGGGAGGCGGGAAGGCAGGCAATCCAACAAAGGAAGACAGAAAAAAAGAAAGACAAAAGTTTAAATACGAAAGCAGGAAAACGGTTAGGAACAGATAAGGAGGAGAAACGACGTGAGATTAGAGTAAAAAAAAAAAGAAAGAAAAAAAAAATCGTTGGAAAAGCCACAAACAATAAGGCGGTAATTCGTTCCTTACTGCAACTAGACGAAATGAAAAGACAAATAAGACATTAGGCTGACTGGAAGGAATTTACGATTAGACTAATTCTTGTCAGGGTTACGAGCTGGAGAATCTCGGAGAAAGAAATTAAGAAAAGGGAGTGAGAGAAGGTAAAACAAATGAATATCAGACGTGAAAACGTAAGGAAATTCGCAGTATAACGCAATGAAAAGAAAAAAAGAGATAAAAACACACATGAAAGTCTGAAAAAAAAACACACACACGAAGAGAAAACGAAGAAAAACAAAAGTCTCACTAAAAGGACCCCCCCCCCCAAAAAAAAAAAAAAAAAATCCCCATATAGAGAAAAGGCAGAAAAAATACGTCTCTCAAATGTGAATAAAGTCAATATGTCTCCCTTTAGGTCGGACAATACGGAGCCTGAAAGAAACCTCGCAAGATACGAGACTAAACATACTTTTTTGAGTAGGACACGCCTCCTTTCTTTCCTACAGCTCGCTACCTGTGACTCTAGGGGGAAAGGGGAGCGGAGGGGGGGGGAGCTGGATACACAAGGAAGGGAGGAGGGAAGGGACACGAGGGAAAGAGGAAGGTACGAAGGAAAAGGGGATGAGAGAAGAAGGACACGAGGGAAAGAGGGGAAGGGTACGAAGGAAAAGGGGGATGAGAGGAAGGCGAGGGCAAGAACACGAGGGGAAAAGGGGAGGCAAGGGCACGGGGGGGTGGGGGAAGGGGGCAAGAGCACGGGGGATAAAAGAGGGCATGGGCACGAGGAGAAGGAGAGGGCAAGGACATAAGGGCACGAGGGGAAAGGGCCACAAGGGGAAGGAGAGGGCAAATAAGGGGAAGGGATGGAGAGAAAAGAAGGAAAAAGATACAGCGTGAAAGCACGGGCTCCACCGCACAGACACATCACCATACCGCTTTAACTATTAATGAGCATTAAGCCTAGGAGTAAAACTTTTCATTATTCATCAACAACCGGCTATTCATCATACATCTACATGTGCTCATTCATAATACAATAGCACCTGCTGTTAGGATTTTTGGTTTCTCTGCTGTCGTCATTATATTATTTCGTTCCGACATTGTGATTTCTTTTTCATTATGTTCTTTATCTTTTCATGCATAATTTCGCAATCATTCGCGTCTCTCTCGTTCTCTCTCTTTCTTGCTCTTCCTAATCCCGTTTCCCCTTTTTTCTCTCTCTCTTTCCTTCCATCCTTCCCTTCCTTTCACCCTCTCCACCCATCCCTCCCTCCCTTCCTCTCCTCTCTCTCTCTCTCTCTCTCTCTCTCTCTCTCTCTCTCTCTCTCTCTCTCTCTCTCTCTCTCTCTCTCTCTCTCTCTCTCTCTCTCTCTCTCTCTCTCTCTCGCGCGCGCGCGCGCCCCTTTTTTCCGTCCCCCTTAATACCCTCTCTTTTAAATCCCTTCCTCCTTCTATTCATCCCCCCTTCCTCCCCCCCTCATCCTCACGAGTCGCCCATACACAAACCTTTCTGACGACCCCCCTCTATCCCCCATCCACCCACCACCACCCAACCACCCATCCACCTACCAACCCATCCATCCACCTAAGCACCCATCCGCACATCCACCCACCAACCCATTCCCCAACCAACGACCCACCTACCCACCTACCCACCCACCCACACTACCTCACGTTCTCCTAAGACTATACAACCCAGAGGTTTCTTTAGCCTTTGCCATAACGCGTCCTCTAGTCTACCTGCGATCTACCTGGACTTGAGGAAAAGGGTAGAAGGATAGAAAGGGGGGGGGGAGGTAGATGGGGGAGATGGGAGGAAGAAAGGGAGACGGGAGGAAGAGAGGGAGACGGGAGGAAGAAAGGGAAATGGGAGGAAGAGAGGGAGATGGGAGAAAGAAAAGGGAGATGGGAAGAAGAAAAGGGGAGAAAGGAGTTAGAAAGGAAGATGGGAGGGAGAAAAAGGGAGACAGACGTTAAAAAGGAAGATGGGAGGGAGAAAAAGGGAGATGAGAGGGAGGAGGGAGGAAGATGAAAGAAACGAAGAGCAACAGACAGTATGGAGGGAGAAGGAAGGAAGGAAAAGCAAGAAGTGAAGCGAAACCGACAAACATGAAAGAGGGAGAAGGAGGAAAGCAGAGAAAGCAACGAAGGAAGGCGAGAGAGAAAATGGGAGGGAGAAGGAGGGAAGAGATGAAAGAAATGAAGGGAGAAGGAGGCAGGAGAAGAAAGAGATGAAGGGAGAAGAAGGCAGAAGAATGAAACTAAAGAAATGAGACATAAACGAGGGACTGGGGAGGAGTGAGAAGGCTACACCAAGAGAGCGAATGAAGAGAGAGCGACAGAAAAAAAAATTGTAGGAAGAAGGAAGGAAGGAGGCAACTAAATGAAATGAGGGAAGAGTGATAGAGAGAATTACCTCGTAGGAGAAAACGAACAGCAGCAAAACGAGAGAAAAATGCCAAATAAAAAAAAAAGAGAAGAGATTAGAAACAGAAATACAAGGATATACAGGCAAAGTCTCCAGTCAAAAGGCACGAGAAAGAAAGAAAAGAAGGGAGAAACAGAGAGACAGATTAGAAATAGAAATACATGGATATACAGACAAAATCGCTAATCGAAAGGCACGAGAGAGAAAGAAAGAAAGGAAGAAACAGAGACACAGACTGATGGGGAAAAAAAGCGAGATATGGTCAAGAAACATCCCCTGTCCCATCCCATGCATCGTCCATTACTTCTGGGACTTGTACATGCTGAGAATCCCGTCCCGAGAGGCTCATGTAGGGCGAAACGGAGACAGTAAACCCAGGGGAAGCAGGGAATCCATCCAGGGGAGGCAGGGGATCTACCCAAGGGAGGGGAGGGTCCATCCAACGGGAGGTCCAGGGGAGGGGAGGGTCCATCCAGGGGAAGGGGAGGGTCCCAAGGGGAGGGTCTACCCAAGGGAGGGGAGGGTCTACCCAGGGGAGGGTCTACCCAAGGGAGGGGAGGGTCTACCCAGGGGAGAGGAGGTGAGGATCTCCCAAGAGGAGTTTAGGACCTACCCAGGGGAGGATATCCGCGCCAGGAGGCCCATCCATCCAGCGGCATCCTCAGGGGGCCTGATCCCACGGGGTAATCCCCTCCGACACGGATCCCGACCCTAGGGACCTTACCTACATGTCCTTACTCATTACCGTTCGCCAGCGCTTTGGAAGAATATCCAAAGGTGAAAGAGGAAGTGGGAAACGTATATATATATTTTTCTCTCTCTCTATTCTCTTCCTCCCAAACTCTTGAGATCTCGGGGAAGAACTTTTTCCATTCAGATATGACCTAAAGCAACAGAAAACGAGGGCCCTGTATTGCAGATCTATTTATCTCCTTGTCGGCTTTTGTACACAGTTGTTAGCAAACCTGGCGAGGGTGTTGCCCCTAAAAATAGCCCTGTCGACCCGTTTTAAGAGCATAACCACTACAAAATCAGTATCTTAAAAGAAAAAAAAGCACAGATAAAAGCGGAAAAATCGACATCAAATCAGGGTTATCTATTTAATAAGGAGAGATGGGGAGGGGGTAGGAAGGGAGGGATGGAAGGAGAGGAGAGGAGAGGGAGAGACAGAAGACAGAGAAGATAGAGAAGATAGAGAAGAGAAAGAGAGGCAGAGAGAGAGAGAAGAGAGAGAAGAGAGAGAGAGAGAGAGAGAGAGAGAGAGAGAGAGAGAGAGAGAGAGAGAGAGAGAGAGAGAGAGAGAGAGAGAGAGAGAGAGAGAGAGAGAGAGAGAGAGAGAGAGAGAGAGAGAGATGGAGAGAGAGAAGGAGAAGCAAAGACACACAAAAAGGAAGACGCCCCAGGCAGCTGTCCCAAGACCCAACATCCGAGCACAAGGGAGCCACAACCTCCAGAAGGACACCCCAGCGGCCGCCGCACGTAAACACGACACGGAAAGGTTAATTAATTCCCAATGATTATTCCCAAGCACATCCCTCGCCTTTCCTGGGGAAGGAGCTGCAGGCGAGGAGGAGGAACTGGAGGTGGTATTCCGAAGTCCTGTCATGCTGTCTCCTCCTCCTCCTCCTCCCGCGCGTCCTCC
Source organism: Penaeus vannamei (assembly GCF_003789085.1). NCBI lineage: Eukaryota > Metazoa > Arthropoda > Malacostraca > Decapoda > Penaeidae > Penaeus > Penaeus vannamei. The sequence continues at coordinate 420,865 of NW_020869751.1, read as the reverse complement.
TCCTTCAAGGACTCCTAGCGTCTGTTGTCGCCTGTGCAGTTATAAACATAAGCCTGTCACTATCAATTTCTACATCTGATCCATATCGTCCTCAGTTAATTTCTATTTTTTTTTCCGTAATGTTGTTATAGATCTTGTATGTCCTTTTCGCTCGCAACAACTGACCATTCCATTCGTTTTCATTAAAATTTAACGTAAAATAGGTATCACCCCTTTCATTCTACGAAACGCGACACCTTAATACTGAAATAGGCATCACCAACATCACCCACTTAAACGCAACACAAAAAATAAAAAAAATAAGGTCGTTAATTTCATCCTACTAGACCCAGCCTCATAAAATCGCCCTGCCTTGCAACCATGAAAGAAAATCACAAAAAGGCCACCCTATATATATGGTTACCGCCAGAGAAAAGAAAAGAAAAGAAAAAAACAAATATAATAAAGAAAAGGTATGAATCATTAAAGACCCGAGTGACCTTTAGAATCTTCCAATCGCACCTATCAGAAGATAAAAAAGAAAAGAAAAAAAAGAAAAAGGAAAAAAAAAAACACCTCTTCCCATCCTCTCCCCCCTTCCGCCCCTCCCCTTCCCCACCTCCGCCACGATCACTACCAAACCTCGTGTCCCAACTCCAACCCTTCCCCGTCCTCCCTATCCCTCTCTTCTTCACCCTCCTCCTGCCCCATCTTCGTTCCTCCCCTCCCTTGCCCCTTCTTTCCTCCCATTTCTCCCCTTCCTTCAAACCTCGACCCTCCCTCACCCCCATCCCCCCTTTTCCCCTCCCCTTCCCCCCATCTTCAAACTTCGCCTCAACCCTTTACCTCCCTTCTTCCCCACCCTCCTCCCCTCTTTCCCCCTCTTTCCTCCCTCTTCCCCCTCTTTCCCCCACCCTCCTCGGCCTCCTCCCCCTCTTTCCCCTCTTCCTCCTCCCCCTCCTCCTCCCCCTCCTCCTCCTCCTTCTCCTCCTCCTCCCCCCTCTTTCCCCCACCCTCCTCCTTCCTCCTCCCCTCTTCCCCCACCCTCCGCAATCTATTTGTCTCCGTCACGACCTTACTCCGGGGTAGCCCACCACTGCAAGACAGAGAAGAACGGGGAAGGGCGAGGAAGATAAAGATGGGGAGGGAAAGAAGGCGAGGGAGGGGGAGCGGACCGGAGGGGAGGGGGAAAGAAACGGAAGAAATGTAAAAGGAGATGGGGGAAGGGGATGATGGGGAGGAGGAAGATATGTGAATGGGGAAGAGGGAAGGAAGAAATGTGAGAGGAAGGGAGAAGAGGGAAGAAATGGGAGAGGAAAATGAGGAAATGAAAGAGGAGGAGATAAAGGAAGGAAGATGAGGAGAAGAGAGATAAAAAGAAGGGGAAGAGGAACCGGAGTAGGAGAGGAAAAAGAAAGGGGATGAGGAGAGGAAAGAGAAAGGGTTGGAAAGGGGGAGAGGAAGGGGCTGTGGAAAAGAAAGAAAGAAGGAGTGAAGGAAAAGAAGAACAACAAAGGGGAAAAGGATAAAGGAAGAGGAGGGGGAGGTGGAAAAAAAGAATGAAAGAAAAGGAAAGAAAGAATAAATATAAAGACAGAAAACTGGAACAGAAAGAAGGGAGGATGACAGTGAAAAGGGAAAATGAGAAGAGAAATAAATTAAGTAAAAATTAAAAAAGGAACAGACGATAAATCAAAACAACGGAAGATAAATAAGTGGACAAAATGACGTAAGAAAATGGAGACAAGTGTCGGGAAAGAAATAAAAATCAAATAAATATATTTCTAAATTGAAAAAAAGGAATGAAGACGAACCTAAAATGGAGGGAGAAAAGGGGGAGGGGAGAGAAGGGGAAGAAAAAGGAGGAGGAGGAGGAGGAGGAGGAGGAGGAGGAGGAGGAGGAGGAGGGGAGGAGGGAGGGGAGGAGGAGGAGAGGAGGAGGAGGAGGAGGAGGAGGAGGAGGAGGAGGAGGAGGGAGGAGGAGGAGGAGGAGGAGGAGGAGGAGGAGGAAGGGGGAAGAGAAGGAGGAGGAGGAGAAGAAGACGAAGAAGAAAAAGAAGAGCGAGTGAGTGAACACGGTGGTGGAAAGGAAGAAGGGAGAAAATGAGGATTAAGAACAGAGAAAGAGGGAAAAGGAAGACACGGAGAACGAAGAAGAAGAAGGCTGCAAAATTAGGAAAAGGAGGCGGAGGAAGATGAGAAGAACAAGTGAAGAAGAAGAAGAAAAAAGGGCAAAGGAAAAATGGAAAAGAAAGAGAGAGAGAAGAAAACAAAACCAGTGACGCAGACAAAGACGCGAAATTGAATTTAGACTATCTGTGTCATTTATTCTCAATCTTCAATGTTTTTCTTGCATTTGCTTATCCCTTGCATTGCACAGATTTTCAAAGAAGTTATATTTTGACTAGCGTTGGTTAGTTACAGGATAACAAAAATCTAAGAATAGATTTTTATGATATTTTTACCTGAGGTGTGTCTTAGCATAACTTAGATTCCACTAGATGTTGGTGGTGATCCAGATTTTTTTTCATTTATTGTATCAGTTTTTATTGTATTGGCTATAGGGAAATTTTTTATAATCATGTTCACGGGCGTCACCAGTATACTTGAGAAAGAGGCGATTTTCATGTAAATCTTCAAAGTGTGGACATTTCTACTGCATCAGTGACGCTATTGCCTTGAGGGGGTATTTTAGTTTTATCCGTATCCTCCTTAACCCCCTTTCTATCACCATCACCCCTCTTACATCCCCCGCCCACCCTTCCACCTCCATCCCCTTCTCCCCCTCCTCCGTCCCCCATCCGTTCATCGCCCTATCCCTCATCACCCTCCCCAGGCCGCATTCGTTCACCTCCCTATCCTCCATCACCCCCCCTCCACCCTCTTCCCATCAGCCCCCTTCACCTCCCTATCCCCCATCACCCTCCTTCCACCTCCCATTCCATCAGCCCCCTTCCACCCCCTATCCCCTTATCCATTCACCTCCCTATTTCCCCCCCTCCCCCCCTCTCCCCACGAAAGTCAACATGGCGACCATTCGTGTATATAAACACGGTGTACACGAAGGCCGTGTATAATGACACTGCTTCACGGGGAAAGTTTCTCGGCAAACATCCGCCTTTGTCCGCGAGTCGTGTATTTCCCCGGAGAGGGATGATGCCTATTTATCAACGGAATTTCGAGAAAAAAAAGAAAGAAAAAAAGGGGGGGGGTCCCTCTTGACTCTCGACTCGTTGATGAATTATTGCATTGTTCTTCCTTCCTTCCTTCCTTTCGCCGTTTCGTCGTCTCGGTTCCTCCTCTTCTTCTTCTCTTTCCCTGCCATTTTTTTTTTGGGGGGGGTCGTATTTTTTCGTTTGTTTCTGCTGTGTTTATTCTCTCTCTCTCTCTCTCTCTCTCTCTCTCTCTCTCTCTCTCTCTCTCTCTCTCTCTCTCTCTCTCTCTCTCTCTCTCTCTCTCTCTTATAGAATCGAATCCATCTTTTCTCTCTTACTGTTATCTTATCCTCTTACTCTTATCCCATTTATAAATTCGCAAAAGTAAGCATTTCCACACCTTCTAAATTTACTTATTCGCTGCTACATCCCTTACCCAACGAAACCACATTTTCCCCTTACTTTTCTCCCTTCTTTACCGTATCTTCCAAACCTTCCCTCGTACCCTCTCCCCTTCCCACCCCTTACTCTCCTTCACCTCTATCCCCTACCCTTTTCCTTCAACCCACTTTTACCCATTCCTCCCCATCTCTCTCTCTCTCTCTCTCCTTCCCCCCTCTCTTTCTCTCTCTCCTCCCCCCCCCCTCTCTCTCTCTCTCTCTCTCCCCCTCTCTCTCTCTCACTCATCCTCCCCCTCCCTTCTCTCTCCTCTCCCTCTCTCTCCCCCCACCGAGGACTCCATTTCCCCGGGATGACTGATCCGGAGTCCTTCACGTCATGCCGGCAAGCCCTCGGAAGGACCTGAATCTGTTCGCCTCGCACTAAATCCTCTCTCGACAAATTACTTGAGCTTCCGGAACATTCCTTTTTTCTTCGCGGGAGATCTCCTCCTCCTCCTCCTCCTCCTCCATCTCCTAAGCTTATTCCTTTTATTCTTATCCTTCCTTCGCGTTTTTTTCCTCCTTCTTTTCTCTGCTCGTTCTTCTGCCTTTTTATCCTCCTATTTCTTCTGTTCATCTTCCTCTTCCTCTTTCTCCTACTCTTACTCTTCTTTCTCCACCTCCATTTCCACCACCACAACCTCCTCCACCTTTTCCTCTTCTTCCCTCTGCCCCTCCTCCTCCTTTTCTTCCTCCTCCACCTCCTGATCCTCTTCTTCCTTCTGCTCCTCCTCCTGATCCTTAGCGTCTTTCTGTTGCTGCTACTGCCCCCCCTCCCTCCTCCCCTCTCTTCCTTCTGCCTCCTCCTCCTCTCCTTCCTTCTGCTCCTCCCTCCTCCTCTTCTCCTTCCTTCCTTCCTCCTCCTCCTCTTCCTCTTCCTTCTGCTCTCCTCTCCTCTCTTCTTCCTTCTGCTCCTCCTCTTCCTCTCCTTCCTTCTCCTCCTCCTCCTCCTCCATCGGATTTCCCTCCTTCCTTCGCTCATGTCATCGACTACCCAGAGTAGGTGGTGCGTCTTCCTCGTCTGGTTCATGCACAGGATTCCCTCTCTTCCTTCCCCGTGTTTTCTAGGAGTCTGAGCATCGAGTTTCTTTCTAAGGAAGAGGGCGTGCTGTCATACGCATGTCCCGAAGCACGTTTGAAGTGTTGGTTTCATTTCTCTTCTTATTTATACTTGTCTCCTGGGTCCCTTTCATCTCCCTGCTTCGTTCTCTCTTTATTATTCTTTTTCTTATGCGTCCTCTCTTTTTTGTGTGTTTTCCAACGTTTTCCTTCTTCCTCTCTTTCTCCTATCTAAGAGAACTCCTTTCTTGTTTTGTTGTTGTTGTTGTTTTTTTTTTTCCTTTCCTTCCTTCCCTCCTTCCTCTCCTCTTGATCTTTTTGTTCCCTTCCCTTCAATTCTTTATTACTTCTTATCCTTTACCATCCCTCTTTCCTCTCATTCTTCCTGTTTTCTTGCTTCCTTATCTCTCCTTTATCATGATTTCTATGTTCCCTTCCATTCCCTCCTCTTAGCCCTCATCATCCCTCTTGACACTCGCTTTCCTTGTTCCCTTTCCTTCCTTACTGCCCCCTCCCCTCTCCCCCTACCCCCTATACTTGTGCCTCCTGACAGCCCGCCATCAATTATTTCCAGTCCCGGACACTCAGACTGCCAGTCCAGTCGAGTCATTTCATCTCCAAAAAAATAATATATAAACGAAAAACGAAAAACGAGAGAGAGAGAAAAAAAATCCCATGCTGTATCCTCGCCGAACAGACTCAATGAACTAGACAAATGATTGTTATCGGGGAACCCCCTTTGAGCCCGGCTGTACTACAGGCCCGGATGAGAATCCTCGTCTGACAATCTCGTCGACGATTGGGGGAAAAGGAGCCAAGGGACTGCCGGCTGTTTGGCCTCCGAATCATACAGCGCGGGGCCAATCTCATCCGTTTTAGCAACAATGTCAATTAACATATGAAAGGTTCGTCGTAGAGGCCACTTGGTTCGCGATCCGGCCGTTTCGCTTTAAAACGGACCCCGCTACAAACGTTATTATAATATTTGTTCTTTTTTTTTCTTCTCGTAGATAATGAAATACTGATTTGCTGTGAAGTGAAAAGGTCTGGATTTTCGAAAGGGCATCCGTTCCGCATATCAGAAAGGGTGCGCGTGAATCCTTTCTATTCTATTTGGTTTTCGAACAGCCGCTGAATAAGGATAACTACTCTACTACTAATAATAATAACACTATTACTTCTGCTAATAAAAAGTACTGTTACTACTACTACTACTCCTACAGCTGCTACTACTACTACTACTACTACTACTACTACTACTACTACACTACTACTACTACTACTACTACTACACTACTATTACTGCTACTTTACTACTTACTGCTGCTGCTGCTGTTGCTGATACAAGTCCTACTACTACTAATAATAATGATAATGATTATAACAATAATAGCCAAGAGACCAAGTTCCCACACGCACCTGCCCAAGAACCCTGAGTCAACGGTTCAAGCCTTATGACGTCACCGGTTCAAGCCTTATGACGTCACCGGAACAAACAGTATCAAAGTCATCTCAAAGGCAAAGCAATCACGACGGCCGCTGTGCTTGGATTCCCTCACAGTATCGAATCCGCCGGTCTAAGCAAAGGAGGAGGAGGAGGAGGAGGAAGTGGAGGTTGAGGTGGAAGAGAAAGAGGAAGGGAATAGGTGGAATAGTACGAGGGGAGGAGGAGAAGGAGAAGAAGGGAGAGGAAGAGGAGGAGGTGGAAGAAGAGGAGGAAGAGGATGTGGAGGTGGATGAAGAAGAGAAAGAGGAAGGGAGGAGGATCTGGAAGAGTAGGAGGGGAGGAGGAAGAGGAGGAGCAGGAGGGAAAGGAAGAGAAGGAGGAGGAGGAGGGGGGGAGGAAGAAGTCGAGGTGGGGGAGAAAGAGGAAGAGTAGTAGAAGGAGGAAGAAAGGGGGACGGAGGCGGAGGGGGAGAAGCAGAATCAGTAGTAGTAGGAGAAGAAAAAGCAAAGAAAGGAGAAGGATAAGAAGGGAGGGTTAGAGAAGAAAAATGTGAAACAGGAAGATGAGGATGAGAGTGAGAATGAGGAAGAGGAGGAGGAGGAGGAGAGGGAGAAGAACAGAAGAACAGGGGGAGGAAGAGGAGGAGAGAGGAGAGAAGAAGGAAGAAGAAGAGGAGGAGAGGGAGTAGGATGGAGAGGGAGAAGGAGGGGAAGGGAAAGGAAGAGGAGGAGAAAGAGGAAGAGAAAGAGAAGACCAACAACAACAGCAAAAAAAGAGAATCAGAAAAAGAGACGAAGAAAAGACGAATGAAGGAGGAGGGCACAGAGGGAATAAATACCGTTTAATAGACAACAGCTGCACTCCTCAGGGTTCAAGGTTCAGGTACTTGATTACCATAAGAGAAGAAGGTCTCGGGTGAACACTGTCAGCTGAGGCGTCCGTTGTGTCTTATGACCGTGGATTATCATATCCTTGGCCCTTTATCTCTCTCTTATCTTGTCCTCTCTGTCTGTCTGTCTGTGGGTCGATTTTCGTGTATCTGGTGATCTCGGTCTGCCTGTCGATCTCTCTTTCTTTCTTTCTGTCTGTCTGTCTGTCTGTCTGTCTGTCTGTCTGTCTGTCTCTCTTCTTTGGGGCACTTTTTCCTCCATCTATTTGTCCTTCTCGTTCTATTCTACCCTCCTTTTTAGTATTCATCTACCATTCTATTTTCGCTTTTTACCCATCATTTTTTTTCTCCTATTTCTCTTTGTTTTTCTTCCTCTTCTCCACTTACTCCATCCCCTACCCTGATACTCTTCCTCTTTATCCCCACCCCATCCTTCCCCCTTACTCCTAATCCTCATCCCTACCTCTCTTCCTGATCCTCCCCTTTCCCCTAATCCATTACCCATACCCCTATCCAATTACCCCACTCGACCCAATCCCCCACCCTCCTCTCCCTCATCACCAACTCTCGTCCTCCTCACCCCACCCTCAACCCTGAACCCCCCCCCCCCCTCCTCCCTCAACCCGCTCCCTTACCTCTCCCCTCATCCCCTTCCCTCTTACCCTCCCCTCAAACCCTGATCCTCCATCCAACCCTCCCTCACCCCATACCCTCACCCTCACCCTTCACCCCTCACCCCTCCTCCCTCAACCCCTCCCCCCCACCCCACTTCAACCCTTCACCCTCCTCCCTCACCCCTTCACACCCCAGCTCCTCGATAAAGTCGGAGCGGATCCTGGAGCCCTCGCCCAATTAGAGGCCGGACTCGCCCCCCTCCCGCGCGTATCTCGGCTATCAGTGTCCCGCAGGATCCCCCTTGCCGCCTTCCTTCCTTATATTGGACCAGGGGATCGCACCCTCGGGGGGAGCGAGGGAGCGGGGGGGGATGGGAGGGGGAGGGGAGGGGAGGGGGAGGGGAGGGAGGGGAGGGGGGGATGGGAGAGGGGAGGAGAGGAGAGGAGAGAGAGAGAGAGAGAGAGAGAGAGAGAGAGAGAGAGAGAGAGAGAGAGAGAGAGAGAGAGAGAGAGAGAGAGAGAGAAGAGAGAGAGAGAGAGAGAGAGAGAGAGAGAGAGAGAGAGAGAGAGAGAGAAAGAAAGAAAGAAAGAAATAGACACAAAGAGACAGAGAACAAATACTCTATAAAGAAAAAACGAAGAGTAACAGAATGAAGACAAGCAAGAATAGGAAGAGGGGAATAAGACCGCATGAAGACCCCCCCAACCCCCCATTCCACACCCCGAACAGCGACCTCTATAACAAAAGCCCAAAGACCCGTGTTACAATGGACTCTCCCCCCCCACTCCTCCTATATGAGAATGCCAGGATAATGATCAGTTATGGTCCGAGGGTAAACCAGGCAGCCGTACGGGGGGGGGGGGGGCACTCGGAATACGGCAGTGAAAAAAGAGAGAGAGGGAGAGAGAGACTCGAAAATCACTGCTGTTCTCTGGTGCGTGAAGAGCATTTAGGAACTTCTCGTAAACGACTTCTGATACTTTGATACGATAAAAACCCTGCCTAAGGGTGACTCTCCTCAATCCACGGCACTCCTTACTCCACGACTCTCCTTATTCGTGACTTTCCTTATTCCACGACTCTCTACTCCATGACTCATTATGCCGCAACTCCTCTTACTCTCTCTCCTTGCTCTGTGACTCTCCCTACTCACGACTCTCCACTCCACGACTCCCCTCACTCCCAAGAAGCCGCGCTGGTGGAATCCAAAGACACCGACGTAGCGCTGCAAAGTTGCAAAGAATGCGCTCGAAGTACATAAAACGAGCGTCCATCACCCAGAGCGCCTTTTGGCCCGAATGCCCAAATCCTCAGGCAGGCAGCATGGGCACTCGGCATGGGCACTCAGCATGGGCAATCAACACAGATTCTGGAGGGCTTCTGGCTCGTTCCCTACAGGCTGACTATTCTTCCTTTTTTATTTAGGTTTTCCGTGTAGAATTATTTTGTGAAGGTTAGGGCGGTACCTTGATGATTTTATATATTTCAGGGAGAGATATCTTCGGATGTATTAGTAAGCAGGTATATTTTTACAGGGATAGAAGACTGTCGGGTAGCGGTTGATGGTGATTATTTTATCTTTTTTTGAACAATCACATTCCCTTCCATTTTCCCTTCCTTTCTTCTGTCTCTGTCTCTCTCTCTGTCTATCTATCTATCCCCCCCCCTCTCCTTCTCCCTCTCGCCCTCTCTCCTCTCTCCCCTCACGTTTTTCTCTCTTCCCACCTCCTTTCCTTCCACCTTTTTCTCCTCCCTCCTCACCCTCCTCCTCACCCCCCTCTCCACCTTTCCTCCAACACCCCTCTCCAGAACCAAGCCCCGCCCCTCCCCACCCCTCCCCCAGCGCCACCACTCGAGTCCTTCCACTTTCAACTCTTCTCTACTTGACTTATATCATCAATTAAATTCCCCGGGATGGTAATTACCCTGACTTTGACATCGTTCCCCCAATTTAGTTAGGATGTTTACTTACAGCCGCTAATACACGCTGACATTAATTCTGAGCTGTTCCGTCGCCCAAAGGAGCTTCGATTGAATAGCATTTGCATCATCAACTATATTCACTGCGATGGTGCGGCGGCGGCGGTGGCGGCGGGGGTGGTGGCCGGGAGGGGGACTGGGGCGGGGCGGGGAAGGGGTGGTGGCTGGAGGGGGTTGGGGAGGGCGGGGAAGGGGGTGGTGGCTGGAGGGGACTGGGGCGGGGGCGGGAAGGGGGTGGTGGCTGGATGGGGACTGGGGCGGGGCGGGGAAGGGGGTGGTGGCTGGAGGGGGACTGGGGCGGGGCGGGGAAGGGGGTTGGGGGGAGGAGAGAAGCGATTTCCCTGTTCTTGTTTTCGAATTTGAATTGTTCCAGTTTCAATGGTCCCTTGATCTCTTTCTTCTCTTTCTTTGATTCTATTTTGTATTCTTCGTCTCTTCTCTTGGTCGCATCTACACCTCATTTTTCTCTCTTTCTCTTCTCCATCCGTTCTCTTTTCAATTGGTTGTCTCTTTCGTCCGTTCCCTTATACCTCCCTTCTTTTTTCCTCTTACTCGCACCCTCACTCCTCCTTCACTTTCCTTCCTTTCTCCACCTGTTCTCTTTTCAACAGTTTCCATCTCTTTCCATCGTCCTTCTACCCCTTCTCCCTCCTTTCTCCCCTGTCCCCCCTTCCTCTCACACCTTCCTCCCTTTTCTTCTTCCTCGCACCCAAACCCCTTATTCTCCTTCTTCCTCCCTCCTAATCCTTCCCCTTTTCTTTCCTCTCCTCTTCCCCCTTCCTCTCACACCTCTCTCCTCTTCTCCCTCGCACCCAAACCCGTCATTCTCCCTCTTCCTCCCTTCTACTCCTTCTCCCTCTCTTTTCTCTCCTCTCACACCTTCCTCCCTCTTCCTCCGTACTACTCATTCTCCCTTTCTTTCCTCTCCTCTCCCCCCCTCGCTCTCACACCTCCCCCTCCCTTTCCTCCCTCGCACCCAAACTCCTTATTCTCTCTCTTCCCCCCTCCTACCCCATCTCCCTTTCTTTCCTCTCCTCTTCCCCCCTTCCTCTCACACCTCCCTCCTCACTCCTCATTTCTCTCTCTCTCTTCCTCCCTCCCTTCCCCCTCCCTCCCTCCTCAACAACCCATCCCTCTCTCGCCGGAATAATTTTCCCCGGCTTTCACCGAGGCAGAACGCCACACATTCACTCACACGCGGAAGGCGAAGCACCCGATTGCAAATTAGAAAGACGGAGAGGGAGCATAACCCATCTTGGCACGTGTGTCGGAGGCGGCCGGGAGGAGGTATCAAGACAGAGGAGGCTCCGGCTGCCTCGTGCATCGCCCGGGAAGAGCCCACGTCGCGGTAGATGAAAGGAGGGCTCGCGGGACGGCTGATGGAGGGGGTAGATTTAGGTGGTAGATTTTATTTAGTGGTAGATTTGGGTGGTAGATTTAGGTGGTAGATCGAGGCGCCTCGGTCGATCTAGGTAGGTAGATTGAAAGGGTAGACGGTAGAATTGGACGGGATATCTAGAATGGTAGATATCCGTCTTTGAAATGAGTTGAGAGATTTAAAACAATAGCTTCAAAAGGCAGATCTACATGGCAGAATTTCCCGGCAGACTTAACCGGTAGATTTAGACAGCAGATTTGCCCGGTAGGTGTAGGATGTAGATTCAGACAAAAAACTACTAGCTACACCAAGGACTAAGAGGAGGATGAGGAAGGAACATCCTATCAGAAGGAAAAGGATGTGTGAGGACCAATAAAGACACTCAGAAGATAGGAATGGATAGAAAAGGGATAAGGATAAGGAAGAAGGAGAAACAATGGTACAAGAAGACAAGAAGAGTAAGAGGAAGATGTTAACGAAGACAAAAAGCAAGAGAAAAAAGAAGTGATTGAAAATTGGGAATAATGAAGAGGAGGGAATGGGAAGAGAAGAAAGTAAAACAATGGTATAAAAAGCTAGAACAAGAGTGAAAGAAAGACAGCAAGGAAAAGAAAACAAACGAGTGAAATGGATATAAAATTACAGAAAAAGAGAAAGGGGGTGTGAGAGAAAGATGTAAACAATGAAGACAAGCAAGTGAAAAAAATAAGACAAGCGAGTGATGAATGAACAGAAAATAATAAAAAACAGGAGTGATGATGTGGAAGAAAGAAGGAAGAAAAAATGACAAAAAAAAGCTTGAACACGAGCGAGAGAAAGATGTCAGCATATAAGACAAGAAAGTGAAAAAACAAGCGAGAGAATATAAACAAAGTGATTGAACAAACAGAAATAATCATGCGAAAAAATAGAAAGAAATATCTAAAAAGGACAAAAAAAAGCTTGGTGAGAGAAAGATGTCAGCAAGGAAGTAGCAAGCAAGACAAAAAAGCGAATGAAAGAATAGAAAGTGAGAGAAAACAAAACGAAAGAGTGATAGAAATATGTCAGCAAGGAAGCCAAGCAAGTAAGAAAAAAAAAGCAAATGAAAGGAGACAAAACGAAAGAGCGAGAGAAATATGTCAGCAACGAAGAACAAGCAAGTGACAAATAAATAAAAATAAACAAGCGAGTGAGAGGCTACAAAACGAAAGAGCGAGAGCAAGACGTCAGCGAGGAGACGGGCGGGCGAAGAGGCTGATGAGGCCAAAGGAGGAGACGAAGAAGACAGGAGATGGAGTGTTGACGTTCAGTGCCGTCTTAAAGATGCCGGTCATTTTTCTCTCTCTCTCTAAGTGTTCGCGCGAAGACCTTAGAACAGAAGGGGCGCGAGTAGAGCTGGGAGTAGCGAGGGCGGGGGCTTCCATTAGGCAGATGGGCGTAAAAGTCGTGGCGGAGGGTATTAGTGGGCGGGGTAAACTCGTAACAAATGAAGCGTCGCGATAAATCTTTAATAGCGCAGAGGAGGAGGAGGAGGAGGAGCAAGAGAAGGAAATTGAAATACCTCACGAGTCTTTCCCTCTTCTCTCTCTTCCGCTAACAAAAGACCTCTTTCTCTTCCCCCCTCCCTCCCCTCCTCTTCCTATCTCTCCCCTACACGAGATTTTTTTTCCCCTCTTTACTCCCT
>NW_020869751.1:395757-403257 GCF_003789085.1 Penaeus vannamei | reverse complement strand
CTCTTGTCTGTTGAGTTCTTTCTCTTCTCTTCTGTTTCCTTTCTCTTGTTTGTTGAGTTCTTTCTCTTCTCTTCCGTTTATTTCCTCTTGTTTGTTGAGTTATTTCTCTTCTCTTCTGTTTCCTTTCTCTTGTCTGTTGAGTTCTTTCTCTTCTCTTCTGTTTATTTCCTCTTGTTTGTTGAGTTATTTCTGTTTTCTTCTGTTTCCTTTCTCTTGTCTGTTGAGTTCTTTCTCTTCCTCTCTCTCGTTTCCTTTCGCTTGTCTGTTGAGTTCTTTCTCTTATCTTCTTTTCTATTCTATTGCGTGTCCTTTCTCTTCTCTTCTCCTCTCCTCTTCTCTGCAACTGAGTGTTCTCTCTTCTCATCTCTCCTATGTCTATCTTAGGTTCTGTTTCCCTTCTTTTGTCTACTGTCTTTTCTCTTCTCTTCTTTTCTTTATCTTTCTTATACCGATTCTTGTCTTTTCTCTTCTCTTCTTTTGTTTTTGTAATTTTCTTCTCTGTCCCTTCTCTTCTCTACTGTGTCTTTTCTCGTTTCTTCTCTTCCCTTCTGCGTCTCTCATATCTCCTCTACTCTATCTTTCTCTTCTCTTCACTTCTTATAGTATCTACCTTACCTTCTAAGTCCCTTCTCTTGTTTTCTGTGCCCTTTCTCCTTTCTTCTCTTTATCTTCACTTGTCTTCTGTACCTGTTTTATCATGCCTGTCCCTTCTCTCGTTCTCTCTCTTATCCCATGTCTCTTCTTTGGTGGTGTTGTGACCCTTTTCTCTGATGCTTTCTTTTCATTTTGTGTCGTTTGTTTTCTACAATAGAGATCCTATCTTATCTTCTCGGTCCCTTCTCTTGCTCTCTGGTGGTCTTTTATCTCGTGTCTAGTACTTCCGTGAGGTCTCTTTTCCTTTTCCTTGTTATTCTTTCTCTTCTCTGTCTCTCTCCTTCTTCTTCGGTGGCTTGTCTTTTTTCGCTTCTCCTTCTCTTGTTCGTTTTCATACACTTTTCTATCACCTGATGGCTATGTCTTCCTTCTTTGGTGATCTCCATCATCTTGTGTCATTTTCTCTTGTTCTCTCTCTCTCTCTCTCTCTCTCTCTCTCTCTCTCTCTCTCTCTCTCTCTTCGTCTTCTCTCTCTCTCTCTCTTCTCTCTCTCTCTCTCTCTCTCTCTCTCTCTCTTTTAAACGTTATCATCTTTGCTTTTTCTAGTGATCCCTCTTGTCTTCTCTCTTTTTCTGTCTTCTTTCGAGTTCTCCTTTGTCTGTCTCTCTTCCTATTGCTGTTATCCGTTCTCTTTAATTTCTCTTCTCTCGTTTGTAATCGTCTCTTTATCTGTGTTTTTTTTTTAATCTTTTGCGTCCTCCCTTTCCTTTCTCATCCAGTTTTTCTATTTTCTTTTTTTTTCTACCCACCTTCCTCTCGTCACTCTCGTCTCGTCTTGCGTCCGTTCTATTTCTATTGATTCCCTCCGTTCCTCCTTTTTTTTATCTGTTCAATACTCGTGTGTCTTTTCCTTCGTCGCGTGTACCTTTTTTATTGCCGCTTTTTCGCGCGCTCTTGCGTGACTTCCTTTGCTTAACCTCTCGTCATTTCTGTCACCCGGCGAGAGTCCTCCGTTTGACAAGCGTCTTTTGATAAATGACTCGCCCCCCTTTTATTTCATATACTGTATGCCCTTTGTTCTCTTCCTCCTTTCCTTTGCCTCTCTTTTGTACTGCACCGCACCGCCATTCCCCGCCCCCCTTTATCGTTTCATGTATTGCTTTTCTCCCTGCTTCTTGTCAATCTCATCCTCTCATCTCTCTCTCTCGTCTCTCGTCTCTCGTTCTCCTCTCTCCTTATTTCTTGTCTCTCTCTTTTATCTTCGTCTCAATAATCGCCTTCTCTCATGTCTCGGTCTCTGTGTGTGTCTGGTGTGTGTGTGTGTGTGTGTGTGTGTGTGTGTGTGTGTGTGGTGTGTGTGTGTCGTGTGGTGTTTGTGTGTGTGCGTGTGTGTGGTGTGTGTGTGTTGGTGTGTGTATACGTACGTGTTGTGCGTTATAACAAGCGCTGCTATGGCCACTCATTGGCCTTTATTGGCTTTCATTAAGCGCCCTCATATTGCCTTCCCCTTTGATTCCCACTTACGTCATCCGTTATCACCTCCTCTCGCTTCTTACACCTCCCTACGCTCCCCTTCTTTAAAAGCCAACACACCAACTTCATTTCCATCCATTTCTATCGCATATACACACATTTTCTTCGTATTGTCCGCTCGTGTGTTGTAAGTGGCGAAAAGAGAGAGAGAGAGAGGAGAGTAGAGAGAGAGAGAGAGAGAGAGAGAGAGAGGAGTAGAGAGAGAGAGAGGGAGAGAGAGAGAGAGAGAGAGAGAGGAGAGAGAAGAGAGAGAGAGAGAGAGATGTATAACCTTTGGAGTTTGTATTATAACTTCGGGTGATAGTTCTTCGCCAAAAGTCAGCTGATTTCGTCGCTTGTCCGGTTGTGTAGGCTTCCAGTTTTTAAATACATTTCTGTTTTCTTTTTGTTTATTTTGATTATACTTGCTCAATTTCATGAAGTAATTGTTAGTTAATATTGATGATATCAGTGACGCTGAATACAATGTTCATGGTGATGCTTAATTGATAATGATAATAATGATAATAATAATAATAAAAAAAAAACATCATGAAGAACAAAAACTGATAATAATAATTATCATGATAATAACAAGAATAACGATAATAACAACAATAAAAATTTAAATAATGATAATATTGACAATAACAATATAATTATATAACACCAATAATGATAATAACATTCACAACAAAGACAATAAATCAATATCATTTCTCAACAGAGTATCAAACATTGTTCAATAAGCTAAAAAAAACGTCATCTTGACTATTTTGGTCTTTTAACAATCGTCTAACCAGACAACATAAGTTGAACACCAACACGGGTCATCCTACAGCATATCAACAACAAACAGACAAACACACACTAAACATACATCTAAAAAAACCAAATGCGATTGAACAATAACACACAAAGTCCGTTCCAATTGTCAAAAGACACTNCTATACAACAACATCACAATCTTAAGCACATTCCTTCAACTCCAACCGCGCAGCCAACGAGCAGGCAACAACAACAACACAACACCAACATCACAACAACAACGACCATCAACAACACAAGTCCCCTCCCAAAGGACACGTCCAATCACCATCCTTCGTCAGCCGTAACAAAACACTGTGGTAAAAGACAAAAACGGGAGACATGACGGGGGACTCGCGAGAAAAAAGAGGGGGGGGGGGGAGAGAAAGAGAAAAGAGAATGAGAGAGAAGGGGAGGGAGAGAGAGAGAGGGAGATGAGGAGGAAGGTGGAGGAGGGAGGGACGGAGGGGAAGAGGAGAGAGGAGAGATGCAGAGGAGAAGAGATACCGAAGAGAGAACGAATAATACCCGCCGCGCCGAGAGCGAGAGACGAGGAGGAAGAGAGGATGAGAGAAAGAGGACAGAGAGGAAGAGAGAGGAGACAGAGAGAGGAGAGAAAGGACAGAGAGACGAGAGGAGAGAGAGAGAGATGAAGAGAGATATGATTAGAGTTAGTTGAGAGAGAGAGAGAGAGAGATGAGAGAGAGAGTAGAAGAGAGAGAGAGAGAGAGACGGGAGATGAGAGAAAGCGCAACACAGAAACATGAGACAGAAAACAAACACAAAAAGAAAGAGAATCAGAGACAAAAAAAAAAAAAAAAAAAAAAAAAAAAAAAAAAAAAAAAAAAAAAGAAAAAAGAAAAAAGACAAAGAGACGGAGAGAGAAGTTTCAAGAGGTCGATGTCGATGTCGATGTCGATGTAAATTCGCGCCCTCGCAGCATTCGACGCCCGCGGCGTGTCGTGTCGAAAACATCTAAATATAAGGAGCGGAGGTTTGGGATACGCCGCCAGACAGTAATGTTCGCTGACAGAGGGTTGTGCGGTTAAGAACTTTAAGAAGGAGAGGGAAGGGGAGGAGGGAAAGGGGAGGGAAGGGGGGCAAGAAGAAGGAAGGGAGGAGAGGAAGAGGGGGGAGGAGGGAGGGCAAAGACGAAGGAGTGGAGGAGAGGGGAAGAGGGAAAAGGGGGGTGGGGTGTAAGAAGAGAGAAGAGGGATGGAAGGAGACAAAAGGCGAAGAAGGAAGGGAGGAGGCGAGGAGAGGAAGGATGAGGCAAAGATAAAGAAGGGAGGTGGGAAGAGGGGAAGAGGCATGAAGAGGGAAGAGGGAAAGGGGAAGCAAGGATAGAAAAGGAAAGAAGGAAGGGAGGAAAAGAAGGAAGAGGGGGAGAAGTAAGGAAAGGAAGGAGGAGGCAAGGAGAAGGGAGACGGGGAGGGGGACACAGAAAAGAGAAATGGGAGAGGGGGGAGAAGGTTGCCTAGAAATGAGCGAAGACCGTGGGACAGGAGAAGAAGTAGAGAGATTAAAGAAAAAGCAAGGAGTGAAATTAGGGCAAGCAAATAAAGATAAAGAAGAGAACACGAAGGCCATAAAAGGAGAAAAAGTGGAGAAAAGGACAAAGGGTGAAATGAGAAAAAATATACGAATGGAGAAAAATAATGAGAAAATAAGAAAAGGAACAGGCGAGCGGGGGGGAGAAAGAGGCGGGGGGAAAGTGGGGTTTAAGAGGAGGGAGAGGAGGGGGGTGAGGGAGGGTGGTGGTGGTGACAGGAGGGTGTTGTTCACAGATGAGGAAAACGATGACATGAATGGAGGTGGTTTGCAAGACTACGACCTTCGTTGACGGCTGTGGGGAGGGAGGGGAGAAGGGGGAGGAGGGGAGAGGAGGGAGGAGGGGGGAAAGGTTGAAGGAGGGGACAGGAGAAGGATGGAAGGGAAGGGGGAGGGGAGGAGAGAATTTGGAAGGGAGGGGGGAGGGGAGGGGAGAGCAGGGGAGGATAGGGAAGGGGAGAGAGGGTTGGAGGAGAGGAGAGGGGATTGGAAGGGAAGGGAGAGAGGGGAGAGGGAAGGGGAAGACATTTACTGACAACAGGTGATCCGAGCGACGAAATGTGCGTCGATTAACTTGATAAAGAAACCGAGACTAAACGAAATCTGTCGGTTTTAGGATGCTATACATCTCTCCTTAAAATTCAAACGTAAACATACAAAAATTAAGAAAAAAATAAACGCAAATAAACAAGTGAAAATGGTAAGGAAGAATCTAGTCAATAAATGAACCAGACCGTAGAATGAGGTCTCCATCTTTCTTTACTTCTTTCTATCTTCCTCATTCGCAGATCCTTCTCTTCGCGTCTCAGCCCACCGACGAAATCCTCGGACCTGCTCCCTCCCTCTCTCTTCGCATCCCCCATTTATCCTTCCTATCCTCCGTCAATTTCGCTCTCCATTCTCCTCTCTTCCCCATTCTCTCGCGCCGGTTTTCCACACCCTTTCATATCCAATTATACTTTTCCTTCCTTCCACCGCCTTGCACTCCACCCTTCCTCTTGCCCAAACCTCATTTTCCTCCCCTCCTTTCTTCCTCCCTTCTCCCCATCTCTCGATCACCCTCCGCCCTACCTTCCTTCCTCCCTTCTCCCTCCTCCCTACCCCCACCTTTCATTCCTTCTCTCTCCTCCCTACTCTCCACCTCACTTCTTCCTTCCTCTCTTTTGCCTACCTCATTCCCTTCCTACTCCCCACCTCCTTCCCCCCCTTCTCCCTTCTTCTTAGTCCCCATCTCATTCTCTTCTCCCTACCTCCTTCCCCCTCCCTTCTCCCTCTCCCTTACTCCCCATCTTATTCTCTTCTCTTCTCCCTACCTCCTCCCCCCCCCTTCTCCCTTCTCCCCACGTCTTACTCCCCATCTCTCTCTCTTCTCCCTACCTCCTTTCCCCATTCTCACCATCTCTCTCTCTTCTCTCTTCTCTCTTCTCCCTACCTCCTCCCCCCCTTCCCCCTACTTCTTACTCCCCATCTCTCTCTCTCTCTCTCCCTACCTCTTTTCCCTATTCTCCCCATCTCTCTCTCTTCTCTCTTCTCCCTACGTCCTTCCCCCCCCCTTCTCCCTACTTCTTACTCCCCATCTCTCTCTCTTCTCTCTCTTCTCCCTACCTCCTTTCCCCATTCTCCCTTATCCCCACCTCTCTCCTCCCCCTCCATCGTGAAGCCAGGGGCAAATTAAGGAAGGCTTCATCACAAGGAAAAATGCGAAGGGTTATATGGCCGCGAGATAGAGAGGGGGAGGATTGGAGGGGGAAAAGGGAAGGGAAAAAAAGGGAAGCAAAGTAGGTGGATAAGGGGTCACGAGAAGAAAATAGGTTGACAAGGGAGGGAGGAGACGGAAACGGGTGGGAGGAGAGAGAGAAGGAAGAAAAGCAGGTGGCGAGAGAGAGAGAGAGAAGAGAGAGAGAATAAGACGTATGGAAAACAAAGAAAAGGACGCAGGTAGAAAAGGGAGAGATGGGAGTTAATAGATAGAGGGGAAGAGAACAGGAGGATAAGGAGAGAGAAGAAGACATCAAGTGGATAAGGAAGAGAGGGAATGAAAACGGGGTGATAAGGGAGAGATGGAGGAGGGGTGAGTGATTATGAAGACAGGGGGGGGAAGGGGCTAGAGCTAACACCGTCACTTGCTTATCTCTGTTATCTCCAGATCAGATCTCTTGGGGAGAAAGAAGGAAGGACAAAAAAGACTACAGAGAGGGAGAAAAAAAAAAGTGAAAGAGATAAAGGAGATAGAGGGTAGAGGGAGGAGGAGAGGAGAGAGAGGGAGGAGGGAGGGGAGAGAGAGAGAGAGAGAGAGAGAGAGAGAGAGAGAGAGAGAGAGAGAGAGAGAGAGAGAGAGAGACAGAGAGAGAGAGAGAGACAGAGAGAGAGAGACAGATAGAGAGAGACAGAGAGAGAGACAGAGAGACAGAGAGAGAGAGAGAGAGAGAGAGAGAGAGAGAAGAAGAGAGAAAGGCAGAGGCAGAGCAGAGGAAGAGCCCCAAAAAGAAGGGAATGAAAAGAAACGAAAATAAAGGCAGTCAAATTAATAACCCCGCGGAGCGTGCGTGCGTGCGCGGGCGCTGCCGCGGGGCAGACTTGTTCGCTAATTAAACTATAATGATAAATCGATGCGTGACCTCGGGGGAAAAATCCATAATCGGTTGATAATATCGCTTTAAAATAGTCCGGATGAGCCGCCTCACGCGAGCATACGAGCATCCCACCCCCACCCCTTCCCCCACCCCCACCCTCGTCGGCCAGACCTTTAGACCCTCAGACTCGCTGACCCTTGGGCCCTTGCTCCCTTAGACTCACTGGCCCTTAGACTCTTAGGTCACTAGACCCTTTGCCTCTTATGAACTTAGACCCTTAGACTCTCTGCCCCCTAGACCCCTATTAACCTAGATCCTGAGACCCCCAGACCTTAGACCACAGACCCTGATCCCGAGATCCCTACATCTAGAGTCCCCAAGATCCCAAGACCTGTATACTCTTTGACCCCAAGAACCCGATCACCTAGACCCCAAGACCTCAAGACCCCGATTACCCTGATTA
>NW_020869751.1:385757-390757 GCF_003789085.1 Penaeus vannamei | reverse complement strand
CCCCTTCTCACTTATCTCCCCCTTCCTTCGCCCCACCCCAGTTTCCCTCCCTTATTCCCGCTTCCTCCACTCCCCAGCATTCCCCTTCCTCACCCCCCCCTTGTCTCCCCTTCCTCCATCCCCCAACTTTTCCCTCCCTTACCCCTCTCCAACCCCCTTCCTCGATCCTTTATCACCCCCGCCCCTTTCCCTTCACCCCACCCTTCCTCCTCCTTTACCCTCCTTCCTTCCCCTTCCCCAACCTCTTTCACCCATCAACACTTAACTATTCCTAAATATAAGACTAAAGATAAGAACGATTTTTTGTTCTTCATTTCTACATCAAAACCCCAACACATACACATGGAGAGAATTTAAAGAACATATCAACTTGATACGTTAAATAAAATTAATAAAAATAATATATATGAATAAATAAAATTTATAAATAGATATATAAAAATAGATACACAAATAAAATGAAATAAAATAAAATAAATAAAAATGCAATCAACTGTAAAACAAAAAAAGAGACAAAAGAGCCAATGAAGAAAGGAAGGAAGAGGGGGGGGAAGGGGAGAGAGAAAGAGAAAAAAATGCAAGAAATCTGAAAGGACAGGAAGAAGGAAGAGGAGCGGGAGGAAGAGGGAGAGAGATGAGAGAGCGAAAGTTGGAGGGAGGAGGAGGAGGAAAGAGAGGACGATACGAAAGAAAAAAAAAATACATATCATTCACTGCGGCTAATTCCCCATTCACATGCGGACCAACGAAACCGCATAACATGTACAACAGGAAAACCGCAGAAAAAAAAGAAAATTAGAAAGAAAAGAAAGAATGAAAGAAAAAGCAAATACGTTTGATGTAAAAAAAAACAGAAGGTGATGGGCAGGAAGAGGGGGGTAAGGGGAAGAGAGTGGGGATGAGAGGGGAGAGGAAGGG
This sequence comes from Penaeus vannamei, assembly GCF_003789085.1. Lineage (NCBI taxonomy): Eukaryota > Metazoa > Arthropoda > Malacostraca > Decapoda > Penaeidae > Penaeus > Penaeus vannamei. The sequence goes on along the minus strand of NW_020869751.1, from coordinate 389,839 downwards.
AAGGGAAAGGGAGAGAGAGAAGAGGAAAGGAAAGGGAGAGAGAGAAAAGCAAGGGAAAGAGAGAGAGAAGAGAAAAGGAAAGGGAGAGAGAGGAAATGAAGGGAATGGGGGAGAGAGTAGGAGGGGAAGGAGAAGGGAGAGGGGGAATAAAGAAGGATAAGTAGGGAGGAAGGGGGGCGAAAGGAAGGGGATGTAAGAGAGAAGAAGAGAGAGAGAGGCGGAACGGGGAAGGGGGAGAGAGGATGGGGAAGGGAGAGACGGAAAGGAGAAGGAAGAGAAAGAAAGGGGGGGGGGAGACGGGAAGGAAAGGAGAGAAATGAAGGGAGAAAGGAGACGGGAATAAGAAGAGGGAGACGAGAAGGGGAGGGGGAAGGGAGATAGAAGAAGGGGAAAGAGGGAAGGGGAGACGGGAAGAGGAAGGGAGAGAGAGGAGTGAGGGAGTAAGAGGGAGGGGGTGAGGGCGTAGCAAATACGGTGGGAACCTTCCGGAGCACAGGCGTAGTTCAGGCGTGGTGGGGGGGGGTGAGGGTGAGGGAGAGAGGGCACGGGGCATGAGAAGGGGCGGGAAAGAGGAGAATAATAAGAAAAAAAAGAGAATAAGGCAAAAAAGGGGGAAGGAAAAAGCGATAGGGAAAAGGGGAAAGATGGGGAGAGAGGTAGGGGAAAGGGGGGGGAGAGAAACAGGAGCCAGGGGAGCAAGTGGAAGAAAGACACGGTAGAGGACAGTGGTGATAGGGAGGTGAGGGGGAAGTGGGGAAGAGGGGAAGGAAAAGAAGGAGGAGGAGGAGAGAATAATAATAAAGGAGAAGGAAAAGAAGAAGGAAGAAGCAAAGAAGGAGAAGGAAAAGAGAAGAAGAAGGAAAAAGAAAAAGGCGGAGAGAGGGACGAGAGGCGCATAAAAAAAGAAGCAAATGAGGGGTGCGGGGAACGGAGCAGAAGAGAGAGAGAGAGAGAGAGAGAGAGAGAGAGAGAGAGAGAGAGAGAGAGAGAGAGAGAGAGAGAGAGAGAGAAGAGAGGAGAAGAGAGAGAGAGAGAGAAGAGAGAGAGAGAGAGAAGAGAAGAGAGAGAGAGAAGAGAGAGAAAGAGAGAGAGAGAGAGAGAGAGAGAGAGAGAGAGAGAGAGAAGAGAGAGAGAGAGAGAGAGAGAGAGAGAGAGAGAGAGAGAGAGAGAGAGAGGGAGGGAGAGGGAGGGAGAGGGAGAGAGAGAAAGGCTCCCTCCATGCAGCGTCACGTTCGGAGGCCCTTCCCGCCGCTGACCTCCCCGCTAACACCCAACAGCACCATTTCCCCTTAACCACCACCATACCACACTCCCGGCCGCAATAACACCACCGCCGCAATGGCAACACCGCGCGCATAACCACACACGCACCATTCATAATGTTTCATGACAATGGTCGGCGATTTTCATTTCTCTGCATCCGGCGCGAGATTAATTCGGATAAGTGCATCCGTAAGGCTGGCGAGGGAAGTTGCAAATGCAATTGCTGTTAATAAAGGAAAGGAGAGCGTTCAGTGCGGTGCGGCAACGGCTCAGCGGGAGGGAATTAGTAACAACCAATCTTAGATCAAAAAGATTAATTAAGTGCGGGATTATAAAGAGAAATTGCGAATGAAGACGAAAGGGGGGAAGGGATAGAACAAAACAAGAACGGAACACAATGCGCCTTTGAAGGAATTATTCTTGCCTTAAAAGTGTTTATAACAAGAAAAAGATAACAAGAGAGCGGAAGAAAAAGAATATATACATGTATACGTGTGTGTGTGTGTGTGTGTGTGTGTGTGTCTCTCTGTGTGTGTGTCTCTCTGTGTGTGTCTGTGTGTGTGTGTGTGCCTCTGTGTGTGTGTGTGTCTGTGTGTGTGTGTGTGTCTGTGTGTGTGTGTGTCTGTGGTGTCTGTGTGTGTGTGTCTCTCTGTGTCTCTCTGTGTGTGTGTGTGTGTGTGTGCCTGTGATGGTGTGTGTCTGTGTGTGTGTGTCTCTGTGTAAGAGAGAAAGGGAGAAAGAAAGAAAGAAAGAGAGAGAGAGAAAGGACAGCCAGAGAGAGAGAGAGAAAGAGAAAGGACAGCCAGAGAGAGAGAGAGAAAGAGAAAGGACAGCCAGAGAGAGAGAAAGAGAGAAAAGACAGAGAGAGAGAGAGAGAGAGAGAGAGAGAGAGAGAGAGAGAGAGAGAGAGAAGAGAGAGAGAGAGAGAGAGTGAGAGAGAGAGACAGAAGAGAGACAAAGAGAAAGGACCAGAGAGAGAGAGAGAGAGAGGGAGAGAAGGACTGCCAGAGAGAGACACACAGAAAGAGAGAGAAAGAGAGAAAGGACAGCCAGAGAGAGAGAGAAAGAGAGAAAGGACAGCCAGGGAGAGAGAGAGAGAGAGCGAGCGAGAGAAGGACAGCCAGAGAGAGACGCACAGAAAGAGAGACAAGAGACAGAGAGAAAGAGAGAGAGAATGTGCAGACACGCCGGTGTGAGCAAGGCACGTGTACAAGCACCGCACACGCACATTAGCAGCACACCTTGAGGTAAACACACCCTTCCTTTCTCTTGCCTCACGCACAATCACCGGCTGGTAATGCTCACAGAATATAAAGCAATTAATTAAATCAAGATTATGCACACTATTGCTAGCGTTAAGTACCGTATATGTTGTATGTATTTTTTCCTGTCCGTCTGGAGGTTTGTATGTATGTATATCTTTTTCTATCTTTCTATTTTTCTTTATCTCTACTTACATTAATATTTTCATCTACGTATGGCTATCCACCCATTCACCAATCTAGTCATCCATTCATTTATCTATCTATATATCTATCTATCATATATATCCGTCTATTTACCTTTCCAACTGTCTAGATTCCGGAGGCCAACCCATAACAAAATAAATTAAATCTTTAACTTACTGTGTATGATTTTGATGTAGTACTTCCTTACCTGCAAAAAGAAAATCAAATATTATTATTCACGAATGCAGTAATATCTAGAATCTAAAAAAATATCATGATTCTACTTGCTTCGGTTGACAGAATTATTGTCGCTGTTGGATTCTTCCGGGTAGGAAAAAAAAAAGTTTTCATGAATTTAGTCAACTTAGCGAACATATATATTAGAGTAAATAAAAATATCAAATTTCTGCCTTACATTACACGAAACGATTTCACAAACACGTGTGGCTGTTATGGACATCTGACTGACCAGCCAACAACTACAATTCCTTTTTCCGCAGAAGTTATTACATTCCTTTTCTCTGAACTTGTTACTGCGAACTGACGACGCAAGAACAATCAAACCGACAAGGGCTTCAAGAACGCCAAACTTCGCTCTAATGTACTTTCTAACGTACTTGCAGAAATTGCGTTTAGTCTTGCCCACAACAAGATGAAACGTTTGCACTAATTATGGAGACATGACTGCACGGTATGCTTCCTGTATGCTCGGTCACAATGTCTGGAAAGTGGAGGAGGAGGAGGGAGGAGGAGGAGGAGGAGGAGGAGGAGGAGGAGGGAGGAGGAGGAGGGAGGGAGGAGGAGGAGGAGGAGGAGGAGAGGAGGAGGAGGAGGAGGAGGAGGAGGAGGAGGAGGAGGAGGAGGGGGAGAAGAAGAAGAGAAGAGGAAGACGACAATAATAAAAGAGGAAGACGAAGAATTAACAAAAAGAAGAGGAAGGGGAGAAAAGAAGATGAAGATAACGAAGCGAAGAGAAAAGAAGATCGAAGAAGAGCGAAGAAGAAAATGAGAATAGAAAAACTAATATTATTTTTTTCCTCAGTCCAAATAAACCTGACCCTTCAAAGCATTTTCTCGCCATATCCCCTGTGCCTCTGTTTTATTCTCGATGCTCCTTGAATACGATCGTAGGCCTACAAAGGGCAGCGGGGGGGGGGGGCTAGTGGAAGATACGCCATACTCGCTTACTTCCTCCGTCCACTTTCCGCCTGAAACAAAACAAAAAACAAAAACAAAACAAAACAAAAAAATCGAATTCGAAACAAAAATCGAAGAGAATCTCGGAACTCCTCTACAGATTAAGTACCATCTCTGGAAAGCTCGTCTGTTCAATACTCATCTTGGAAACATAATGTCCTTATTATTCTGGAT
>NW_020869751.1:370757-378257 GCF_003789085.1 Penaeus vannamei | reverse complement strand
GATGAAGAGAACACGTAGCAGGACAGACAAGACAAGAGCAGAAAAGGGAACTGACAGACAGAAACAGATACACAGAAAAGAGCACAAGAATATTCTTACGCACATGGACAAGCAAGAAGTGAATAAAAGTAAAGAGATGAGAGAAGAGATAATATAAGGGAAAAGAAGAGAGAGAGAGAGAGAGAGAGAGAGAGAGAGAGAGAGAGAGAGAGAGAGAGAGAGAGAGAGAGAGAGAGAGAGGAGAGAGGAGAGAGAGAGAGAGGGAGAGAGAGAGAGAGGGGAGAAGGAGTGGCCCCCCCCCCCCCCCCCCTCCCTCCCCCCCCCCCCCCCCCCCCCGCACCCCCCCCACCCCCCCCCCCGCCCCCGCCCCACACCGCCGGCGCCAGCACGCCCGCACCCGCCACCCCACAGAGCCACCACGCCACCCCACCGCGCCCCACCCCCCCCCACCGACCCAGCCCCACCCACGCCCGCCCCCACCCAGCACACCCCCGCCCATCAACGCCACGCCCAAAACCACAGCCCCAGAAGCCCCCGAGCCACACCGCCACCCACGCCACCAGCAGCACCACGCCACCGCACCCCGCACCTCCGCCCCCCACGCTCCCCCCCCTACCTGTGTCTGTCCCCCCTGCCTCCCCCTCCCCTCCCCTGCTCTCCGCTCTCTGCCCTCCTCCCCCCCTCCCTCCTCCCACCCGCCACCTGCCACTCACTCCCTCTACACCGCCGCACCCGCACCCCCCCCCCCCACCCCCCTCCCTCCCACACCCGCTCCCCGCCCCTCCCCGCCCCCCCCTCCTCCCTCCCCTCTCCCCGCCCCCCCTGCCCCCCCCCCCTCCCGCCACCCCCCCCTCCCTCCGCCCCACCCCCTCGTCCCCTTCCTCCCCCCTCCGCCCGCCCTCTGACCTCCCCCCCGCCCCCACCCCCTCTCCCCCCCCGCCCCCCCCCCCCCCCCCGCCCCCCCCCCCCCCGCCCCACCCCCCCCCCCCGCCCCCGCTCCACCCACCCCCGCCCAACCCGCCCTCCCCCCCGCACCACCCCGCCCCCGCCTCCCCCACCGACCCAGCCCCCCCCCCCCACCCCCCTCCCCCCCCCCACAGTAGATATAGAAAAGATTGTAAAAAGTACAAAAAAAACATTAAAGAAGATGCAAAAAGAATCAAGTTAAGGCTACTGAAATAAGGGACGACAGGAGAAGAGATTAATATGGAATATACACATTTAATAACGGGCTAAGAAACCCCGGCCCCCCCACCCCCCCCACCCCACCCCGGCCCCCCCCCCCCACCCCTCCCTCCCCGACCCCCGATCACCCCCCCACCCCCCCCCCCCGGCCTCCGCCCCCCCCCACCCCCACCTCCCCACCCCCCCCACCCCCACCCGGCTCAATACCCAACAACTACCCTTCACTTTACCAAATTAAAGCCTACCCCACTCCCATCACCCGCAAGCCGGAACCCGTTCCCCTCCGTTCCGCGTTTCTCACCCTCAACCTCTCCCAGGCCCTCACCCCCAGCACTTAACCAAACACCCAAAACCACACCAAACAACACACATACACAGTAATAAAAATTTGAAGCCTAGAAAATTAGGTATATTTTAATTGAATTTCAAAAATTCACAAAAATTTCAAAAATAGAAAGATATAAATAATTTTATTAACTATATCATATGATTAAAGAATGGAAAACCACTTCAACCGTCCATCAAGCCCATCGCAACCCGCCACCTTTCTGACCCCCCGGAACCTCGCCGCCTTCTTGCGTGCCACCCTTACCTACAACCCATCTACCAAACAAGCACCCCCCCCTCACCCCACCCCGTCCCCCCCAAACCACCACAAAAAAAAAACATCCACCTGTATCAACATAGTCTTTATCACACCCTTAAACCCTCTCCACGCACCACTCCCCACCCGCAAACCCCCAATTATGGCGCGTGAAAAAGAAAGAGAGAAAAGTATAAAAATTCCCCCTTCACCTATGACGAGGGGGTCCGCACGGCGTGGCGCTCTGGGGGGTGGGCGAGAGGAGGGAGAAAGGAACCAGGCAGGGAGGGAGGGAAAAAAAGAAAAAAAGGTTGGTAATAGAGTATAATTCCGGCTCACATTCACGTTCAACCCCACCCACGCACACCAGCCCCACCAGTGCCGGGGACCTAACACTTCCCTCTTCATGCCACGAGCACATGTGGGCCATCTCGCCCTGCCCACGACCTGCCACCGTCAGAAATGCCCGCGCCAGCGAATGTCGTCTTGTGGCTACCAGTCCGCCTGTTTGCCTGCCACCCGCCCTCCATCCCCCTATCCCACCCCGCCCTCACTCCCTTCACTCTCCTCCTCCTCCTCTCTCCTCCTCCTTCCTCTTCTCTCTCTCTCTCTCTCTCTCTCTCTCTCTCTTCTCTTTTGCTCTTTCTTCTTTCTCTTTCTCTTTCCTTTATCTTCTTTCTCTTTCTCTTTTATTCTTTTCTCTTTCTCTTTCTTTTCTCTTTCTCTTTCTCTTCTCTCTCTCTCTCTTCTCTCTCTCTTTCTCTTTCTCTTTCTTTTCTCTTTCTCTTTCTTCTTTCTCTTTTTCTCTATTCTTCTCTCTCTACCCCCTCCTCCCCTCCCCCTCCTCTCCCTCCTCTCCTCCTCTCCCTCTCTCCTCCTCCCCTCTCCCGACCCCCGCCCTCGCACCCCCGTCCCACGCAGCATGCACCCCCCCACCACCCGTCGCCCGTGCACCCCTCCCCGCCCCTCCCCCGCCCCCACCCCCACCACCCCCGTCGCCAACCCGCTGCCCCCGTCGCCCACTCGCCCCCCGCCCCTCCGACCCCCCCCCCCCCCCGTCCCCCGCCCCACCCACCCGTGCCACCCCCCCCCCCCCGATGACGGTGACCCGCTGACGTGACCCCGTCGACCCCCGCCTCCGACCCACCCCCCACCCCCACCGTAGACCACCCGCCCTGCACCACCCCACCGCTCGCAACCGTGACGCCCCGACCCCCACCTACCCACGCCCTCCGCCACCCGCCCCGCCCCCCCACCCCCACACCACCCCCCCCCCCCCCCCCCCCCCCCCCCACGCTGACCCCGCTGCACCCGTGAGTGAGTGAGTGACCCCCCCGCTGCCACCTGTCGACCCCCCCGCTCGCCGCCCCCCTGCCCCCCCCCCCCCCCCCCCCCCCCCTTGCCCTCCCGCCCACCCCCCCACACCCTCCGCCCACCCCCCCCTGCTGCCCCCCCACCCCCCAAAACAAAATTGTCGGTCTGTGCAAAACAACTATTTACATGCACCCGCTACAAACAAGTATAATATATACACACACACAACAAATATATGTATGCACTTTATGCACGGCAGAACTAGCTCAAAGAAAGAGGATCGAAATGGATATTTCTGTCTTCTATCCAGGATTTCAGATCTATAGGCTTATGTGCGCCCATCAGATGCTTCCTTTGTATGTACACTGGGATATGTAGGCTAACGTAATAACAGATATTTCCCAAAGCTTCAAATATAGCCATTCTTTTATACCGTACTCCCCACCCTCTTGAAATCCATGCGAACAAATCCTTGTGCCTTTCGCATTTCTTGTCCTACCCAGTATGCCTGTCCTTCACACGCAAGACAGAGAGAGCCGAGAGAAAATAAATCCTCACTCAAAACAATTAACGATAACAGCGCGGGGGAAGCACATACACTTTCTCTTCTGACGCCTAGAACGTATCCAGTTTTTCCACACGACAGTTTCCCCGTGGCCCCTCCAAGCCATGCGTCAGGCAGCCATTTTTCACCCTTTCGCTTTTTTACGCATGTACTTCCGTGTCAATTCCAGAGTTCAAACAATTTCCCCAAAGGTCTAAAATGGACGACGCATTCTCCATGGATTCTGGAAGGAAATACGGGGTGAAAAAGGAAAAGAAAGCAAGGGGTCGACGGACATTGTAAAAAAAAAGGAGTTTGACCGATGATTGCCGCGCAAGAAGTGAAGCAGGAGGAAGGCAGTTAGAGTAAAGAAACTGTAACTTTACTCTCGAAAAAGGGGGCAACACTTTTCTTTTTTAATATAAAAATACGTTTGAAGTCCAACCATGCGCCATGGAAGAAACACACATCGAAATATACACATCTACACGGGCGATTCCCTTCCCTCTCTCTCATTCCTCGACCCGTCCTGCCTCCGACGTCCCCCTCCTTTCTCTTATTCCTTCCTCCTTCCTTCCTTCTCTGTATCTCTTCCTTCCTCCTTCCTTCTATTCACCCCCTCCTTCCTTCCCCCTATGCCTCTCCTTCCCTTCTCCTATGTACCCTCTGCTTCCTTTCTCCATGACCTCGTCCCTCCTCCTATTCCTCCAATGCCCTTCCTACGCCCCCTCCTTCGTTCCTGCTACAACTCTCCTCCTTCCATCCTCCTACGCCCCTCCTCCCTTTCTTCTACGTACCCATCCATCCTCCTATCCCCCCTCCTTTCTCCCCTCTCCCCCATGCCCCCTTCCTTCCTTCCTATCCTCCTGCTTTCCCAATTTGCCCCCCCTCCACCCTTCCTTCTCCTATCCTCCCTCCTTCCCCCCACGCCCCCCTCTTCCCCTCCTTCTCCTATCCTCCCTCCTTCCCCACGCCCCCCTCCCCCTTCCTTCTCCCATCCTCCCTCCTTACCCCCACGCCCCCCTCTTCCCTTCCTTCTCCTATCCTCCCTCCTACCCTCCCAATTTGCCTCCCTTCCCTTCCTTCTCCATCCTCCCCCTTACCCCCCACGCCCCCTTCTCCCCCTCCCACGCCCCGCCGCCACCACACCGCCCTATCACGAACTACCACGCGACGGCAGGATGAGACTATTCCTTTTACCTTTCATCCCTGAGAGTCGAGCTGCCATGCATGAGCGTCCACAAACATCCAGGAGGGAGGGAGAGGGAGAGAGGGAGAGGGACAGGAGGGAGGGAGAGGGCAGGGAGGAGGGAGAGGACAGGGAGGGAGAGAGAGTGAGGAGAGGGGGGCGTCTTGCCCTTTGGTCGGGTCGAGGAGGAGGGGATTCAGCCGGGCGAGAGGGACATCTGGGAGACATCTTGGTCGGGTGATGAGGAGATGAATGGGCCATAGGCGGCCCTGCTTCCTGTCCCTCTTCCCCTTCTCTTTTCTTCCCCCTTTCTGAACTCTTCTTCTTTCTCCCTTCTCCCCTCTTCGGTCTTTAACTTCTCTCGCCTCTTCTCCCCTCTATTCTCAACTCTTCTTCCATTTTCCCCTTTCTCCTCTGCTGTCTTCCTCAATTTTACCTTCTCCTCTATCCTCAACTCCTCTCCCAAGTCCCCCCTTTCTTATCTCCCTCTTTCCCATCTCCCCTCTATCCTCACCCTTCTCCCAACTTCACCGTTTCTAGTCTCCCCTCTTTCACCTTTCTCCTCTCTCCTCTCCCTTCTATCCTCACTCCTCTCCTACTTCCCCTTTCCTCATCTTTCCCCTTTTTCCCTTCACTTCTCTCCCCTCAAAATCGCCAATCTGAAGGGAAATCCACCCCCCACTTAACCACCCCGCGGCGAATGCACCCCCCTCCCACCACCTAAACCCCCACCAACTCCCCGACCCACACGAAACCAAATAAAACAAACAAAAAAAAAACGAACACATCAAACAACCCAAACAAGACAAACAACGCCAAACAAACCACACCAAAAGCAAACAAAACCCCCAAACAAAGCCGAGGACAAAAGACGAACCCTCTCTCCTCCACCTCGACCATCCTCTTAAAAAAGGGGGAAGGGAGGGGAGAGAGAGGAAGGGGAAGGGGAAGGGAGGGAGGAGAGGAGAAGAGGGAAGGGAGGGGAGAGGAAGGGGAAGAGGGAAGGGAGGGGAGGAGAGGGAAGGATGAAGGGAGGGAGGAGAGGGAAGAGGGAAGGGAGGGAAGGGAGGGGAGGGGGGGGGGCTTCGCAGGCTTCATCCCAACAGTGCACCCGAGACACACGTCCTCACGAATTCCTTTTGTCCAGCCAATCCCTCAGAGGCTTGTATCGTATGGTCAAGCTCGCTCCGGCTTTTCAAAAGATACATATCTATTTGAAACTTCTTCCTGCATCTGCAGTTTGAGGCCCTTTTATTTCGGTTCGATTCTTTTGGTTAATGTGTGTGTGTGTGTGTGTGTGTGTGTGTGTGTGTGTGTGTGTGTGTGTGTGTGTGTGTGTGTGTGTGTGTGTGTGTGTGTGTGTGTGTGTTGTGTGTGTGTGTGTGTGTGTGTGTGTGTTGTGTGTGTGTGGTGTGGTGCGTGTGTGCGTGTGTGCGTGTGTGCGTGTGCGTGTGCGTGTGCATGTGCGTTGTGTGTGTGTGTGTGTTGTGTGTGTGTGTGTGTGTGTGTGTGTGTGTGTGTGTGTGTGTGTGTGTGTGTGTGTGTGTGTGTGTGTGTGTGTGCACAAGTATATATGTATATTCGTTGACCAAAAACTAACTAGAGATTAGATGGCCTTCAAAGGTGGCCCTTTTATGTATTTGAAGTGACACCACCTTTGCATGCATGAGAGACGCCAGATATTTGCAGCACGAACTACAATTCTGATCTTGAAAAAACAAAACAAACAAAGGGTATTTTATCGACAATCCGACAACACTCACTCAGCGAGCATATAATGAGTTAATGATACATTGAGTCGATAAAAAATTAGCCACACATCGACACAGTCAATCAGTCTGTTGGACAGTCAGCTAATCAGTCAGTCAGTATATAAATCAGTCATATTCCTAAAACAATGAATAAATCTGTTAAATAAGCAGTTAGTTATCCATTATGTTCAATCCGCCAAACAATCAGATTATGTCAGTCTGTAAATCGGTTAAATATGTTCTGTCATTCAGCCACTCACTCAGTCATTCAGTCAGTAAGTCAGCCAACCAGCCAGTCTAATCAATCTGTAGTCAGTCTAGTGAGTGAGTGAATGAGTAAGTCGGTCAATTAGTCAGTTTAGTCAGTCAATCAGTCACTATATCAGCAGCCAGTTAGTAAGTCAGTCGGTCAGTGTCGGCAGCTACTTAGTCACCATGGGTCTGCTGAACATCGAATTGAACAGTATGCTCTAAAATTCCGACGTCTGCAATTAGCAATCAAAAGGGAAATGAAAAATAACCGCGAGTACTGTAAATGTCTGGCGTTTCTCATGCAGGCAAAGGTGATGTCACTTCAAATACATAAAGAACCACCTTTGAAGGCCATCTAATTTGTAATTAGCTTTTGGTCAACGAATCTGAATCTTTTTCAAATGCTTTTGTGTCATTTTTAAGTCATAAAGAACCACCTTTGAAGGCCATCTAATTAATAATGATGTCACCCCATGACGCCATGAAGTCAACTTTTTGACGTCATTTGATGTGACTTGATAAGAGCAGTCAAACAGTACAGTTTGAAGTCTCAAAATAAAACATAGCATCCGCCAGACCGAAATTTTGAAAATCGTCGTATCTCAAATGTATACGCTTTTACGACCGTTCAATTTGAGATAGAGTAAATTCGCTATATAGCAAAATAAAGTTCAGACGATTT
>NW_020869751.1:360757-365757 GCF_003789085.1 Penaeus vannamei | reverse complement strand
TGAAGAATCTCGTGAAAATCGTGGACGATATTACGGTATTTTTCCCCGATATTTTTTTTTTTTTTTCTTTTCTTTTTTTTATCTTCTGATCCAATAAAAGTCATAACACACTGGCTTAGGGACGGAGTGAAGACTAAATGCAGCCTGTGTGAAGAGGGGCGGAGGCAGGGGGCGTGGGAAGGGGAGGCAGGGGCGGCGAGGGGGAAGGAGGGAGGATAAGGGAAGAAGGGAGATAGAACAGGAGAGGGAAGACGGTGGTCGGGGAGGAAGGGAGAGGCAAGATACGAGAGGGCGGAGGAAGGAGAAGGAGAGGAAGAATATGAAAAAGAGGGCGGAGGCGTGAATGGCAAGGAATACGAACAAAGAGCACAGAAATCTCACAATCTGTACAATTCCAGCTGTTTCAACAAAGCAAAAGAAGAAAAATGTCCTCGTCTAAGTGTTATTGTAAGCCAGCTTTTCCCTCCTCATAAAACTCATGCCCTAAAATGTGTGACTGCGCTGCATGCATACATGTATAGTGCATGCAAGCATAAACCATATGGGGCAGGAAGAGAGGGGAAGGAAAAATATTTGGAAATTGTTGAAGAGGAAGACGGCCGTGGTAAAAGGATGAGATAAAAGAGGAGAGCGGCGAGGGATGGAAATAAACAGGATTTATGAAGAACAGGAAAATGAGAGAAGGACGAGGCAAATGTGGAGAGGAGATAGAAGCGGAGGGAATACGAAGAAGGAGAGAAATTGGAGCCTAAAAGCACGTGCGAATATAAGAAAGCGAGGGGGACCGAGGGCGGCGATTGTGCGGGCGGCGCTGCGTCGACACGAGCCGCCCATTGTCATGCAGATCCGCCCGCTTACTTACACGCCCCGGTAATGACGGCCAGCGCGCCCCGCGGATAGGGACACTTCCTGCGCGCCCTGATTTGCCTTCCTGCTCCTCCTCCTTCCCTCTTCCTTCCCCTTATTCCCATCATTATCCATCTCTCCTCCTCTCCTTTCCTCTTCCTTCCCCTTGCTCACCTTTCATCCTCACTTACGCCCTTCCCCGCCACCGCCCTCCTCCTCCTATTCCTCTTCCTCCTTCTCTTCTTCTTGCTCGTCGGCCTCTTCCTCTTCACCACCTACTCTCCTTTTGCCACAGAAGCTCCTACTGCTATTGTCCGAAGGCAGGGGTCGGCGAATAGGGCATGGAGAGGGGAAAAAGAGAAAGGAAGAGGGGAAGAAGAGAAGGGAAGAGGAGGGAAACGGTGCCTGAGATCGTGTCCTAGGAGTTCAGAGCATGGAAACGTTTCAGAATACGAAAGTGGGCACCGAGATCCACCCAAACGTTTTGAACGTTTATGTAGTGTTTGTGTGTGTGTGTGTGTGGTGTGTGTGTGTGTGTGTGTGTGTGTGTGTGTGTGTGTGTGTGCGTGCGTGCGTGTGTTGGGTGCGTTCGTGCTTGCATGTTTTGCTTCAGGTTATATTAGCCAATACTCACTAAATCGCAGAAAACACACAAAAAACAAAACAAAAAAATCCTTCCCATCCGACACAAAAAGCATATGGAAATTCAGAAATAAGAAGTCCAGATATAATCTCACGGACGAAAGCCATGAATACTGGAGCGATGAAACACAGGAGCTGCAAGAGGCCCTCGCTATCTCGAATTGCAAACGGAGCCAGTGCGCAACCTGTAGCTTCCCCAGAGCCTACGGGCACTAAGGAATACAAGGCCGAATGACCCATAAAACTGGTTTAAGGGACCTGAGAGAAACAATCTTTTTAACGGAAGTTCGCAGATAAACGAAAGAGCCAAAACTTACGCTTGCATTAAGCTTGAGTTCAGGAAATAAAACGAATAGATCGTCGAGATATGTAAACCTTAAAAAAAAAAAACGATGGCCATGGAGTTATTTCATCCAGAAGTGTTTCGGGTTGTAATCAACTTGAGTTTAGGAGAAATAAAGACACAAAACAAAGCACAGAGATCTAGATATGTATCTTTTAAAAATCTATTGGCAATGACGCTTTCAGTGACTCTTGCATTCAGATTCAGTCACAGAAATGATAACAAAACAATAGACCTAGAAATGTACGAAACATTCTATTTGATGGCCATGGGGACAGTTCGTCCAAAGGTGACTTAGATCCTCACTTCACTGGCACCAAAATAGCTAGCGTGAGCCAGATCGACGATCAATATTCCAGTAGCACAAGAGGAGCCACCGTAGAGCCAGGTCGACGGTCAGCATTCCTGGATGAACGAGCGACATGCAGCTGCAAAGAGCCAGGTAAGCTATCCGCATTCCAATAGTTTAAGATGAGCCACAATAACGAACGAAAGCGAGGTCACCGACATTCCAGAAGGAGAAAAAGAGCCACAGAGATGGGAAGGAGACAGACTGACGATATATATTTCAGTAGGAAAAAAGAGCGCCGTTTAACCACCGCTTTTCCGGTAGCGAAAGAGTGAGCCGGTTAAAAAAACAAATATTCTAGCACGGAAAAAGAGAGCCACAGCCAGTGAAATCATTAATATCCCAAAAAGATAAAAGGAACCACATTGGTGCTAAGAGCCAGACAGACGATTAAAATTTCAGTAGCAAAAAGAGATCCAGTTGAACCCCAAATATTCCAGCAGGGAAAAAGTCCAAAAAATCATACTTAAAAAAAAAAAAAGTACGAGAAGGGGAGCCATGGCCAGATACCCCCCAATATCCCAGTAAGAGAAAAGGGGGTCAGGGTTGGAAAGCCAGTCTGACCATCCCAGCTTTGTGAGAACCATATCGATCTTCAATAGTCGAGCAGGAGACAAGGAGCCATAGCCAACAAAAGGCAGATCGACTCCCGATATTCCCGTAAGAGCAAAGGATCCCCAACAGCCATAAACAGCCATTTCGACTCCCATTATCCAAAAAGGAAAAGGAACCATAGCTAGTGACAGTCATTGTCTATCTTAAGACTACAACCTATTTTCTAAGGAACCATAGCTATTAACAGCGATGTTATATTTTAGGCTACAAACTATATTTCGGGGGAATAATATATTTTAGACTACAAACTACATTTCGGGAATAACTATATTTCGGGGGAATAATATACTCCACACGTGCCGGGAAGAACGACATGGGGCTACTATTTCGACAGTATATTCGTTGCACAGTGACCTGAACTTCAACATTATCAACTGCAAGAAACAGGCTTTATGGCATATTTATGTTAATAGCGTCCGATGAGTCAGTGTCAGGATTAAGAATACATGAGCACCTGATTTTTCATCTTATGCTCTGTTATTACCATTATTATTAACATTAGTGCTATTATTTTTAGTAGAATTATTAGTTATTTGTTTCTAAGTGTACGTGTGGCACTGCATGTGTATGTGTATGTACATGCGTATACGTGTATGTGTATGAGTGTATAAGTGAGAGAGAGAGAGAGAGAGAGAGAGAGAGAGGAGAGAGAGAGAGAGGGAGAGAGAGAGAGAGAGAGAGAGAGAGAGAGAGAGAGAGAGAGAGAGAGAGAGAGTGAGTGGAGAGAGAGAGAGTGATGAGTGAATGGATGAGAGATGAGAGAGAGGAGTGAGTGAGTGAGTGTGTTGTGAGTGTGTCTGTGTGTTCGTGTGTGTGTGTGTGCTGTGTGTGTGTGTGTGAGTGTGTGTGTGTGTGTGTGTGTACGTGTGGGTCGTGTGTTTGTTTCTGTGTGTATGGCTGTGTCTGTGTGCGTATATATGCGTACTTGAACAGCTCAGCGTGCGTACATGCCTGTGTCCGTGACCACACACGCCCCCTGAAAGCGTGTTTACAGCGCACCGCATCGGGCGCGAGGCGTGCAGATGTCCGCGAACCTTTTTTGCGAATGTCTCGAGTGTGCGTGTGCATGTGTCAAACGGCCGGGCCATAAATATTCATCAACGTGCACCGGCAATATCGAGCCGTCATTATCTTGCAAAATGATCTCCCTCGCTTCTCTTATCACTCCAGATAATCTCCTCTTGCTACAAGTGCTCTCGTAGCCGATACAATCGCGTAGCATAAATGATTAGATTATGAGCTTGCGATGATGAAATTCTGTTGCCGGCTGGGACGCATAAGCAGTCGACGAAACTGCGTTGGTTTAAATAGGCGCAAAGAAGGGAGAAGGGAGAAGGGGGTGAGGGGGGAGGAGGAAAGAAGGGAGATATGGAGTGAGAGAGGGTAGAGGGAGATGGAGAGAGAGTAAGTTAGCGGAGAGAGAGTAGTTAGGGAGAGAGAGGGGGAGAGGGCTGGGAGAAAGAGGGGTGAGAAAGAGAGGAAACGAGGGAGGAGAGGGTGTAGGAAAAGGAGAGAGGGCTGAGCGGGAGAAGGAGCAAGAGAGAGTAACAGATATGGTGACGACGCACACACACACACACACACCACACACACACACACACACAACACACAAACACACACACACGCACAACACACATACCACACACACACACACACACACACCACACACACACAACACACAACACACACACATAATATATATAATATATATGAATAGAGAGATAGGAGAGATATATATAGAAGAGGGAGAGGGAGAGGGAGAGGAGAGGGGAGAGGGAGAGGAGAGGAGAGGGAGAGGGAGAGAGGGGAGAGGGGAGAGGGAGAGGGAGAGAGAGAGAGAGAGAGAGAGAGAGAGAGAGAGAGAGAGAGAGAGAGAGAGAGAGAGAGAGAGAGAGAGAGAGAGAGAGAGAATCACAGTCACCAACAATGAACAAGACATACCTCAACACCGAATGAAAAATAACGCTACGAAATGAAAAACGAAAAAAATCACAAAAAACAATCGTCACAGCTCCAAACACTCGCGCAAAAAGCCAGAAGGGGCCGCCAAATGCCTTCATAGGTCACGCCGAGGTCAAAGTTGAACTGCTGACGAAGGTCGAACCCACGAAGTCGCGTGACCTTTTTGCTTTCCTTCTTTATTGACAAGTTAAACTGCGCACCACAAGAGCTACAGGGGCCGATGCGTGCATGTGCGCGTCAGAA
>NW_020869751.1:328257-348257 GCF_003789085.1 Penaeus vannamei | reverse complement strand
CAACCCCTATGCTCCCTAACATACTACCCCCACATCCTTAAGTTGGGGTCACGTTAGTTTTCTCTGTCCTAGGATCCCCAGACAGTCTAGGCGAAGTCAGTCAGGTCAGCTGACCAATCAAAAGCTGTAGCTGACCTGATCTCGGAGAGGCTTTTTTAGGGATCCCAGGATAGAGATGACTAGTGTGACCTGCCCCCGTCTCTCAGTGACCTTACTACCCCAATCCCTACTATCCCTACTTCCTCCCTTTTCCCGACCCCCTACCACACTAATCCCTACCCCTCTTCCGCTACCCAACTACCCCCTACTCTCTGCCCCTGCCTTCCGCTACCTTTCTACCCCTTCCTCCGCTACCCCCTACTTCCCTCCCTCTTCCCCCTCCCTTCCCTTCTCTCTTCCCCCCTCCCTTCCCTCCACTCCCCCTGTGTAATTTTTCGCCACCCGGAAAAGGTGAACGTCGACAAACAACGTCATTACCAGAGCCTCGCGTATATATTTTCCGAACCCTTAAAACGCTGGTTATATCAGCAAGAGGGTGGAAAAAGGTCGAGAGAAGTAAAAGACAGTAAAAAAAAGCTGAATAATTGGAATACGGGAAATGAGGGAAGGAAAAAAAGGATAATCACTCTTTCCTGTCTTTGGCGATAAACACATACATGGATGAATAGGGCGGCGCAAAACGTTTCTCTTTTTCTACATATATCTCATGTTTTTCTTGTTTGTTTGTTTCCCTCTGTCGGTCTGTCTGTCTCTCTCCTGGTCTTTTTATTTCTCTATCTCCGCCTCTTTCTATTTCTCTGTTTCTCTCTATCCTTACACATACACACACACCTACATATACGTACATACACAAACACATCTTTACTACCTCCCACTCCATGAAATACAACCCCCCAACCAACCACACCACCTCCACCTCCTCCACCACCACCTCCTCCTCACCACCTCCTCCACCACCACCATCACCACCACCTCCTCCTCCTACTCCTCCTTCCCAACCTCGCACCCTCCCATCAACCGCCGAAAAGAGGTCTCTGAGCTGTCCGGAGTTTGTTCGCCGGAGGAAACAAAAACCTCCGCGGGATATATCGGGCGTAAATAAAATACAGCATCCACCGTCTCTCCAGTCTAAATGGCTTAGCCGATACTGGCCTATGCCGGAGAGAGATCCCGCGCGGCATCCCTTCGCTCCGCCGAGAGAAAAGGTGGAGCTTGAAATACCGCTCCTCCTCGACGGCGCGAATTTTTCCGAGGGCCTCTTTCTTGCGCTCGTGAGGGGTGGGGGGGGGGGTGGAGGGGCAGGGGGGAGGAAGTAGGAAGGAAGAAAGAAGAGGGGGGGTAAAAAGGGATGGAAGGGAAGTGGAGAAGGAGGGGGATAGAAGAATGGAAGTAAGGGTGAGAGAGAGAGAGAGAGAGAGAGAGAGAGAGAGAGAGAGAGAGAGAGAGAGAGAGAGAGAGAGAGAGAGAGAGAGAGAGAGAGAGAGAGAGAGAGAGAGAGAGAGAGAGAGAGAGAGAGAGAGAGAGAGGAGAGAGAGGAAGGGAGGGAAAGGGAGAGAGAGTAAGAAAGAGAGAAAGAGGGAGAGAGAGTAAGAAAGAGAGAGAACGGAGGGGAGAAAGAAGAGGTAAGACTGAGCGAGCCGAGGACTTAGCCAGTATCAATTTGTATTTAATCCTCTACAAAATGACGAGATAGAGCATTTTACAGGAAATTATTAATTTCACCGCTTAATAGGTAATGATTCCAGATTTACAGATACCATAATTCATTGATATACAGGTATAATAAAATTCAATAACTGACGTCGTGAAGCGCATAACTTTAATATCAAATGTACAGGTATCAAATATATTTTATTATGCTATTAATTAACTGAACAGTATTTTTTTTTCCATTTAATAGGTTGGGAGTAACAACCGGGGGAGATGGGGAGGGGAGGGGGGAAGGGGAGGGGGAGGAAAAGAGGAGGGGAGGGATGAGGGGAGGAAGAGGAAGGGGGAGGAGGGGGAGGGAGAGCGAATGAGAGAGAGAGAGAGAGGGAGAATGAGAGAATGAGTGAGAGAGAGAGAAACAGGAACAGACCAAGACATAGACAACAAGAGAAAATGAGACACAAGAAAAAAAAAAACAAAAACAAATACATCCCCGAAACAAACACACCAAACCAAACAACAGAATTAAAATATAATAATAATAATAAAACAAAACAAAAATCAAAATCAAAATAAGAATCCAACGCCCCTTGAGAACGCCAAGAAAGAAAAAGGAAGAGAAAAGGTGTTGCCCTCCGCTGCACTGTTTTAGAACCCCCGCCAGCAAACTTCTTGATCTGCTCTCTTCCAATCTCTTCAATAAAAATGGAGATCCAGTTTGCGCATTGCGGCACGGTCGAGAATCCCATGGCAGGCGAGGGGCTGGGCCGACCTTACCGCGTGTCCTTGTCTTTGCCACTATCTCGCCCTGCGTCCCATCAATAGTGATCAACGTGGCTTCTCCTCGTCTGTTGACGTCAGAAAGACTTTCCCCTCTGCCTTGTCCTCTCCTCTTCCTTTATCACTTCCTCCCTCCCTCTCTCTCTCTCTCTCTCTTTTCCTTCTATCTCTTCCTTTTTTTTCTCTCTCTCTCTTTCTCTTTCTTTTCCTCTCTTTTCCTTCTCTCTCTCTCTCTCTCTCTCTCTCTCTCTCTCTCTCTCTCTCTCTCTCTCTCTCTCTCTCTCTCTCTCTCTCTCTCTCTCTCTCTCTCTCTCTCTCTCTCATTGGCATACATATAGTACGTCCATATGTACATATATACATTTACACACACACACACACACACACACACACACACACACACACACACACACACACACACACACACACACACACACACACACACACAAACAAGTACACACACAAACAAACACACACAAAAACACGCGCGCACAAACCTTGGGATTGTTTTCGCAAATCCCAGAAAGGCACGTCAATGAGTAGTAGTTAATGAGGCCCGGAATATCGCGCTAAAAAATGATTAAAAAAAGAAGAAATTAATATCATGGGGAATGGGAATTATATTGATTAATAATAAGAAAAAAAAGAAAAGAAAAAAGAAAAGAGAAAATTGATAAAATTGAAGAGGCAGAGAAGGAATGGAAAAAGGCGGAAAATGAAATACAAACAATGGACAATAAGAAAAGGAAAAAAAAACAAACATTGTAAGTGAATAAAAGATCAAAAAAACAGAAAATACTGAATAAATAAAACAAGAACCAAACAAAAGGCGAACAAACAAGAGAATCAACAAAGACATAAAAAAACAAAAACAAAAGCACAATTAAAAGCAAGGTCTGGAAATCAAACCGACTAAAAAAAAAAAAAAAAAAGAGAGGGAGAGAGAAAAAAAGAAATCAAAAGGGGGAAGGGGGTAGGGGGGCGGGGGGGAAACACATCCAAACTTTTGTTATTCGTCGGGCGGAGTCCTTTGATCGCGCCCAAGGATATTAAGACGGAACAGATCCACGGATTGCGAAAACACTCCCCCTCTCCCTCTCTCTCCCCTCCCCCTCTTCCCCCCCTGCACCCTCTCAACCCATCTCCCCTTCCCCATCCCCCTCCTCTTCATCCCTCACATACTCTTCCCTCCCCCTCTTCTCACCCCCTACCCTTACCCTCTCAGCTCCTTTCTCTCTCTCTCCTCCTTCCTTTCCCCATCTCTTTCTCCTTTCCATCCCTCTCAACCTCTCTCCCCCTCCCCTTCACCCTCTCTTCCCTTCCCCCTCTCTCCCTCTCTCCCATTCTCCATCCCCTTCACCCCTCTCTCCCCTCTCTCCCCCTTCACCCCTCTCTCCCTCTCTCCCTTCACCCCTCTTTCCCTTCCCTCTCTCCCCTTCACCCCTCTTTCCCCCTCCCCCTTCCCCTCTTTCCCTCTCTCCTTCCCCTCCCCTCCTCTTCTCTCCCTGCTCCCTTCCCCCCTCCCCCCCTCCTTCACCCGTCTCCCCCACCCTTACATTTCAACCCCATGACATATTCCGAATTAACATTGTTATGCAAAGGATCCGCCATGTTGCAGAGCCGGCCGCATCATGCGACGCTGGCCGGACGCAACATGCAGTGCAAACTCGGGAGTTCCAATATCCACCGGCATCTAACTACTCTTTTTTCTTCTTTTCATTTATTGCTTTCGTGTTTATTTTCCTATCCTTTTTTTTTTTTTTTCTTTTCTTTCTCTATTTCATATTTCGTATTCATTTATCCCTATCTTTTTTTCTTTTTTTCTTTTCTTTCTATTTCATATTTCTATTTGCATTCATTTTCCTATCTTTCTTCTTTTTTTCTTTCTCTATTTCGTATTCTTTTTTTCCCTAGATTTCATGTGTTCAGTTTATCTAGTCTTTTCTATTTCCACTTTCCAAGACCTTTGGGGATTCTTTCGTTCCATTTTTATTGCGTCTTTTCGTCTCCCTTTTAACTGCTCGATCTTTCTTGTTTTTTCTTAGTTTTCTTTTCGTTAAAACGATCCTGTCTTTCTTATATTCTCTCCATCTTTCTTTTCTTTCTTCATCCTTTCTCCTGAAATGCTCCTCCTCCTCCTCCATTTCCTTCTCGCTTTTTTTCGTTATCTATTTTTTTTCTTTGTTCTTCTAATTCCCTATTCTTTACCTTCTCCTTCTATCTTTCTCTCCTCCTTTAAATTCCTTTTATCCCCCTTTTTCTTCATCTTCTCGCCTCGATTCGTCGTCATTCCCTCTTACTTTTCACTTTCATCATCTCCACTTTCTATTCTCCTCTATTCCCCTTCTGCCTCCCCTCCTCTCCTCTCTCTCTCTCTCTCATTCTTCCTCTCGTAATTCTCCACCTCTATCCTTCTTCGCCTTCATCTCCCTCTCTATTGCTTCTCAACACACTCCATATTCTCCTTCTCGCTCCTCCTTCCTAACTCTCACCCATCTCCCTTCTCTCTCGACCTCTCATCTCTTACTCCAGCTTCTCCTTCTTCCTTTCCTCCTCCTCAACTCTCACTCCATCTCCTCCTTTTCTCCCCTCCTTCCCAAATCTCACTCCATTTCCTTCTCAACCCTCACTCCATCTTCCCCTCTCTCTTTCCCTTCCTTTCTAACCCACTTTCTCCACCTCCTCAACTCTCACCCCATCCCCTTCTCCTCTCTCCACCGTCTCAAATCTCACTCCATCTTTCCCCCTCTCTCTCTCTCTCTCCTTCCTTTCCAACCCTCTTTCTCCACCTCCTCCTCATCCTCCTCCCTTCCTTCCTTCTTCCTCTCCTTCTCACTAATGGATGGCTAATGTTTAAGCTCTTCATGAAGAACACTTGCAATTACTTATCGGATTCCCAGAGGCAACCCCCACTCGTACCTGTCATCGTGCTTTGCAATTTTGCTGTGCGAATTCACATTTAATGCGTGCACATTACGTATGCGTGCGTGCGGCGAGGGGGGAGGGGGGGGAAGGGGAAGGGGTGAGGAGGGGGAAAGGGTGAGGGGGGAAGGGGGAGGGAGGGGGGAAAGAGGAAAGGGGTGAGGGAAGGGGAAGGGTGAGGGGAGGGGGAAAGAGGAAGGGGGTGAGGGGGGGGAAAAAGAGGAAGGGGAAGAAGGGGGAAGAGGGAGGGGAGAAAGGATAAAGAGAGAAGGTAGGAATGAGGGGAGGAGTGAGGGGTGAGGGGGATGAAGTGAGAGAGGGGGGTGGAGGGAGGGGAGGGGGAAAGGAGGTGGGGGTAGGGTGTAGGGGAAGGGATGAGGAGGGGGAAAGCGTGAGGAGAAGGGGAAGGGATAAGGGGTGACAGGAGGGGGAGAGGGGAATGGGAAAGGGTGGGGTGCTGGGAGAGGGAGAGGGAGGGGTGAGAGCGTGACTGTGTGTGTATGAGTGTAAATGTATACCACGCGTTTGTGGGCGCGCCTACATGCTCCCATTACAAACACATTTATCCAAGCACATCTCAAGCAAACATATAAGCATGCATGAAAGTCGATACACCCACACGCACACGCACGCAAGCAGACGGAAAAAGGGGAAAGCACGCAAACGCAAAGCCTCCTCCCGACACGAGGGATGCGGAAATGTAAAACCACAGACAGCATAATAAGTGATAAATTTAGTGAAAAAAACGCGAAACACGTGAAGCATAATCCGCAAAGAAACTGGATTATCTGCGGGAGAGCTTCTTCGAGCGCCACTCTGCCAAGGTAAGAGGAGGTGGGGTGGGGGGTGGGGGGGTGAGGAGAAGGAAGTAAAAGGGTAAGGAAGACTGAAGTGAAGTTATGAAGAAGGGAGATTAAGAGAGGTAGACGGGGGAAAGGAGAGGGAGAGGGGACGGACGGAGCGGGCGGAGGGAGGGAGGAGAGGGAGGGAGGAAGGGGAGGGAGGGAGGGAGGGAGGGAGGGAGGAGAGAGAGAGAGAGAGAGAGAGAGAGAGAGAGAGAAGAGAGAGAGAGAGAGAGAGAGAGAGAGAGAGAGAGAGAGAGAGAGAGAGAGAGAGAGAGAGAGAGAGAGAGAGAGAGAGAGAGAGAGAGAGAGAGAGAGAGGGAGAAGAGAGAGAGAGAGAGAGAGAGAGAAGAGAGAGAGAGAGAGGAGAGGGAGAGGAGGAGAGAGAGAGAGGAGAGGAGAGAGACAAGAGAGAGAGAGAGAGAGGGAGAGAGGGAAGAGGGAGAGGGAGAGAGGAGGAGAGAGGGAGAGAGAGAGAGGGAGAGAGAGAGGAGACAGAGAGAGAGAAGAGAGAGAGAGAGAGAGAGAGAGAGAGAGAGAGAGAGAGAGAGAGAGAGAGAGAGAAGGAGAGAGAGAGAGAGAGAGAGAGAGAGAGGAGATAGAGATAGAGAGAGAGAGAGAAGAGAGAGAGAGAGAGAGAGGAGAGGAGAGAGAGGGAGCAGGGAGAGGAGAGAGGGAGAGGGAGAGGGGGAGAGGGGAGAAGGGGAGAGGAGGGAGGGAGAGTGAGAGAGAGGAGAGAGAGGAGAGGAGAAGAGAGAGAGGGGAGAGAGGAGAAGGAGAGAGAGAGAGGAGCAGAGAGAGAGATGGGTAGGAAGAGGAGAGAGAGAGAGAGAGAGAGATAGAGCAGAGAGAGCAGAGGAGAGAAGAAGGAGAGAAGTAGAAAAAAAGAGAAAGTAGAAAGAGAAAGAGATAAGACGAGAGAGCAGAGAGAGAGAGAGAGAGATGATGAGAGAGATGCAGGTATTGTAGTAGAGAGAAGGAGAGAGAGGAGGAAGAGAGAGAGGAGGCGAGAGGGGTGTGCTATGAGGGGGTAGAGGAGAGGAGAGGATGGGGAGAGGAGGTAGGAGAAGAGGAGAGGGAAGGCGGGGAGGAGAGGGTGTGCGTCTGGGAGGAGGGTTAAGAGGGAGAGGTGAGAGACAGAGAGGGGGAGAAGAGCAGAGGAGAGAGTGAGAGAGGAGAGAGAGAGAGAGTAGTGGCAGAGAAGAGTGATGAGACGAGACCGGAGAAGAAGAGAGAGACGAGAGAGAGAGACAGGAGAGAAGCAGCATGAGAGAGAGAGGAGCGGGGGGTGGGGCGAGGATAAGCAATAAGGGAAGGGGAGAGGAGAAAAGCAGAAGAAGGAAGAATAGAAAGCGAAAGAAAGAAGAAAAAAGAAAAGAAAAGGAAAGGAAAGCCTAAAAGGAAAGAAAAGACATAAGAAAAGAAGCTGAAAGAGAAAAGAAATATAGGAATAGGAAAGGGAAAGGAAAGCGTAAGGGGAGGCAACAAAGAGAGGAAAGAAAAAAAAGGCGAAATAAAAATAAACAAAGCACGAGATGTATAAGCGAGGAAAGAGAAAGAAAGTAATGAGAAAGTCTGAGAATCATGTTATGACAGTAAGAGAGGAGAGTGCCCCGCGTGGTCCCAGAGCCAGACAGGAAATAGGAAGAATTAAATAGTTAATAACCTTCAAAAAAAGATCTTTTTGTTTCAACAACACCGCTAAAGCAACACAAAGTGCACGCCATCCATTACCGACCTGTTCCGATAGTTGTATTCGGGCGTTGGGTAACCCCTCAAGATGATGACACGATGACTGTAACCGTTCAAACATCTTCTCGGATCGTCAATCATTCAAGCATGCAATTAACCGCAACGAATAAACACATCGGGGGAACCTTGACCTCTGTTCGCGCGAGCTATCGAAATCCCTCGATATACGACCACGTCGGCTTGCAGGAGGGGAGCGGCAGTCGCCTTCCGCCCATCGTGACCGGGATGCTTTGCATTTGCCCGTTTTTGGTGAACAAAAAATGTATGGAGGGATGCATGTTTTGGTATGAATATGCATATTTTGGATGTGTGTGACTCTGTGTGTGTGTGTGTGGTGTGTGTGTGTGTGTGTGTTGTGGTGTGTGTGTGTGTGTGTGTGTGTGTGTTGTGTGTTGTGTGTGTGTGTGGTGTGTGTGTGTGTGTGTGTGTGTGTGTGGTTGTGTAAGTTGTGTGTTGTGTGTGTGTGTGTGTGTGTGTGTGTGTGTGTGTGTGTGTGTGTTGTGTGTGTGTTGTGTGTGTGTGTGTTGTGTGTGTGTGTGTGTGTGTGTGTTGTATGTGTGTGTTGCATGCGTGCGTGTGTGTGTTAGGTGGATGGACGTGCGCGTGTGCGTGCGTGTGCGCCTCTGCAAAACATAGCACTGGCCATAAATAATCCGAGAGCAATATCCAAAAGAATATTGAGTCTAGTGAAGCTTCAACATTATCGTAATAAAATTTTGCTCTTCGTTGAAATGTTGCACGTATAAAAAATCCATAAAAACAGACATAAAGAACGATAAATCTCAACTACCCAAAAGGCAATTTCAAAAAAAAAAAAGGAAAAGCGCCATCTTTGGCTCCCGGAGCAAAACTCCCACCGCGATGAATACGAACTCGACGCACAGGGACGAAAGGAGCGAAAAACAATGAAGCGAAAAAATCCTCGGCACATATTCCGCCTTCCCTCGCCGGGCTTCGGAGAGAGACTCTAATGCAGCTTCGTTAAAACGTAATTAGATTAAATTAGCCATAAGTCTAGGCTGATACTGGTTAATTACAGCATACCTGGTGTGATCCACCTCACTAGAGGCTTATTGGCTCATTGTTTCTCTAATTTGGGCTTTGTGGAAGTAGAAAATGCGGGCGATTTCGGCTCGCTCTGCCCGTGCACCGAGGCTCCACATTATCATTTTTTGTATTGAATATTGAAAATACGGTAGCCAATTAACATATCAGTGGCCGTCGGGAGATGCGAGGAAACGGTCGTCGTGAACCAGCTGAGTGCGCGCTGAGAAACGAACCAACTTGGAGTACTTTAGGAAGGGTAGCATCTTCCGTTCATAAAAAAAAATCCCATCATGTCGTCTATGAAAAAAATACATTATGCCGTTAATAATAAAAAAATAAAATCCATTATGCCGTTAATAAGAAAAATAAATCCACCATGTCTTCATGAAAAAAATCCTGAAGCAAAAGATAACTTATAAACGTCCATTTAAAAGGTATACAGTAAAATCAGCACAAAGACGATTCGCTGTCTTTTAATCGAACACAACTGGCTTGAGAAAAGGTCGCGTGCGTTGAGCGGAGCGAGGAGCAAACACTGCAGCACGGCAGGTAACGATCGCCAGCGCCGCCCGGGGGTGACAAGGCCGACAGGGGCGCGACAAGTGGCACTCGAGGTCAATCGCCATCCGGGGCTTGGAGGGACGAGGCGTTAAATGGCCTTTGCTAAACGGCTTCGTGGCCAGCCGAACACGGCGTCGCTCTGTGTGGAAATCAGCGATAAAGGAGTGAACGAAATGAAGCGAGTACCACAACACGTACTGACATGACCTTTAGCCAAGCGATCACTTCTAACATCGCTCATTTCACCACCTGAATCGAGCAATTTCCCGACACACCCCGCCAGCCAACAGGACACGCCCATCCCGAACCCGCCCACAAAACACGCCAGGGAAGAGACCAGAAGGACCAAACCAGAACCACAAAACACGACACGAATCCCATTACCAAATCCCGATCGAAAGGAACCAGCAACCCGCGCTCCTCTCCGCCCCCCCTCGACCCCCGACGACAAGTAGATGAGTAAATGAGTCAATAAGTAACCGAGTAAATGAGCGAATCAAGGCGGCATTCAAGCACTCCCGCTCCACTTCTGCCCCCATTACCGCTCTGCTCCGGCCGGTGTTATCAAGCGGACGGGCCCGGCGGATCATAAACATGCTACGGCCATAAAACTTAAAAGCCTCTAAATACTTAGCGTGATACATGCCTTAATACCGTTGCTATAAACCCTTTCAAGCAAATAAATGAAAGCTGCAATTTGTCTCGTCGAGCATTAAAACTATAAGGAGACGACTCGAGGAACGCCTATAAAAGTCGCGTCTGCTGAGCGACGGCTGATAAACACCGGGGGAAGGAGCGATGAAGGGGGAGGGGGAGGGGAGGGGGAGGGGGAGGGAGGGGTGTAGGGAAGAGGAGGAGGAGGGAAGGGGAGTGGGGGGGGACAGTGTGGGGAGGAGGGAAGGGGAGTGGGGGGGAGGAGGGGAGGGGGAGTGGATTGAAAGTGGGAGGGAAAGGGAAGGGAGTGGAAGGAGGAGGAGAGGAGGGCAAGTGTGGGAAGGACGGGAAGGGGAAGTGGGGGGGGAGGAGGGGGTGGGGAGGAGATGAAGGGAGGGAGAAGAGGGAGTGGAGGAGGGAGGTGTGGGGGAGTGCAGAGGGAAGGGGAGGGGGGGAAGGAGGGGGGGAGGAGTGGAGATATGGGGTGGAGGAAAGGGAAGGGGAGTGGAAGGAGGAGGAGGAGGGCAAGGGGAGTGTGGGGAGGACGGGAAGGGGAAGGGAAGGGGTGGGGAGAATGAAGGGGAGGGGGAGAAGGGAGTGAGGAGAAGGTGGGGTGGTGGTGGAGAAGAAGAAGAAGAAGAAGAGAAGAAGAAGAGAAGAGAAGAAGAAGAAGAAGAAGAAGAAGAAGAAGAAGAAGAAGAAGAAGAAGAAGAAGAAAAGAAGAAGAAGAAGAAGAAGAAGGGAGGAGGAAGGAGGAAGAGGTGGAGAAGTGGGAATGGAGAGGGGGTAGGGATAAGGGAAGGGAAGGGGAAGGATGTCGCAGCGAGGAATATTACGAAACATTATGGAAAGCGCAGAGGAAAGGAACTCCGAGAGCGGGAATAACCAGCGCGGTGAGACGCTGACATAAGGGATCCGTCATACATCTGTACTCTTTTTACAACTATACAATAACTCCCTGGTGTGCCTTTACACGAGTGCCTCCCTCTTCATATGCTAATTCTACTTGCGTCTCTCTCCCCTCTCTGTCCTCTCTCCTCTGTCTCTCTCTCTCTCTCTCTCTCTCTCTCTCTCTCTCTCTCTCTCTCTCTCCTCGTCTCTCTCTCTCCGTCTCTCTCTCTCTCTCTCTCTCTCTCATCTCGCGTCCCCTCTTTCTAATCCTCGCATCTGGTTAGACGGCGGACGGAAAGATAGACAGAAAGACAGAAAGACAGACACAGACACACAGACACACAGACACACACACGACACGCACTCAGAGACAAAACCTCGGAGTGAAAAACTTTCCATAAACTCTACCGTAACAGGTCGTACTTTCAACGGAAGAACGGATAGCAGCCCCTCCCTCCTTTCCCCTCTCTTTTCTCTGCTAAGGATGAAAAGGCTTATGAGTATGGGGGGAGGAGGGGAGGGGAGGGGGAGGGGCGCTGTCAGTCACCAACGTAAACCGAGGCAGCCTTCACCCCACCAATAGTCTTTTTCCCCCGCATAGTTTTTTTTTTCTTCTTTCTGGTTGTCCCTTCCCCTTTTTTTTCTTCATTTTCTACCTCCCTTTCTCATACTCTCTTCTCTACCTTCCAAGAATCTTCCTCCCCCCCCCCCAACCGCCTTTCGTACTCCTTTTCTCGATTTTTATTATTCTTTACCATTTTCCTTTCCCTCCCCTTCTAGTCCATTCTCTATCTTCCCCTTCTCTTCCCCTTTTCCTTGTCATTCCTGTGTCCCTCCCATTCCCTTCTAAAGCTTCCCCATCACCCATACGCCTTAACTCCTTCTCGCTCCACCTACCAAACCACTTTTTTTTTTTTTTTTTTTGGGGGGGGTCCCTTCCCCTTTCCTTCCATGTTCTACTTCCCCATTCTCCTACTTTCTTCCTAACGTTCTAGTACCCTACCCTCCCCATTTCATTTTTTCCCTATCCACTTCCCTCCTCTCCCTAACCTCCTCTTTTCCTTCCATTTTCTATACCCTTTTTTTGTCTTCCCTTTTCCTTCCAGTATCCTCTCCCTTCCCATTCTACCCTTCTACCCCTTCCCCCTACACTCCCTACCCACCCAACCCCTTGGCTCCATCTTCCACCCCCACCCACGCAAATTCCCACTCCAAGTCAAGAGTAACTGAAGCAAGCACAGGTCATCCTCCATCCCCTACTCTCTTCCCTTATCATTCCAGTCATCCTGCCTTTTCCCCAATCTATCCTTCTGTTCCATTCCCCCTGCCTTTCTACCCACTATCCCCACCCACCCGCCCCACCCTCAGCCAGGAGTAACTCAAGCAAGCACCCCGCGATCTCTCACTCTCTTCCCCTTATTCCAGTATTTCTCCATTTCTCTTTTCCTTTACTATTCCTTCCACCCATCCCTCCCCAACCAAACTCCTTTAAATTCCTTCCTCCTCTCCCCACCCACCAAACTCCCCTAAAGATCTCCTCTTCTTCCTTCCCAAATCTCCCTCCCTCCTCTCCCCCACCACCCATACACCCCGAAATCTCCCTCCTCTCCCTACCCACCCAAACTCCCCTAATGATCTCCAAAATCCCCTCCTCCTCCCCCCCCCCAAACACCCAGAAATCCCCCTGCCTCCCCCACAACACCCCCTCCATCTCCCCCACCCACCCAAACACCCCCAACCGGGACCAACTCCAGCAAGCACCCGCGCCCCCGCCGACCCCCGCCCCCGACGGCCCGCAAGAACCCGACCCAGACCGGGGAAAAAAGGGGCGCCGCCGCAGAAGAAAGCGTCCACATGCGTAAACAACCCTCGCTGCCCTTCGCGGGGCGCCGGGGAGGGTACGAACTCATAAATTTGGCTTGACGATAAACAGGACGTCAGCACGCGGGGACCTTCCCTTGCGCGGGTCACTGATGGCGGGCGAGGGGGCGGGGTAGGTGGGGGGATGGTAGAGAGGAGAGGAGATAGGGTGGGGGAAGAGAGGAGATAGGGAGGGGGGAGTGGATATGGGGGAGAGGAGATGGTAAGAGAGGGTATGGGGAGAGAGGCGATGCGGTGGGGAAAAAGGCGAGGACAGGGAGAGTGGGGAAGTAGATGGGGTGTGGGGGGGAGAGAATATGGGGGGAAGAGATGGGGAGGGAGATGCGGGAGGAGAAGAGACGCAGAAAATCCGGGTAGGGGTGAGAAGACGAGGCAGGGGAGAAATAACGGTGGGGAAAGAGAGAGAGCGATGGGGGAAAGCCCACTTGGGGAAGGAGAGATGGGAATTGGGGAAAGTACGAAGTAGGAATAATTAAGAGTGTGGAAGAATGAAGGACTGGGGAAGAGAGACGAGTGGGGAGGAAACGAAGCTGGGGAGGACAGGACAGGCGTGTGGGAGTTGATAGTCTGTAGAGAGGAATGGGGCTTTAGGGGGGGGTCCTCTCACACGGACAGGGGGGGCGAGGGAGAGTGAAAATTTATTTAGAAAGTGAAGTTAGGGAGAAGGGGAGAGAAGGGTGGGCGTGGCGATAGCGTAGGCAAAGGGGAAAGGGAGTGAGTGGGGCGCAAGATAGTGGGACATGAAGGGCACTGGAAGCGTGGCATGAAAATCTGAATGGAATATTGGCAGACGGAGATGAACACGCGAAGTCTCTGAGAGAAAGGGAGGTGAGGATGAAAAACAACTTAAGAGGAAAGAATATGCGGTGTGTACAATAAAAGAGGCGAATGTGTGCGTGTGTGTGCGTGTGTGTGTGTTGTGTGTGTGTGTGTGTGTGTGTGTGTGTGTGTGTGTGTGTGTGTGTGTGTGTGTGTGTGTGTGTGTGTGTGTGTGTGTGCGTGTGTGCGTGTGTGTGTGTGTGTGTGTGTGTTTGCATGTATGTATGTATACGAGCATGACTGTGTGTACATACATGTGTATATTACCTATGAGCGAAACAAAATCAATAAAACCTAACCCAAAAAGTCTACGGGGAGCTACATCACATTTGACTAACAAGTGGTATAACCCAATAAACTTTGCAATGAGTAATATATGCGGACACACTACATTAAATCCCTGAATTGCATGCGATACAGCCACTGAGGCCACCTAGCATAAGGGATAGAGAGCATAATAATGATAATTCATCTGACATAGTACTAGATATAATGATGTTTTATCATAAATGTAAGATTAAGACTATGATTATATAGCGTTTTTACAAAGCATGCCCTTCTCAGTGAAATTTTCGGGTGGCAGATAAAGTTCTACCAGTATTTCATCCAAATTAGCATATCAGAAAATATTATGTTACATTTTAAACTTGCTACGCAGTATCATAGGGTTGCAAAAAGATTTTGAACCATATATCAAACAGTTAAATTCAATAACATCCTTTGGTAGGCCTATGCAAATAACGAAAGCCAATAATGACTTTTCACACGTCATATCGAGTAGGTCATTGGTGAAGAGACATACATTAATATAAACATGTGTGTTTGAACAGCATGCGCAGAAGCACATATATAACAAAAGAATGGATACATACGTATACACATCTCCTTACACATCCAATAAGGTATACATGCATATATACATATAAATAGATACATTATTGAATAAAACTAATAAATAGATAAACCAAAAATTATGTGTGTGCGTGTGTGTTGTGAATATATATATATGTATTATGTATATATATGTAAATATATCACATATATATATTTAATATACATATCAATACATATAGTGTATACACACAACACACACACTAACACACATATATATATATATTATATATATATATATAAATAAATATATATATATATATATATATATATATATATATATATATATATATATATATATATATATAGATATATATATATATATATATTACCAATATATATATAATATATATAATAAATTATATATATATATATATATAAATAAATAATATATATATATATATATATATTATATATATATATATATAATATATATATATATATATATATATATATATATATATATATATACATATATACATACATACATACCAAGCGCGCAAAACAATGAAGTAGAGCAACCTCTCCCAGCGCCGCCCAAGATAAGAAGCACAACCTAGCCACCCGGGCACGCACGCACGCACGCACGCGGGTCTTGGGGGCGCCGAGGTGGCAGGTAACACGGATGAAGCCGTACGAGGGAGACGGTAAGCCCCTCATCTGGCCCGGGGTGCATATCATTAGACGTTCCCTTCCGATAGTCTGTCGGTGGCGCTTTGGCTCCCCTGCCCCTCTCGCCTCTCGCCTGGCTCCGGGGGCCTTCTTCCGTCCCTGCCTCTTTTCGTTTCGCCTTCTGTCCTTTCTGTTGTTCCCATCTGCCCTCCTCGTATCTTCCTTTCCTTCCTATTCTCCCTCCTCACCTTTCTCCCCATCTTCCCTCCTCGTCTCTCCCATCTCCCTCCTCTTCTCCCTTCTGCCATCTTCTCTCCCACCCTCCACCTTCCTCCATCTTCCCTCTCTCTCCACCCCCCCTTTCCCCATCTTCCTCCCCTTCTTCCATCTTCCCTCCTCGCTCCCCTTCTCTCCCATCTTCTCCTCTCTCCACTCTCCCCCCTCCCCCTTCCTCCCCATCTTCCCTCCTCGCCTCTGCCCTTCCTTCCCTTCGACCCGCGCTAAAACTCCGCCCTGCCCGCCCCGCCCCGCAGCCCAACTTTTAAAACGGGATAACCCATCTATCATCTATATTGCAAGGCGCACATTAATGGACTGCGCGGGGGGATGGAAATGCGCCGTGTCCTCTTTGCATCAGCAGCGTCATTAATAATGGCGATCGCAAAGAAAATATTCATTACTGTCATTTATAAAACGTCCCGAACACGGCAAAAATATACACGGAATTAAGCGCGCAACTCGCAAGCCCAACGAGACTGCTTTGGATGCGGGGTGGGGGGTCAGGGGGTGAGGTGGGGGGTAGGGGGGGACATGCAATTGTTGTGTTTGTGAGTGTGAGTGTTGGTGCTTGTGTTTGTGCTGGTATTTGCGAGTGCGTGTATGTGTGGGAGTGAAGTGAGTGAGTGTGTGTGAAAGAGAGATTGCGGGGAGAGAGTGGGGGAGGGAGGAAGGGACAGAGAGAGAGCGAGAGCGAGAGAGCGAGAGAGAGAGAGAGAGAGAGAGAGAGAGAGAGAGGAGAGAGAGAGAGAGAGAGAGAGAGAGAGATGAGAGAGAGAGGAGGAGAGAGAGAGAGGGGAGGGGGAAGGGGAGGGGGGAGGGAGAGGAGAGGGAGGGGAGAGGGAGGGAGAGGGAAGAGGGAGAGGGGAGAGAGAGAGAGAGAGAGAGAGAGAGAGAGAGAGAGAGGAGAGAGAAGAGAGAGAGAGAGAGAAGAGAGAGAGAGAGAGAGAGAGAGAGAGAGAGAGGAAGAGAAGGAGAGAGAGGTAGAGAGAGAGGGGGGCAGAGAGAGAGAGAGAGAGAGAGGAGAGAGATGAGAGAGAGACGAGATGAGAGAGAGATGAGGGAGACGAGGAGAGGAGAGAGGAGAGACGAGAGAGAGAGAGAGCGAGAGAGAGGAGCGAGAGAGAGCCGAGAGAGAGCGAGAGCGAGAGCGATGAGCGAGAGCGAGAGCTAGAGCGAGAGCGAGAGAGAGAGAGAGAGAGTGAGCAGAGACTGAGAGTAGAGAGAGAGAGAGAGAGAGAGAGAGCGTAAAGAGAGAGAGAGTAAGACGACGAGAGAGAGGAGAGAGTTGAGCAGAGTTAAGAGAGAAGAGACGTAGAGAGAGTAAAAGAGCAGAGTGAGAGCGAGATAGAGCGAGAGAGAGAGATTTAAACAGAGACAGAGATAGCCAGACAGACAAGGAAAAGAGCTGTTAACACAAAGAATGGCACACTGGTAGGGGGTGGGGCGTAGTGGAGAGAGGAGGACGCTAACAGTCCTTCGCTTCCAAGGGGTTAAGGAACGACCCCCTTGGAGATAGAACGGCATTAAGGAAAAGAGCCAAGCGCACGCTCGAGAAAAGCGCGCCCAACAAATCGCGCTGGGCCTCCTTATCATGCTATATTAGCCTAAATATTACATATAAACAGAGTATCGTGCGCTGGTCCTCCCATATTTATATATATATATAATATAAATATATATAATATATTATATATATATATATATATATATATATATATATATATATATATATATATACATATATATATCACATAATATTATATATATATATATTATAATATGTATATATGTATATATTATATTATATATATATACATATATATATCATATTATATATATATATATATTACATCTATTATATATCATATATAATCATATATTATACATACATATCGTACTAAGTAACATATGTTATATATCTATATTCATTATATAATTCCATTATCATCATATTGTATAATAGTATAGTCTATACAATTTATTATATATATATATAATATCTCTATCTATTTAATATATATATATATATATAATAATAATATATATTATATATATATACAATATACATATATACATATAATAAATATATAATGAATGGCTCTCTCATCTCTCTCTCTCGCCTCTCTCGTCCTCCCTCTGTCTCCTCAACCATGCCCTCCACCCATGGAAGTTACAAAACCCAATGCGTTCACATAATTTATTAGGAGAAGCTATAGAAGGTTTGTATTATCACCGCTGCTGAGAAAATAGAACAAGGAGAAAATAGGGAGCGAGGGGAGAGGAGGCGAGATAAGGGGAGAGGGGAAGGAAAAGGGAGGTGCCTGTACGGAGGAGAGGAAAAGATAGGAGGAGAGGGGAGTGGACACGCGAGAGGAGGAGCTGAGGGGAGCAGGGAGGCAGAGAGGGGAAGAGACAGGACTATTAATATCCACAAGATTCTACCTTTCACATCCAAGCGCTTACCGTGGAATGTTATATATTATTTAAATATATATTATATTATATATATATATATTATATATATATATATATATATATATATAAATATATATAATATATAAAAAAATATATGTTGTGTGTGTGTGTGTGTGTGTGTGTGTGTGTGGTGGTGTGTGTGTGTGTGTGTGTGTGGTGTGGTGTGTGTGTGTGTGTGTGTGTTGTGGTGTGTGTGGTGTATGTGTATGTTATGTAGTATGTATGTATGTATATATATATATATATATATTATATAATAATATTATATATATGTGTGTGTATATATATATATGTTATGTATATATATATTATATATATAATATATATATATATATTATATATATATATAAATGATTATCATTATCTTATCATCTTATCATCCCTATATTATCTTTTCTTGATGAAGGAGGAAAAAAGAAGTAATGATCCATTCACAAGGACAAGAGGCCGGGCCACTCCATATGCAAATGGCCTTTCGAGATGAATTAAAGTAAAAAGGAAAACCGATAATTTCTCCTGTGTATTTATGCGGAGACGGAGGGAGGCATTGCAATCCTTTGCAAGTCCGCCCCTTCAAGACCTGAGGACTAGCAGTTAAGGAAGGAAGGAATAAAGGGGGAGAGAGAGGGATGGAGAGAGGGAGAGAGAGAGAGAGAGAGAGAGAGAGAACGAGAACGAGAGAGAGAGAAATACGAAATGATGAATCTCTCTTATCCACCTCTTCCACCTTCCCTTTACACACCCTCTTCACTTCCTTCCCCTTCCCTCTCCCCTCTTCCTCCTTTCCCGCCTACCTCCAACAAACACTTGGGAATTCCCCCACCTGGCGGAAAGGGTGGCTTACGAGAGAGGGAGGGGGGAGGGGGTGTCTGCTCCTACGATGATACATCTTCCTCGAGAGACGAAGAGGGTGCGAGGGGGAAAATGGAGGGAATAAACACGAACAAAATCAGGTTCAAACTGAAGTTCATGTTCAAAGGCAATTTCGAGTTCAAGTTCAAATTCAATTCCTAATGCAAGGTCAAATTCAAAGTCAAATTCAAGCTCTAATTCAAATGAAATTACAAATCCAAGTTCCAAGTCAAGTTCATATACAAGTTTAAGTTAAAAATCAAATAATTATACAAATCCAAGATTTAAAAGGAAAACGGAAAGAGAGAGAGAGAGAGAGAGAGAGAGAGAGAGAGAGAGAGAGGAGAGAGAAAGAGAAGAAGAAGAAAGAAAGAAAGAAAGAAAGAAAGAAAGAAAGAAAGAAGAAGAGAGAGAGAGAGAGAGAGAGAGAGAGAAGCCACCGACGGACGCTTTGAGCAGATAAAGTACGAGGAGAAAAAAAAGACAACAATAAATCTCCGCGTGAAAAGTGCTCGATATGTGAAGAGGCTGAGATACGACGAAGGAGAGGTACGAGAGGCAGACGGAGATAAAGAAGGGAAGAAGATAACACAATAAGTAGCGGTAAAGAGAGAGCCGGGAGCTGTGCTGATACCACGTGCACTCAAAAAAAAGAGAAATGAGGAGCTACTGTAGCCGCTGGGAAAGCCACGGCTACAGTAGGATATGTGCATATACAGTGACACACATACAAACACATACACATAAAAAGAAAAGTACACATACACACTCACACCCACACACATAAATATATATATATATATATATATATATATATATATATATATATATATATATTATTATATATATATATATATATTTATATATATATATATATATATATATATATATATATATATATATATATATATATATTATATATATATATATATATATACACGAGATCTCCTCTACTCCTGCCTGGAGAACTAACGCAGAACTAAGCCACATAAAAGCCGAGAACATTTTAGGCCTGCTTGATGTAATCCACTTAAGTGATGCCGGTGCTACAGGCCCCGACTTGAGGGCCTTCCATAAATTATAAAGTATTAT
>NW_020869751.1:315757-323257 GCF_003789085.1 Penaeus vannamei | reverse complement strand
CTATTCTTTTTTCTTCACAGCTTCACTGCATATTTTTCTATTCCCTTTTCTCTATCGTTTCCCTGTAAATTTTACATTCCCTTTTCTTCCTAACTTCATTATCCATTTGAAATTCCCGTTTTCTTCGTAGTTTTACTGTACATTTTGCTGTTCTTTTTTTTACGTTGCTTCACTGTGCATTTACATTTCTTGTTTTTCGTCAAAGTTTTAAGTATATTTAAATTCCATTTTTTTTCCTTCTAAACTTCACTACGCACTTTCCTTTCTTTTTCTTTTCTTCGTGGTTTCCCTCGCACATTTTTACTCTTTTTTCCCTCTCCTTTTTCCTTCGCCGCTGAACACTTTATACCTTCCTTCGTAGCATCACCGCGCGTTTTACTTTCCTCTTTCCCGTCGAGCTTTTTCTTTTTTACCGCTTTTTAGCCCCTCCGAATGCTTTCCAATCTCCACCCTTAAGAGCCTTTAATATCTCCCTTGATTGCTTTGCTGCGGTTCCATATCGTTTCGGCACAAGCTTCATCATAAAATGCTTTACGGCCAGCTTTACAAGGGCGCCTCCCCCCCCCTCCCCTCCTCCCTCGCCCTCCCTCTCCCCTCGCCCGTTCCCCCTCTCCCTCACCTTCCCTTCCCCTCTTCTTACCCTTTTCATCACTTCCTCTTTCTCTCTCTCCCCTTGCTCATTCCTCTTCTCCCTCACCTTCCCTTCCCCTCTTCTTCCCCTTTTCACTTCCTCTTTCTCCCCTTCCCATTCCTCTTTTCCCTCACCTCCCTTCCCCATCTTCTTACCCTTTTCACTTCCTCTTTCTCATTCTCCCCTTATCCATTCCCCTTCTTCCTCACCTTTCCTTCCCCTCTTCTAACCCTTTTCACTTCCTCTTTCTCTCTCTTCCTTATTCATACCCCTTCTCCCTCACCGTCCCTCCTCCCTCTTTTTACCCTTTTCATCACTTCCTCTTCCTCTCTCTCCCCTTGCCCATTCCCCTTCTCCCTCACCTTCCCTTCCCCTCTTCTTACCCTTTTCACTTCCTCTTTCTCTCTCTCCCCTTACCCATTCCTCTTCTCCCTCATCTTTCCTTCCCCTTTTCTTATCCTTTTCACTTCCTCTTTCTTTCTCCTTGCCCATTCCCCTTCTTCCTCACCTTCCCTTCACCCTCTTCTTAACCTTTCCCTCCCTCGTTCTCTCTCTCCCCTTATCCACACCCCTTATCCTCCCTTTCCATTTATCCTTCGCCCTCGCTCTCCCTCCTATTACCCATGCGCTTTCTCCTCCCTTTCCTTCCCTTCCCTCCCCTCTTCTTACGCCTCCGCTCCCTCGCTCTCCCTCCCCTCTGCTATACCCCTTCCCCTCCCTTTCCTTCTCTTTCACTTCCCTTTCCTGGCTCCCCTTCCCCAAGCCCCTTCTACAATCTTCCCTTACTTCTACCTTCCTTACCCTCTTCCCATCTTCTCCTCATCCTCTTCTGACTTTTCCCTAACCTCCTCCTCCTCACATCCTTCGCTATTCCTCCTCCTCCCTCCTCCTCCCCTTCACACCCCTCAACAAACCTCCCTATTCATCCCTTAAACATCCACACCGACCTCATCCAACCCAACCCCACCTCTCCCTAACCTCCCAAATCCTATCCCCAACCCCCACCCATATATATATATATATATATATATATATATATATATATATATATATATATATATATATATATATATACATATATATGTGATAGCAATAAGACTATATAATTAAAAATTGGAGTCTCTTCTATCATCATCATGATGATGAACGATGTCGACAACAAACAATAATCCAAGCAACAACACTGACTAACAGACACACAAACAAACATCTAACCGAGATACCGATACTCTGATTATGCATTCCACTACCTTCTTTTCAGACGCGCGAAGAATAGGAGGAGGAGGAAAAAAGAGGAAGAAAAACAAGATTTTCAAGCCATCAGACCCAATGAACCTACGGACATTATGTGCGTATGCGTGTGTGCGTGCGTGCGTGCGTGAGAAGAGAGAAAGAGCGAGAGAGAGAGAGAGAGAGAGAGAGAGAGAGAGAGAGAGAGAGAGAGAGAGAGAGAGAGAGAGAGAGAGAGAGAGAGAGAGAGAGAGTGTGAGTGAGTCAGTGTATGCGAGTGAGTGAGTGAATGTGTAAGTGTTTGCGTTTGCATGTGTGTCTGTATGCAGTTCAAATCCGCGTCTGTATCTTAAGCACCGATCTTAACTATCCTAAAATATGCCGTAAACAACAATTATGCAAATTTTCCTATCAGGATACGACCGTGCAATACCTTTGTTGTTTGCACGGCCGTCTGTCAAACCATGTCAGCCTCCGTGTGCTTGCCATTATCCGACTGACGGACTCTGTCTGTCGGTCTGTTTGTATGTTTGTCTATATGTATGTCTGTCTATATGTCAGTCTGTCTATCTGTCCGTCTGTCTGTTTGTCTGTCTGTCTATATGTCAGTCTGTCTATCTGTCCGTCTGTCTGTTTGTCTGTCTGTCTATATGTTTATCTTTATGTGTCTATGTTTGTATGTTATATCTTATATCTGTCCGTCTGTCTGTTTGTCTGTCTGTCTATATGTTTATCTTTATGTGTCTATGTTTGCATGTTATATCTGTCTATCTGTCTATCTGTCCGTCTGTCTGTTTATATATCCGTATCCGTCTGTTTGTGTGTGTGTCTGTCTGACTATATGTCCGTCTGTCTATTTGTTTATATGTCCGTCTGTCTGTCTGGCTGTCTATATTTCTGTCTATATGTCCGTCTGTCTGTTTATATATTCGTATCCGTCTGTTTGTCGGTCTGTCTGAATATATGTCCGTCTGTCTATCAGTCTATATGTCTGTCTGTCTGTGTCTTCATGCCCGTGTGGCTAAGTACCCATCTGTCTGTCTAAAGACCATTCTGTCTGTCTAACTTCTCCAGCCTCTGCCTCAACACCAGCCGCACCGACACGAGGAAGAGAGGAGGCGGCGAAGGAGGAAAATGGGGGCACAGAAGAAGAAGAAAAAAAATGAAGAAGAATATGAAAGGAAGAGGATAAGAAAGCCGTCCGGGTGAGCTCTGGCCCTTCGCTGGTAAGAGGTTTCCCGTGTTGTTCTTGCCATAAAGTGTTGTTGTGGAGTTTGCCGTTTCCGCGGCCGCCGCCAGCGCGCGATCCCCAGCATGCATTCTCTCACACTCACTCACTTCTCTCGCTCCCACTCGCGTTCACTCATTCAGACACTCACTCACTTCTCTCGCTCCCACTCGCGTTCACTCATTCAGACACTCACCCACGTGCTCGCTCGCTTCATCTTTTCTCTAACACACACACATGCACACATACATTAGGGAGAGAGAGAGGGATATACATAGATACACTATACATACCGACACACACACACATACATATAGAAATAAAAATACATACATGCAAATACATATGTATAAGTATATGTATATGTATATTACATGTCTATGTCTATGTCTATGTCTATGAATAAGAATATGTACATGTACACGTACGTGTGTGTGTATGTGTGTGTGTATGTGTGTGTGTATGTGTGTGTGTGTGTGTATGTGTGTTGTGTGTGTGTGTGTATGTGTGTGTATGTGTGTGTGTGTGTGTGTGTGTGTGTGTGTGTGTGTGTGTGTGTGTGTGTGTGTGTGTGTGTGTGTGTGTGTGTGTGTGTGTGTGTGTAGGTAGTGTGTGGTGTATATATGTAATATATATATATATATATATATATATATTATATATATATATATATATATATATATATATATATATATATTATATATATATATATATTACATATATACATATATACACATATTCACACACTCCTCTCTCTCTCTCATCCCGTTCTTTGGAAAAGAAAGGCTAAAGCCAGCTCCGCTCCCACCCCATTCGCTCCCTGCCCTCCTCTTCCCTCCTCTCGCCTCCCTTCCCCTCCCCCCTCCCATTCCTCCTTCCCTCCAACCCCCCTCCCTCCCCTCCCCCACGTCCGCATTGTACGCTCGCAGCTTAACACAGGAACCCCCATTGTTCCAACATGCAGCTCTGTCAGTCACGGCGCCGCGACCCGCAATGGACGCGCACCGCCATGCGAGCTGTCACGACCTGCTATGCACGACGCCGCCCCGACACCAGCCCGGCGACCTCCGAGGGTCCTGCTTGACCCGCGCCCCTTGCCACGCCGCGTGCTATGACTCGCCTTGCAAGGTGTCATGCCCTGTCATGCGTGATGCCACGATCCGCCATGCAAAGTGCCAGGAACCGGCATAATGTCATGACTTGCAAAAGCATTGTTACCGAGAGTGATGACAGCAAGAAAGAGAGAGAGGCGCACTGCGTTGCTTCTGTGTACAAAAGTTATTCAATCTTTCTTTTCCATTTATCTTTATTTATCTCCTGTCCTTGTCGCTTTTCGCTATTCACGAGGTCCTGGACGAGTAATCCTTTCTATTTCTCATCCTTTGTGCGGATAAAACTCTCCCTCTCCCCTAGCCCCTCTCTCGTTCTTTCTTTTCTCTCTCTCTCTCTCTCTCTCTCTCTCTCTCTCTCTCTCTCTCTCTCTCTCTCTCTCTCTCTCTCTCTCTCTCTCTCTCTCTCTCTCTCTCTCTCTCTCTCTCTTCTCTCTCTCTCTCTCTCTCTCTCTCTCTCTCTCTCTCTCTCTCTCTCTCTCTCTCTCCTCTCTCTCTCTCTCTCTCTCTCTCTCTCTCTTCACTCCTTCTCTCACTCCTTCTCTCACTCCTTCTCTCTCCTCTCTCACTCCTTCTCTCACTCCTTCTCTCACTCCTTCTCTCACTCCTTCTCTCTCTCTTCTCTCTCTCTCTCTCTCTCTTCTTCTCTCTCCTTCTCTCTCTCCTTCTCTCTCTCCTTCTCTCTCTCTCTCTCTCTCCTTCTCTCTCTCCTTCTCTATCCCCGCATCTGCCTACCTCCCTTCTTCCATTCCTCTCAACCCCTTCCACCCCTTAAGCAAGTGTTCCCCCTCCCTCTGCCATTAACCCCCACCCCCACTCCTCCTCCCTCTTCCACCACTCCCATAAACCATCCTCCCTCGCCCCTCCCCCCTCCGCTCCCACCCCGATAAGCCCCCCTCCCCCACCCCTTCCCCCGACGCCGTGGAGTGGGCGCCGACGAACACTATCAGCTGTGGTGTTATTTGTTTTCCCTGAGCGATAGTGACATCTGAATATCGCGCCCGTCGTCGAACTTTTATCTCAGGGGGTTTTATTCTCCTCCTGAGATCCTACACCTCTACTGTCCCCTCCCTCCCCGCCCCCTTCTCCCTCCCCTTGCCTCCTCCTTGTCCTATTCCCTTCCCTTCCTCACCTCCCCCGATTCCCGTCTTTTATATGGTTCCTATTTTGGTTTCCTTCGTCTCCCATGTGTCCTTCTTCTTCTATTACTTGTCCTCCCCTTTCTTATCCCTTATTGACCCCCCCCCTTCCCCTTCCGCTGTCCCCCTTGCCCTCTATCTTGCGCTCTGCTTCTTCCCCATCTCCTCTTTCCTCCTCCATTTCCTTCTTATCTCTTCCTTCTTCCTCCATTTCTCCCCCTTTTCCAGCCTCTTCCCCCCTCTCTCCGTCTCCTATTTCTCCTCCACTTCCCTCTCCTACCTTCCCCAACCCCATTCTTCCTCCGGTCCTAACTTGCCCTCCAGTACCCTCCCTTCCCCCGCCTTTTCTTTGTCCTCCAACCCCTCCTTGCGCCCTCCCCCCACCTCCCACTCCCTCCGCGCCAAGCCCCCTTCCTTCCTACGTCTCCTACTTGTCTCCTCCCCCCCCCCCCCTCATGTAGAACATCCATGGTCTTTTTTTCTCTCTATCCTCTTTCCTCCAACTGCTACAACTTCGTCTACAATTTCGGAAAAGAAGAAGAAAAAAAGAAGTTGCCGATTACTGTTTCTTTTTTCCGTCACCTTGGGGATCTTGTCGAAAGTTCCTCTGTTGACTCATTCCGTCTCGCTATTCTTTATGTTGGCTGTAGTCTTTTTGTCTTTATCTATTTTCTCGTCCTCTCTTTCTCTCCTTCTTTGTGTCTTGATTATTTTCTCGTCCCCTCTTTCTCTCCCTCTCTATGCCATGTCTATTTTCTCGTCCCCTCTTTCTCCTTGTATGTCTTATTTATGTCTTCGTCCAGTCTTCCTCTTCCTCTCTATATCTCATCTACTTCCTCGCCCCTTCTTTCGCCCTCTTCTATGTCTTACCAATTCTCTCGTCCCCTCTTTCTCTCCCTCTCCTTAAGTCAAGTCCCGAAGCCACTCCATAAAAGGGAATTATATTCGCGATCCTCGACAAGGTGTAATAAAAGTCAATAATTATCCCGAACCCGAAAGCGACGATAAGAAGAAGACGTCGCCGAGGAAAACTTTAACAAACAAACAGGTTTATTTTTTTTCCTTCTTTCTTTTTTTCCTTCTTTTTTTTTCTTCTTCTAAGCGCTTTACTCCTCGTTCTGGAGGCGTAAGATCGGAGGTGGGAAGCGAGCGTGGGATGATGCGCTGTTTGCATGGTCTTTGTTCCGTTTTTTTGCTCAATCATTCCTTCAAGCAGAGAGGGAGAAACAAAAGTGCGTAGTGCGTACGTGCACATGCACACACACATGCACACGCTCCTTCCTTCCCTCTCTTCTCTACCTCCTTCCCTCCCTCCCTCCTGCTCCCTCCCTCCCTCTTCCTCTCCCTCTCCCTCTCCTTCCTTCCCTATTCCCCTCTTCTTCCCTCTGCCCATCCCCCACTCTTCCTCCCCTCTCCCTTCCCTCTTCCTCCCTCCTTCATCCCCTCTTCTCTCCCCTCCCTCTCCCTCCCTCTCCCAACGTAGCAGTTCGAGGTAACGCCCCAGAGGACAAAGACCAACTTGGCGATTCCCGGATCCTCCTGCACGAGGTAGTCCGCCATGTAAACAGTCATCAGACAGCGTGACGACACATATAGTAACGTGGCTTGGCACCCTCTTCGCCCGATTGCACCACCGTAATATAATGCCCGCCCGGCCGCCGTAGAGTCTAGTTTGGCCTGGCCTCTCGCCGCCACGTCAAGTCCGCAGCTGTCATGACAGGTTTTGCCCTTATTTTTTTTTTGGTTTTTATTTTAGGAAGCACTTGCTGCCACCTACTTATTAGCCTTTAAAAAAACCAGTCTGATAATCCCGCTGATCCCGTTAGTACTGTCGTTACTGTTTTATTTGTTTATCCGCTGATATAAACTTGAGGATGTTGTAACTTGATGGGGCATTGTCTATCCCTGTGGGAGACGTTGCCGCTGCCGGGTTATGGTTCTGATAAAGAGCGTCCAAGGGTTGCTTGCTAACTAAAAGCAAATAGGGCATACCCACATGTACACACAATCCCATACACGCACACGCACACATGCACACACGCACACACACACACACACACACACACACACATACATACTCACTCACAGACACAGACAGCGACAGATAAAAACAACCACAAACATGCACACAGACGGAGAAAAAACTTTCACACATGTCTGCAT
>NW_020869751.1:308257-310757 GCF_003789085.1 Penaeus vannamei | reverse complement strand
GCCCGCACGCAGCCCCCGCCCGCTACCTTGCTCAAGCACTCGCCCGCCTACGCTTACGTACTCGCTCGCTTGGTCACTCGCATGCGCTCGTGCACTCACTCACTTACTCCCTCCCTCACGCATGAAGTCACCCACTCACTCCCTCACCTACTCACTCCTTCCCTCCCTCACCCACCCATACACTCGCTCCCTCCCTCCCTCACCCACTCAACCCCCCCTCCCTCACCCACCCACCCACTCCCTCCTCCCTCACCCACTCACTCACCACTCCCTCCCTCCCTCACTCACTCATTCCCTCACTCTCAAATACAGAACATCTAAATCGAAGGAAAATATCCAACGCCGATAAGGTCTGCAAGAGAGAAGCATGACATAATCAGAATACAGCGAAGAAACAGGATCTCTGGGATTTTCCGAGTAAGAGGAGAGGAACCTGCATCTCACTCGCTCCCTCGACTCCACGCAGCCCGTCTCTCCTTCTGTCTCTCTGGCTTTGTCTCTGTCGGTCTCTGTCTCATTAGCTCCTTCAACTTGCTTGGCCTATATGTCTCTCTATCTGTCACACACACACACACGCACATACACACACACATACATATATACATAGATAAACACACACACACACATATATACATAAACACACACACACACGGGCACGCACACACACACACACACACTTAAACGTTATACGTACGCACGCACACACAC
The DNA here is from genome assembly GCF_003789085.1 of Penaeus vannamei. Taxonomy (NCBI): domain Eukaryota; kingdom Metazoa; phylum Arthropoda; class Malacostraca; order Decapoda; family Penaeidae; genus Penaeus; species Penaeus vannamei. The sequence goes on along the minus strand of NW_020869751.1, from coordinate 310,049 downwards.
ACACACACATATCCCCCCACACACACCCTATCCGAGCGTAGACCAACAGGCTCTATATAAGGACACCAAACCAACACGCATTACTTTTGATCGTCACGAGGGTGTGTGGGGGGGGAGGGGGAGAGAGAAAGAGGAGGGGGGAGTAGGGGAAGGAGAGGGGAGGGAGGGGAACGAACGGGGTATACACACACTACACTGCTCTCTCGGCTTCGCTCCCCCACAGCTGGCTACACTTACCAGCGACACCCACGTTGAACGAATGTCGGCAGTTCGGCGTGGTGGGTCGGAAAAAGAAGATCATCTGTAATAGGAGTCTAAGCCAAAAAAAAAAGAAAGAAAAAAGAAGAAAAAAAAAAGAAAAGAAAAAAAAAGAAAAAAAAAAAAAAGGAATGCAAAGCAGGCATGTGAACGCACATCAAGAGGTCAAGAAGTGACCCCGATGCCCACTCGGCCTCGGCGGACCTGATGTACAAGATGCGCGGAATATCTGTAACTCAGGCACTCCCCTTTTCTTCTCCTGCGTCTCGAAACGACTCGGAGGCCAGAGACGTTGCAAAAATGAAGTTCGCAAACCACTCAGCGGAGTAAGACACTGGAGTGGGATATTAATTCGCTTTCGTGGAACATCGCATGGCTCAGCCCTGACATTATCATAATATGCAGGATATATGCACTCACGCCACCCCCATTCTCTCTCTCTCTCTCCTTCTCTTCCCCTTCTTAATCTCCTCCTCCTGCTTCATTCTTCTGCTCCTCCTCTATTTTGTTTCTTCTTTTTCTTCTCTTATATCTTCTTCTTCTTCTCCTTTTCCTTTATCTTCTCCTTCTCCTCCTCCTTTTCTCTCTTTCTTCCTTTCTACTTTTTCTTCTTCTCCTCTTCCTTCTCCTTCTCCCCCCCCCCCCCCGCGATACAAAGACTCCTTCAGCCGATTCTCCGGCCGCGTCCTCTCCCTCCCTGGCCCACCGCGCAGTACCTGAGGTCCATTCCGAGGCGGCGAGGCGGCCCGCATCACCCGGGGCCAAGTGGACGTCGCACCGGGCCGAGTGACCCCTGCGCATTACCCAAGCCCGGCGCGGTTCTCAGGGTCATTAGAGCTGCGTCTCGAAGCTCTGGTCCTTCATGCCACCTGGGAGCCTCCCGCCGCACGCACCCCCGCGCCGGCGTGCCCTCCAGCGCCCGCCATGCATGACGCTCCGGACGGCTCGCTCAGGACACGGCCGACTGACCTGGACTTTTGAGGAGGATATCAAAGGATCCCGCCCTCCTCCCCGCCCCCAAGCCCGACTCGACCCGCCCGCTCGCCCGCATCCACGCCAACAACAGTCGCCACGCTTCCTCCTCCTTCTCCTCCTCCTCTTCCATCTCCTCCTCTCCATCTATCTCTTATTTTCCTTTTCCTCCCTCCTCCTCCATCTCTTCCTACAACACCATCAAACCTCCTAACTCCTCCCTCACCTCCACCCCATCACCACCACCACTGCAATCACCATCACCATCACCACCGTTTCCCTCCCTCACCACCGCCACCGCAACCACCACTACCGCCTGGCTCCAACTCCACCGCCGTCTCTCTCACCACCACTTCTTCCACATCCACCCGCATCATCCACTCCCACCAGCGACCAACGCCGACGACGCCAGACCCTCCGTGTCCCCCTCACACTACAGCAAACCAGCTTACGAATCAAAGCGAGGATTTTAGACATGACGAACCTCCCTCTCTATTCCCACACGCATGCACATCTACTTCCCCCCCCCTCCCCCCCCCCCAACTCCACCCCCACCCTCCGC
>NW_020869751.1:285757-290757 GCF_003789085.1 Penaeus vannamei | reverse complement strand
AGATAAATAAAAAGAATAATAATAATAATAGGGAGAAGTTGAAGAAGGAGAAAGAAGGAAAAAAAAAGAGAAAAAGAAAAAAAGAAGTGGGAGAAGCTGAAGAAAGAAAAAGAAGGAAAAAAGAAAAGAAGAAAAAAGAAGAATTGGGAGAATGGAAGTTGAATGAAAAAAGAAAGAGAGAGAGTTGAAGAAAGAGAAGGAAGGAAAAAAGAAAAGAAGAAAAAAGAAGAATTGGGAGAAGTTGAAGAAAGAGAAAGAAGGAAAAAAAGAAAAAAAAGAAAAAGAATTGGGAGAAGTTGAAGAAAGAGAAGGAAGGAAAAAAGAGAAAGAAAAAGAACGCAAATAGCAAAAAGTTGAAGACAGAGGATAGAGAAGAGATTAAGAAAAAAAATGAAGAAGACGAGGAAGAAGAAACTCACCAAGGCCTCATTTTAAGAAGAAAGTCTCGACCACCTTCCACGTGTACACCCTTAAAAAATAATAAAAAATAACAAAAAATAAAATAAAAATTGATAAATAAAAATAACAACAAAGGGGATGCGAGGGGAAGCTGGCAAGACGGAGGAGAGGAGAAGAGGGGAGGAGGGAGGGAGGGGAGGGAGGGGAGGAGAGGGAAGGGAAGGGAGGGGGGGGAGGGGAGGGAGGGGGGGGAAGGGGAGAAGGAGAGGAGAGGAGAGGAGGGGAGGGGGGGAGGGGAGGGGAGGGAGGAGAGAAGGAGGAGAGAGGAAAGGAAGGGAGGAGAGGGGCAGGAGGAGGCAAGATAGCCAACGTCCGCTTATCCGAAAGCCTTAACGAGTCCATCCCCAGCCCCGCCTTCGGTCCCCCGCCGTCGGGTCGGGTCGCAGGCAAAGAGGCGGGCGGTGACTCATCGCCGCCGCTTATCCCGTGGCCACGATTAATACTTATCTACTGAGGTGATTTATGTGCGTTAGGGCGTAGTGACTCGAAAAAGGGAGGAGCAAGGAGATGTTCTCAGGGTGGGCGGCAGTTGCCTTGTCTCCCCTCCTTCCCCTGCCTCTCCCCTTGTCTCACTCCCCTCTCCTCCCTCCCTATCCCCCTTTCCCTCCCTATCCCCTTTCCCCTCCCTCTCCCCTTGCCTACCCTACCCCTTTCCCTTCCTCTCCCCTTCCCTCCCCTCGCACCCGCCTCTCCCTTTTTTTGGGTATAATTACCTGTCCGCCCCGCGCCCACGGGAGAGGCCAAGGGAGGAATCCGTCCCCCCCCACCCCCATCCCCCCCGAGTCACAGTATCCAAAAGAGAAGACAAATCCTTCTAACCCACCGTAGGATTTCTACACGAGTGAGAGAAAAGCTACAGACGAGGATAATAACTAAGAAAAAAAAATTATATTCAGCGGCGCTTTCTTCAATGGCTGCATCGATTAAAATACAGCGGCTGAATTTATACATCGGGGTGTCCACCTTTTACGGCGGGTTTATTGTTAGGCGAAGCTAATCATGCTGAAGAAAAAACACACACACACACACAATTCTTCTATCAATTTCTCTTCAACACTCGCACTCCTACACGCAGTGCCACACCCAACCACGCCAGGTGCTAGCAACTCGAACTTCTCAAACAAAACAAAACACAAACAATGCCCCCCCCCCCCCTATCCTCTTGTATCAGCTGTTGGCAACTCAAACAAACAGACACAAAACAAAACAAAACATGAACAAACCTGCGCCATCTCGCCAAGACTGAACAAGACTGACAAAACCATCTGGTCGCGCCCCCCCTCCCCCTCCCCCCCCCCTCATACTTACCTTATGCATATAAAAACAAACAGTCGTGTCCCGCAGAACTCCAATCCCGCCGATTCCCCTCGGGTTGGGAGGAAAGGCTCTCTCTCTCTCTCTCTCTCCCTCTCTGTCTCTCTCTCTCTCTCTCTCTCTCTCTCTCTCTCTCTCTCTCTCTCTCTCTCTCTCTCTCTCTCTCTCTCTCTCTCTCTCTCTTCTCTCTCTCTCTCTCTCTCCTCCCACATCATATACCCAGCAACTGGATTAGATCCACCCCCACCCTACCCCTCCTTCCCCATCTCTCCACCACCCTACCCCCTACCCCCTCCCCTCTCCTACCTTCCCACCTCCACCTCCCCAACCATACTTCCTAATCCAGAAGTCTCAATAAAAAAAAAAGTAATTCTCACCCACCCTCCACCCCCCACCACCAATCCTCCACGCCCCTCCCGCCGCCGACCCGCCACCCACCGCCGCCGCGCCGCCGGGACTTAGCCAGGCTGGCCACGTGCGTCGGGGCCGAGCCGCGAACGAAACAGCAGGCCCCAGGAGCTTAGCCCGTGATCGAGGCCCGGCCGCCTCGCCGCAAGAAATACAAAGTGTAATGCCCCGGGGTCGGGAAATGCCAACGCGCTCGCCGCTGGAACGAGAAAATAAGATTTCAGGCTGTGGGGTACGGGTGGGGTGGGGTGGGGGTAGATGTGGGGATGGGTAGATGTAGATGAGGGGGTGGGGTAGGGGTGGGGGTGAGAGTGAGGCCTGGGGGTGGAGGGTAGGGGTTAGGGGAGAGAGTGAGGGTGAGGGTGGAGTAGGAGATAGGAGTAGGGGGTAGAGGTGGAGGAGGGAGAAGATGGCGAAGTAGGAGTAAGTATGGGTGGGGTAGGTAAATAGGTGTGAGAGTAAGGGTGGGGGATAGGAAAGTAAGGGTAGGGGTGAGGGGTGGGGGGGTGAGGGTGACGAGTAGGAGTAGGAGTAGGGGTAAGAGGAGAGGTAAAAGGTGGGGGTGGGGGGGGTATGGGTGTGTGAGGAGGGGTTTGAACATTTCCGAGTGCTCATCTGGCAACGATTTATTAGCTCGTTACGTATGGGGTAATAAATCAAGCACTAAAATACGGCACCTCCATCCTATGAATCATCCCTTGAAAACGAAAAAAAAAAAAAAAAAAACAAGTAAAATGATAAAAATAATAACATTCCATTTGCAGTGGCGGCCAATCAACGAGGAAAGCTTCGTGTATTAACATATATATCTCAATCCTACCGCACGTCACTCAACTTCGCTGCATACAGCAAAAAAATCCCCTCGAAAAGAAGGAAAAAAAATCCTTCCATAGAATCCTATACACGGTAGTCGCTTCTCCAAGCCTCTACGTAGAAGCCACTATTCTCCACGAGTACCCACACCCACCGTAGATATCTCCCACGGAGAACCTCTACCCCGCCCCCCATACAGTCATTTCCCCACATAGAGCCACTACCTCCCCCTTTATACGTAGAGCCACCCCCCCCCCCTGGAACCAAAAGACGCTCGCTACTTTCGGCCCAGCCCTTCGGCGAAGACCTTTAGCACTGACCAGCATTACGGCGCTCCAGAACCTGCCGCCTACGCCCTCTACGAGAATCAGAGCACGAAAAGAAAACAGAAGAGAGAGATGAGGGAGTGGCTGAGAGAGATGAGAGAGAGAGAGAGAGAGAGAGAGAGAGAGAGAGAGAGAAGAGAGAGAGAGAACGAGAGAGAGAGAGAGGAGAGAGGGAAGGAGGTAGAGGGAGGGAGGAGGGAGAGGGGGAAGAGGGGGAAGAGGGGAGAGAGGGGGAGAGGGGAGGAGAGGGAGAGAGGGAGAGAGAGAGAGAGAGAGAGAGAGAGAGAGTGAGAGAGAGAGAGAGAAGAGAAGAGAAGAGAGAGAGAGAGAGAGAGAGAGAGAGAGAGGAGAGAGAGAGTGAGAGAGAGTGAGAGAGAGAGAGAGAGAGAGATGGGTTCGTGTGGGTTTTACGCGACATCCTTCTCCTTGTTGGGGGTTCCGACCTCAGCGTGTGCCTGCGTCTTGCTTGCTTGCTCCGGGGCCATGTTCGGGAGTGTCACTCTTAACAACAACATCAGTAGCAGCTATAACAACGTCATCAAGAGCTTTAACATCAGTGGTGGTTAGAGCAACATTGTTAGTAACTATAACATCAATAGCAGCTATACAGCATTAATAGCAGCTATAAGAACATCAATAGCAATTACAACATTAATAGTAACTATAACATCACTATCAGCTATAACATTACTATCAGCTATAACATCATCACTATCAGCTATAACAACATTACTATCAAATATAACATCACTAACAGCTATAACAACATCAGTAGCAACAACAATTCCATCAACATCAACTCTTAACAACCTCAACATTAAAAAAAAAATAATGAACGCTGCAACGACAACAAAGGAAAAATCCCGAGCACGCTGCAGAAATTGCCGCAAAACCCTGGCCCATTCCGGCTGGCGAGCGCCATCTCCCCGTCAAATGGCGTTTCCGCAAGAACCGCCTTTCCTGCTTGAGAGCGCGCCTGTGACTGGTTTCGTAACGGCAACATCGTAGCGCTTGAAGGAAGAAGCGAAGAAGATTTCCCACTTGCAGAGGGATGGTCGTCGGTTGAGCAACACACCCTACCTGCAAAGAAAAAGATGAATCTTGATTTGTATTCATCGTGTTGAGTATCATCTTTTTACAAATACTATATGTAGTCTAATCACTAATCAACTATAAAAAGATCAATATTAATTTGTATTTCATCGTGTTAAATATTATCTTTTTACAGAGCCTTTAAGCAGTCTAATAACTAATTAACTAGTCATCATCATTAATACCACCATCATTAAAACCATAATCATTAGTATTACATAATTAAAATCAACGCACTCTTAGCCAAAACACTAACCACCAAACACATCACCAGTAAAATAATAATATAAAAAATAAAACAAGAAATAATAATAACAATAATAATAATGATAATAGTAATAATAAACAAGTAAACTACGATAAGAAAAAGGCGCATCTTCAGCGGCGTAAAGAAGACGTTATATTTCTTCCGTTATCATTGAGGCAATAATATTTAAGAACGTTTAACCCTTTAACAATGATTAACGGCCGCTTGTGATTTCTCTTCGTGAACAATTAGCGCTGTCGCCTTATATCATTCATGAGGGCGGGAGGGAAGAGCGAAAGGGGAGGAGAGGCGCAGGTGAATTATTTCCAAGGGGATGGAGG
>NW_020869751.1:275757-278257 GCF_003789085.1 Penaeus vannamei | reverse complement strand
CAATGACGATGGTAGTTGTGGTATTAGTAAGAGTAATAAAATTACAAGTAAAAGCTGAAGTGGTGGTGGTGGTGTGTGGTGTGGTGGTGTAGTGGTGGTGGTGGTGGTGTAGTGGTAGTGGTGGTGGTGGTGGTGTAGTGGTGGTGGGTGGTGGTGTGGTGGTGGTGGTGGTGTGGTGGTGAGTGGTGGTGTTGTGTTCGTTGTGTGGTGGTGGTGTGGTGGTGGTGGTGTGTTGGTGGTGGTGTGTGTGTGGTGGTGTAGTGGTGTGGTGTGGTGTAGTGGTGGTGGTGGTGGTGTGGTGGTGGTGGTGGTGGCGGTGTAGTAGTGCAGCAGTAGCAGCGTTAGTGGTATTCGTAACAGTAGTAATTGGTCCTGCTGTTGTAGCTTCTGCGGCTGATGACAATTATAGTTACAAAAGGAACAGCAATAAGAGTAAAACAGGATGGAACCTAAAAACCTCCGTCCCCCTTGCCATCAACACGACATATAAACGCGGGCATAAAAGACGAAATGATCCCACGGCCTCCCCGAGAGGAAACGCTCAGAGTGACTGCGATATTACCGAGGCTCACTTAACCCCTTGAGAGCGAAGGACGCTTCCTCGCTCCCTATCAGCGGCAGGCATTCGCAGGAGATGAGTGCATCCGATTCCATTTCTGACTCTAATCGCATCACATTTCCTCCTGGATCTTCCACTCATACTCCAAAAGCTCTTTATCTATATTTTCTAGTGACGATCGAACGAGTCTTAACAACTGCCGCGCGGAGTGAGTTCCAATGCAGGTCTGGTCGCAAGCGCTCTCTGCGAAAGTTCAAGAGCAAGAGCTGTCCCGAAATTAACCGGCACCCAAACCTTGCCTTTTCGGACAACTTCGCCGTCAGCTTTTCCCTTTTCACCCAAACTGTGACCCAAAGTTGCGGAAAAGCTGAAAATTACGAATTACGAAATCAAACATATTCCCTTTCCTTCACACATGGAAGAAACAAACTGAACCGAGCATTGCAACGCCGGGTCTTTTACGTGTAAAGCGAATGCAAACACCTTTCCTATAAATCTTGCAACACGAGGTAACTCTCCCACAACTGTAGTTTCGAAAACCATTTGTAGAGGAGATGCTTCACCAGAAGTGCTAATGAAGATGAGAACTCTCCTCTTCAGAGTGGGAAGCAGAGAGGTAAATGGGTTTGTTTTGCGGGAAGTGTATCCTAGTTGAGTGTAATAAATAATACTATTATTACTGCTGCTTTTGTTACCTTATGATACCATTACTACTACTACTACTAATGCTATTACAATTATTATTATGATATCATTAATGCTACTACTAATACTAATATTATTACTACTACTACCACCACCACTACCATTACTGCTATCAATACGGATAACAATAAAAGTAATTTTGATAGCTGTGTTAAAGATAATTTGATAACGATGGTAGTGATAATGGCAATGATCATTCTAGTAATAATAATAATATTCATAAATCAATATGATTCACGACTACTGCCAATAGGACTGATAATTATTTTGATACGTAAATAAGCTACAAAAAATAAAATACAAAAATATGATGATAAGATATTTTTTAAATTCAAGAATTCGTTCATTGACCGCCGGGTGTTGTTTGTAATGCGAACAGCCAACTCATCATTATAATCAATCCAAACACAGGAGCCACAATCACAACAATCTTAATCACGTATAAAAACATAGTTGTTGAAATAATGATCTGCAATATTTGATATTCACCCCCCCAAAAAAAATAAGAAGAAATAAAAAATAAATAAATAAACAGCAGCTAAAAGGCTGTCTTTCCTCGCAGATCTACCGGTCAAATAACGCTTAAAGGGACATCTGACCCGCAGCAAATTCGATATATTTACGTGCTCCGTTGCCAAGAACGGCCATTAACAGGGGGCGTCTCTAATAATATTCATTTGAGAGGCAGAGGTGCAGGCTTCTAATCTATCGACAAAGTGGGCGTTTCCAAAAGTTAGCCACGCCCCTACCCCCAGGAAGCCACCTAAAAGAGAAAGATGACTGTTACCTGACCAAGATTAAAGAGACAAAAATGCACATCGTATAACTACACACCTAAACGGAGGTTTAAATGAATGACATACAGTGGAACCCCGCATTTGAGAACCCACATTTCCCCAAATAAGGGTAGTCATTCGCCGACAGAAAGACCAATAAGGGAACAGCACTTTCAACACGCACTCACGGCAATACCTCCCCCCCCCCTCCCCCTCCAAACTATTCCTCCAAAAAGACATCTCGAAAAACTACACTTCCTCACCCTTCCCGCCACCCTCACCCTACCCTAACTATCCTCCCTCAAAAAAGACGGATCTTCCTAAATCTCTCTATCTAAAAAAATAATAAAAAAATAAAAAAAAATATATAAGAAAACACAAAACAAAACAAGAAAGAGTGTGTGTGTGTGTATGTGTATGTTGTATATGTTTGTTGTGTGTGTGGTGTCTGTGTGTGTGT
>NW_020869751.1:245192-271817 GCF_003789085.1 Penaeus vannamei | reverse complement strand
AGCGGCAAAGCAAATCCTATACCCTGGGCATCGTCTTCACGCGCGCTACTGCCCACCGACCACCGCCAGCCACCGTACGTGACATTTATTGACCCAGCATGCCTACGACTGAATGCCAATCAACATTTGAACCTCTGTATGGCATCTCTGGCAACGTTGAACACTGTATCCTACAATCATCGCCGCCGTCATGCAAATGCCAACCGAGCTTACCCTCACAACCCTTTCGCAATGAACAAAAGCCAAACAGCTGTTGGAGAACAAGAACACTACAGAGCCCTGGGCAGTGGTGTGGCGGACAAAGAACTTTCTGGTGGAGACAGATGCGTGCCTGGAGAAGTGCGTGCAAAACAACAAAAAAGGGGAATATATATATATATGTATTGCATATGAAATTTAAAATTGGATCCTGAGTGAAACTACTGTAGATGCAAATCATAGACAAAATCTAACCAAGTCACTCCAACGAAAGAGCTTTTTGTGACAGCCCACACTCCGATCTTCACCGTCAGTGATGTGCGAGATAAATTCTACGGGGTGCACGCGATGCGTTTGGCACCTGTCATTCTCGGGAGATGCACGAGATAATTAGAAGATAAAAGATATATTACATCCGAAATTTGTAATGCAAAATCGGAATTTAATGTCGTGAGACAGAGAGAGAGAGAGAGAGAGAGAGAGAGAGAGAGAGAGATGAGAGAGAGAGAGAGAGAGAGAGAGAGAGAGAGAGAGAGAGAGAGAGAGAGAGAGAGAGACCTTGCGCAATTAGTCAGAAATTAAAGATCAGCTAAACTCAATTTTTAGGCTATTCGTCTGCCTACTCTGATGAGTGGGTTCCCGATACTGGCTGTTGTAATGCCATAGCTAAAAGAAGTAAGATACTGCAAGTTGTCGAGAATGAAATCACCTGCAGTTCCCTCTGCGCCCCACGGGGGAGAATGAAGATCACTGCAGTTCCCTCTGCGCCCCCACGGGGGAGAAATGAAGATCACTGCAGTTCCCTCTGTGCCCACGGGGGAGAATGAAGATCACTGCAGTTCCTCTGCGCCCACGGGGAGAATGAAGATCACTGCAGTTCCCTCTGTGCCCACGGGGGAGAATGAAGATCACTGCAGTTCCCTCTGCGCCCACGGGGGAGAATGAAGATCACTGCAGTTCCCTTCTGTGCCCACGGGGGAGAATGAAGATCACTACAGTTCCCTCTGCCCACGGGGAGAATGAAGATCACTGCAGTTCCCTATGTGCCCACGGGGGAGAATGAAGATCACTGCAGTTCCTCTGCACGGGAGAATGAAGATCACTGCAGTTCCCTCTGCGCCCACGGGGGAGAATGAAGATCACTGCAGTTCCCTCTGTGCCCACGGGGGAGAATGAAGATCACTGCAGTTCCCTCTGTGCCCACGGGGGAGAATGAAGATCACTGCAGTTCCCTCTGTGCCCACGGGGCAGACGGGGAGAATGAAGATCACTCACCCTCTGTGCCCACGGGGGAAATGAAGATCACTGCAGTTCCCTCTGTGCCCACGGGGGAGAATGAAGATCACTGCAGTTCCCACTCCCACGGTGAAGATCACTGCAGTTCCCTCTGCCCACGGGGGAGAATGAAGATCACTGCAGTTCCCTCTGCGCCCACGGGGAGAATGAAGATCACTGCAGTTCCCTCTGTGCCCGGGGCAGAATGAAGATCACTGCAGTTCCCTGTGCCCACGGGGGAGAAATGAAGATACTGCAGTTCCTCTGCGCCACGGGGGAGAAATGAAGATCACTGCAGTTCCCTCTGTGCCCACGGGGGAGAATGAAGATCACTGCAGTTCCCTCTGCGCCCACGGGGGAGAATGAAGATCACTGCAGTTCCCTCTGTGCCCACGGGGGAGAATGAAGATCACTGCAACTGCGCCCACGGGGGAAATGAAGATCACTGCAGTTTCCCTCTGCCCCACGGGAAGAATGAAGATCACTGCAGTTCCCTCTGTTCCCACGGGGGAGAATGAAGATCACTGCAGTTCCCTCTGCGCCCACGGGGAGAATGAAGATCACTGCAGATCACTGCAGTTCCCTCTGTGCCACGGGGGGAGAATGAAGATCACTGCAGTTCCTCTGTGCCCACGGGGAGAATGAAGATCACTCACTTCCCCTGCGCCCACGGGGAGAATGAAGATCACTCAGTTCCTCTGTGCCCACGGGGAATGAAGATCACTGCAGTTCCAGTGCCCACGGGGAGAATGAAGATCACTGCAGTTCCCTCTGCGCCCACGGGGGAAAATGAAGATCACTGCATTTCCCTCTGTGCCCACGGGGCAGAATGAGACGGGGGAGAATGAAGATCACTGCAGTTCCCTCTCCCACGGGGGAGAATGAAGATCACTGCACCCTCTGCGGGAGAATGAAGATCACTCAGTTCCCTCTGTGCCCACGGGGAGAATGAAGATCACTGCAGTTCCCTCTGCGCCCACGGGGGAGAATGAAGATCACTGCAGTTCCCTCTGCCCACGGGAGAATGAAGATCACTGCAGTTCCCTCTGCGCCCACGGGGGAAAATAAGATCACTGCAGTTCCCTCTGTGCCCACGGGGGAGAATGAAGATCACTGCAGTTCCTCTGCGCACGGGGAGAATGAAGATCACTGCAGTTCCCTCTGTGCCCACGGGGAAATGAAGATCACTGCAGTTCCTCTGCGCCACGGGGGAGAATGAAGATCACTGCAGTTCCCTCTGCGCCCACGGGGAGGAATGAAGATCACTGCAGTTCCCTCTGCGCCCACGGGGAGAATGAAGATCACTGCAGTTCCTCTGTGCCCACGGGGGGAGAATGAAGATCACTGCAGTTCCTCTGCGCCACGATCACTGCCCCTCTGTGCCACGGGGGAGAATGAAGATCACTGCAGTTCCCTCGTGCCCACGGGGGAGAATGAAGAACTGCAGTTCCCTCTGTGCCCACGGGGGAGAGAATGAAGATCACTCAGTTCCCTCTGCGCCCACGGGGAAATGAAGATCACTGCAGTTCCCTCTGTGCCCACGGGGAGAATGAAGATCACTGCAGTTCCCTCTGCGCCCACTGGACATGCAGTTCCCTCTGCGCCCACGGGGAGACATGCAGTTCTCCCACGGGTTCACTGCAGTTTCCCCTGTGCAGTTCCCTCTGCCCACGGGGAGAATGAAGATCACTGCAGTTCCCTCTGCGCCCACGGGGGAGAATGAAGATCACTGCAGTTCCTCTGCGCCCACGGGGAGAATGAAGATCACTGCAGTTCCCTCTGCGCCCACGGGGGAGAATGAAGATCACTGCAGTTCCCTCTGTGCCCACGGGGGAGAATGAAGATCACTGCAGTTCCCTCTGTGCCACGGGGGAGAATGAGATCACTGCAGAACGGGGAGAATGAAGATCCACTGCAGTTCCCTCTGCCCACGGGGAGAATGAAGATCACTGCAGTTCCCTCTGCGCCCACGGGGAAGATCACTGCAGTTCCCTCTGTGCCCACGGGGGAAAATGAAGATCACTGCAACGGGGGAAAATGAAGATCACTGCAGTTCCCTCTGCGCCCACGGGGAGAGAATGAAGATCACTGCAGTTCCCTCTGTGCCCAGGGGGAGAATGAAGATCACTGCAGTTCCCCTGTGCCCACGGGGGAGAATGAAGATCACTGCAGTTCCCTCTGCGCCCACGGGGAGAATGAAGATCACTGCAGTTCCTCTGGCCCACGGGGGAGAATGAAGATCACTGCAGTTCCCTCTGCGCCCACGGGGAGAATGAAGATCACTGCAGTTCCCTCTGTGCCACGGGGAGAATGAAGATCACTGCAGTTCCCTCTGTGCCCACGGGGAGAATGAAGATCACTGCAGTTCCCTCTGTGCCCACGGGGGAGAATGAATCACTGCAGTTCCCTCTGTGCCCACGGGGGAGAATGAAGATCACTGCAGTTCCTCTGCCCACGGGGAAATGAAGATCAACTGCAGTTCCCACGGGGAGAATGAAGATCACTGCAGTTCCCTCTGCGCCCACGGGGGAGAATGAAGATCACTGCAGTTCCCTCTGCGCCCACGGGGGAGAATGAAGATCACTGCAGTTCCCTCTGTGCCCACGGGGGAGAATGAAGATCACTGCAGTTCCCTCTGCGCCCACGGGGGAGAATGAAGATCACTGCAGTTCCTCTGTGCCACGGGGGAGAATGAAGATCACTGCAGTTCCCTCTGTGCCCACGGGGAGAATGAAGATCACTGCAGTTCCCAGCCCACGGGGAGAAATGAAGATCACTGCAGTTCCCTCTGTGCCCACGGGGAGAATGAAGATCAATGCAGTTCACGGGGAGAATGAAGATCACTGCAGTTCCCTCTGCGCCACGGGGGAGAATGAAGATCACTGCAGTTCCCTCTGTGCCCACGGGGAGAATGAAGATCACTGCAGTTCCCTCTGCGCCCACGGGGGAGAATGAAGATCACTGCAGTTCCCTCTGTGCCCACGGGGGAGAATGAAGATCACTGCAGTTCCCTCTGCGCCCACGGGGGAGAATGAAATCACGACGGGGGAGAATGAAATCACTGCAGTTCCCTCTGTGCCACGGGGGAGAATGAAGATCACTGCAGTTCCCTCTGCCCACGGGGAGAATGAAGATCAACTGCAGTTCCCTCTGTGAAGATCACTGCAGTTCCCTCTGTGCCCACGGGGAGAATGAAGATCATGCAGTTCCCTTCCCCACGGGGAGAATGAAGATCACTACAGTTCCCTCTGTGCCCACGGGGGAAAATGAAGATCACTGCAGTTCCCTCTGCGCCACGGGGGGAGATGAAGATAACTACAGTTCCCTCTGCGCCACGGGGGAGAATGAAGATCACTGCAGTTCCTCTGTGCCCACGGGGGAGAATGAAGATCACTGCAGTTCCCTCTGTGCCCACGGAGGGGCAGAGATGAAGATCACTGCAGTTCCCTCTGCGCCCACGGGGGAGAATGAAGATCACTGCAGTTCCCTCTGTGCCCACGGGGCAGAATGAAGATCACTGCAGTTCCCTCTGTGCCCACGGGGGAGAATGAAGATCACTGCAGTTCCCTCTGTGCCCACGGGGGAGAAGATCACTGCAGTTCCCTGTGCCCACGGGGGAAAATGAAGATCACTGCAGCTCCCTCTGTGCCCACGCGGGAGAGGGGGCAAAGCTTGCATAGCAAACCAAAACAATGAATAACACGACGGATTCAAAGTGGATGAAACCACAACGACAGGTAGTAATAAAACAGGTCTCGATACCCTTGTCTAGGAAAAATATTCCGAGGGTTTAAAAACAACCTCTTGTTCTCAAAAAAAAAGTTAAGAGTCCAAGAACTGACCTACATCAACAAATCCCGGAGGTCAGCAAAGGTCACAGTTCAACATTCTTCAACCAAGGCCACTAAAAAGGGGCGTAAACTTGTAAATACAAAGATCTGCGGGAAAAAACTACACGTCATTTTTCTTCGTCTCGCCATTTCCAGAAATTGCAAATAGGTAATCTCGTTCAACACTGAATCTAGAACAATGGAATGATTGTTGTGAGCGCTATATATATATATATATATATATATATATATATATATATATATATATATATATATATATATATATATATATATATAATATATATATATATATATATATAATAAATGAACGAAAAGGAAAGAAACACTGAAGGACCAGCAAAAAAGCACTATGCCTGAGGAATGATTTCCAATACAGATTTTGCAAGGAATCTATTAGAGAGAGAGAGAGAGAGAGAGAGAGAGAGAGAGAGAGAGAGAGGAGGAGAGGAGAGGGAGGGGGAGGGAGGGAGGGAGGGAGGGAGGGAGGGAGGGAGGGAAGGAGGGAGAGAGACAGAGAGAGAGAGAGGGAGGGAGGGAGGGAGGGAGAGGAGAGGAGAGAGGAGAGAGAGAGAGAGAGAGAGAGAGAGAGAGAGGAGGAGGGAGGGGAGGGAGGGGAGGGAGAGAAGAGAGAGAGAGAAGAGAGAGAGAGAGGGAGAGAGAGAGAGAGAGAGAGAAGAGAGCAGGAGGGGAGAGAATATGTGTGCGAGCGTGCGTGCATTTGAGTGTGCGCGCGCGGCGCGCGCGCGCGCGCGTGTGTGTGTGTGTGTGTGTGTGTGTGTGTGTGTGTGTGTGTGTTGTGGTGTTGTGTGTGTGTGTGCGCGTGCGCGTGTGTGTGGCCCATTATAACGATCATTATGTCTTATAGTAGTAGAAAAAATAAGTTCTAGTCGAAACAAGTCGTTCTTGTATTATATGTAGTAGTAAGATATTCGTACTTCTGTTATCATCTAGAGAAAGAGTAACAGCAATAATAACAATACTAATAATAATAGTAATAACTATAATAACATTAATAATAACTGCAATAGCAGCAGCAACATATGATAATAATAATAATAATAATAATATATAATAATAATAATAACAATAATAATAATAATAATAATAATAAAAATAACGATAAAATAATACCAATCATGACACTGATACTGATAAAAATATTCTTGATGACAATGATAATTATGATAAAAATAACAGTGATAATAATTAAAAAAGTAAAAATAATATTAACAATGATAATAATAATAATATAATTATTATTATTATTATTATTATTATTATTATTATTATTATTATAACAATAACAATAATAATGATGATGATAATAATAAAAATTATGACAATAATAATAATAATAATAATAATAATAATAATAATAATAATAATAATCATGCTAATGATAATGATAATGATAATGATAATAATAATAAATAATAATAATCATAATAATAATAATATAATAATAAAATAATAATAATAATAATAATAATAATAATAATAATAATAATATAATAATAATAATAAGAATAATAATAATGATATATATATAATAATATAATAATAATAATAATAATAATAATAATAATAATAATAATAATAATAAATAATAATAATAATAATAATAATAAATAACAATAATAATAATAATAATAATAATAAAAGAATAACAATAACAATAACAACAATAATAATAAGAATATTAACAATAATAACAAAAATAACGATATAATAACAATAAAGAAACAAAAACCAAAATAAAAATAAATAGTAATAATAAGAAGAATCATATTTAAAAAATAATAACATTAACAAAAATAATAATTCTAACAATCATACTGATAATATTAATAATGATACTATTGATAACGATAATACTAATGACGATGACATAATAATAATTATGGTACAATAATAATGAGGATCATAATAATAATGACTGGCAACAATAAAAACAAAAACAACAATATCTACAATAATAGCAATCATAACAATGATGAATATAATGAAAGTAATTGTTATTACTATCATAACTATTATTATTGTCATTTTCATTATCATTATTATTATTATCATTATCATCATTATCATTATTATTGTTATCGTTATCATTATAATTTTTATCATTACTATCATCATTATCATTATTATGATTATTATCATCATTATTTCTATTACTAATATTATCATTAATGTCATGATCATTGTCATTAATATTGTTGTTATTATTGTTATCACTATTATCATTATCATTATTATCATTGTTATCATCATCATCATTATCATTTGTAGTAATAATGACATCATAATTATCATTATTATCATCACTATTATTTTCACTATCATTATTGCCAATATTATCCTTATCGTTATTATTATTAGTAGTAGTAGTAGTATCATCAGTAGTAGTAGTAGCATAATCATTATTAGTATCATTATCAGTATCATTATTACTATTATCGTTATCATCATTATCATTATCACTAATATTTCATCAACAATAATACTGATAATAGGAAAAATAATGATGACGATGATAATGATGATGATAATAATAGTAATAATAATAATAATAATAATAATAATAATAATGATGATGATAATACAATAATAACAACAACAACAACAATAACAACAACAACAACAACAACAACAACAACAACAACAACAATAATAATAATATTAATAATAATAATAATGATAACAATAATAACAATAATAATGATACCATTCAAATAATAATGAAAATAATGGTACTACTATTACTAATAATGATAATGATTACAATAATAATGATAGTGATACATTACTACTACTACAATAATCAAAAAATACAACAAAAATAATAACAATAATTATAATAATAACATTAATGATGATGATAATAATAATTATCATTACTTTTATTATCATTATTAATATTATTACTATTATCCTCATTATCATCATCATCATCATCACTATCATCATCATTATCATTATCATTATAACAATAACGATGATGATGATCATGATAATGATGATGCTGATGATGACGATAGCAATAATAATAAGAATGCAGAGAAAAAAGTAGAAAAGTAAGAATGTGAATAAGACCATGAACAATTATAACAATAATAAAACTGAAATGATAAAGATGATATTAACAATAATAATAGTAAAATGATAAAAATGATACTAACCACTGCAACAACAGGAAAAGCAATGATAACAATCATGATAACAATGATAATGATAATAATGATGATAACAATGATTATAATGATAATTATGATGCTAATGATGCAGTTGATGGTAAGATAAAGAGTACAAATTATGACAATAAGAATGACAACAGCAACAATAACTGTAACAACAACAATGACAAAAACAATGAAAATCACAACAGGAATAACACCACTGCACTCCCCAAAAAGCAACAAGAAAGACGAATGAAGAACAAGAACAATGAAAAAACAAAAACAAGAAAAGGAAGAAGAAGAAAAAAGAACAAGAAAAATTAAATGAAAAAGAAGAAACAAGAAAAAAAGACAAAATAAAAAAAGAAACAAGAAAAGAAAAAGAAAGAAAAAAAACGAAAAAAGAAAAGAACTAGAAAAAAGAAAAAAAACTGAAAGAGAAGAAAAGAAAAAGAAAACGAAAAAGAAGAAGAAGAAGCCTCCGCTCGCAACAAACAACAGCATCGAGGCCGGAGGTGAGTGAGCTGCTAGGACGTTGACCTTGGGGAACCTTGAGACCTGTGCTTACGTGTTTTTCTTGCATTATCGAACTCGTTTTGAGAGCGATTTCCTTACCCGTTTAGCATTTAGCTGGCGGGAGATAGGAAGAGGGAGAAGGAGAGAAAAGGGGGGGGAGGGGGCGGAGGAGGAGGAGGAGGAGGAGGAGGAGGAGGAGGAGGAGGAGGAGGAGGAGGAGGAAGGAGGAGGAGGAGGAGGAGGAGGAGGAGGAGGAGAAGAAGAAGAGAAGGAAGAAGAAGAAAGGATAGGGGAGGAGAAGGAGAAGGAGAGAAGGAGGAGGGAGGGGGGNCGGGGGGAAACACTAAAAATCAGGGAGAGAAGAAGGAGACGCAAAAGGGGGGAAGAGACGAGAGTGAAGGAGGGGAGGGCAGGGAGGAAGGAGGGGGAGGGAAGGAGACGAAAGAGTGAGAGAGGGGAAGGATGGAGATTGAAGGGAAGGAGGGAGAAGCGAGGAGGAGAGAGGAGAGAGGAGGATGAGAGGAGGGGAAGGGAAGGGAAGGAGGGAAGGAGGGAGGGGAGGGGAAGGTAAGGGAGAAGGAGGAGGAGGGGAGGGCAGGGAAGGGAAGAGGGAAGAGGGAGAAATAGTGAGATCGGGAAGGGGAAGGGGAAGGGAGAAGGAAGTAAGGGGAAGGAGTGGGGGGAGGAGGGTGGAAGGGGAAGGGAAAGAGAGTGGAAAGGAGTGAGTTGAAAGATATAGGAAAAGGAGGAGGAGGAGGAGGAGGAGGAGGAGGAGGAGGAGGAGGAGGAGGAGAGAGGAGAGAGAAAGAGAGAGAGAGAGAGAAGAGAGAGAGAGAGAGAGAGAGAGAGAGAGAGAGAGAGGAGAGAGAGAGAGAGAGAGAGAGAGAGAGAGAGAGAGAGAGAGAGAGAGATTTAGAACATCTCTTCATGGTTTATACACTTTTCACATTCACATTCTGTTGCTTGTCATAAAAAGGGAACTGTTATTGGTAAAGTTGTATGCGGACACGACATTCCGTTGCCGGATAAGGACAGCAGTGCAAACGCCTCGACAGTGGAAGTATTTCAATTCCGTGACAGAGTAAATCATCATCACCACCATCATCATTATCATAATTTCCATCAACATGCGCAACAACAACCTGAGCAACAGCAACAGTCGGTGCAAGAGAAATGGCATAACAGGCATAACACCAACAACAGCAACAACAAAAACAACGGAAACAACAACAACAACAAATACGTCAACAGCAACAGCAACAAAAAATAACAACACCTACATCAACATTACGAACTCCAACAAAAACAACACAATACTAACAACACCAACAGCAACAACATGAACAATTCAAAAAAAACAACACAACAATAACAACACCATCAAAGACAACACCACCCTCAAAAAAACAACAAACAACACCAAGAGGAGCAAAGCGAGCCCCAGCCACAACGCGGCCACCCAACACCCTCCCGCCCGCGCCCGCAGAGCCGCCCACCGCTCGCGAGACACCGACCGACCGACGACCGACCGACGGCGCCCGCGTTCCGAAGACCATTGAACCGAACCGGAGAGCGCGCAGTCACACAAGCGGCCGCCGACCTTTCGAGCAGCAAGGTCAGGCCGGAGGGAGAAGATTGTACTCTCGGAAATAATACATAATGCTCGACCCACCCCCACCCCACCCCCCTCCACCCCCCACCCACCCTGCACCTCCAGCCCGCCACCCCTAGGACCTTTTGCCTCTCCTCGGGTCCTTCTTGCTTGACCTCTTGACAAAAAGCCTGATACTCTGGAGAACGGAGGGAGGGGGAGGGGAGTGGGGGAAGAGGGGGGGAGGAGGAGAGAGGAGGAGGAGTGGGAGGGGGGGAGGAGGAGGAGGAGGAGGAGGAGGAGGAGGAGGAGGAGGAGGAGGGGGAGGAGGAGAGGGATGGAGGAGGGGGAGGAGGAGGGGGAGGAGGAGGAGAGGGGGAGGAGAGGAGAGAAGAGAAGAGGAGGAGGAGGAGAGAAGAGAGAGAGGAGGAGGAGAGAGGAGAGAGAGAGGAGAGAGAAGGAGGAGAAGAGAGAGGAGAGAGAGAGAGAGAGAGAGAGAGAGAGAGAGAGAGAGAGAGAGAGAGAGAGAGAGAGAGAGAGAGAGAGAAAGAAAGGAGGAAGGAGACACGAACGAAAAAAAATACAGAGAAAGAAAGCAATCTAAACTAAACTTTTTATTTCCTTCCAAAGAGAAACACGTAATAAGAAAGGAATGTACAAAACAAAAACGCGAGGAGGAACGCAAAACCGCAAATAATCAGGTGAGTAAACGGAAATTACCAAAGGAGTGGAGGAAGGAGAAATAACTTTAGAAAATAATAAAGGAATTCCTCGCATGATTTTACCTCTCCTCTTTACAACTACAACAAAATAAAGTAACACAAAAAATAAACAACTAAACAACAGTAGCAACAACAACAAAACAACAACGACACCAACAACAATAAAACGACACGCCAACTCAACCACGACGAAAACCTATAACGAAAAAAAAATCACACACACCATGAACACACAACCCAAGCTGTTCTGTTATCCAAATTACAATAAAATCCCGCAGCTGCTCCAACCATAACACGCATCCTCCTTCGGTAAATTTCGCTCGCCAGTTAATCTAGGATCATGGGGATTCCCCGTGGTTATCCTATATACCTTTTTTTCTCTCTAATCATAACAATATAACGCATTCATATGAGAGAGAGAGACGCGAGAGAGAGAGAGAGATCGATCGATGAGAGAGGAGAGAGAGAGAGGAGAGAAGAGAGGAGAGGAGAGAGAGAGAGAGATGAGAGAGGAGAGAGGGGAGAGAGAGGAGAGGAGAGAGAGGAGAGAGGAGAGAGAGAGAGAGAGAGAGAGAGAGAGAGAGAGAGAGAGAGAGAGAGAGAGAGAGAGAGAAAGGAGAGAGAGAGAGAGAGAGAGAGAACGAGAGGAGAGAGAGGGAGAGAGGAGAGAGAGAGGGAGAGAGAGAGAGGAGAGAGAGAGAGAGAGAGAGAGAGAGAGAGAGAGAGAGAGAGAGAGAGAGAGAGAGAGAGAGAGAGAGAGAGATAGAGCAGAGGAGAGAGAGAGAGAGAGACAGGACTAGACAAGGGAGGGGAAGGGAGGAAAGAAGGGAGGGAAGGAAGAAGGGGAGGGGAGGGGGCGGGGGAGGAAGGGGAGGAGATGGAGGAAGGGGAAGGAAAGGAAGGAAGGGGAAGGAAGAATGAGAGGGAAGGGAAGGAAGGGGGTAAGAGGGATAAATAGGAGGTGGAGAAGAAGGGAAGGAGGAGGAAAAGAAAATGGTAACAAGAGACGGAGGGACGAATGGGGGAGGTGGTATAAGAGAAGGAAAGGGAATGAAAGAGAAAGAGAAAAGGAAATGAGACGGGGAAGGAAAAGAGGGGTAAAGGGAGGGAAGGAGAAGCAAGGAGATATGGAAAGAATGAGAGAGAGAGCAAGAGATACAGCGCGAGAGTCGGATCGGGATGGCGTTCAAATTTTAAAAAAATAACCGCCAAACAAACCCGTTAAAAAGAATATTCACCGACGAACCTGTAGCTTCTCGGAGCGAATACCAAACGAATACATTACATCTTTATTCGTCTCTCTTTTCTCTCTCTTCAGGTGCGATGGCGATGAGAATATCCGCTCAGACGAAACAACCATCAACTCTTTTTTTGGGAAAATAAAGATGCTAAAAAATAAAAATAAAGTAATAGTATAATATTAATTAATAATAAATAATAATGCCAAAGACCTATTTAGGACCACCGAAGAACACCCGACAAAACTCCGAAGTTAAAACGCTCACAAACGCCAAAAGCACAAACTTCTCTGGGGGGGGAGTGGGGAAGTGGGGAAGATGGGGGATGGGGGAAGGAAATCAAGTCCTCGACCATGCTTTGCCGTGGGCGTGGGTGGGAAGGAGGAGGAGGAAGAGAGAGAGAGTGAGGGAAAGTACTTTTTCTGTCGGTCGTCGAGTCCATTGTCGAGTATTTCGGTGCTGAAGGAAAGAAATAAAAGGGAATGAAACTAATTGTTAAATGCAAGTGAGAGGGAGGGGGAGGGAGAGGAGGAGGAGGAGGAGGAGGATAAGGAGAAGGAGGAGGAGGGGGAGGAAAGAGGAGGAGAGGGGAGGGGGAGGGGAGGAAGGGGAAGGGGAAGGGGAGGAGGAGAAGGGGAGGGGAAGGGGAGGAGGATGAGGAGAAGGGAGGATAGTAAGATGAAGGAGAAGAAGAAAAGAAAAAAGGAGGAGGACGAAGAGGATGAAGAGGAATGGGAGAAGATAAAAAAGGGAGAGAGGGGAAGTTAGAGAGAAGGAAGAGAAAAATAAAGAAAGAGAGAGAGGAAAATAGATAGATAGAAGCGATAAACAGAGAAAAAATGGTAAAGAAAGGACGGTGTATGTAGGCGGGAAGGTGTCTAGAGAGAGAAAGAAAAGAAGGAGAAAGGGACAGAGGGCAGGGGGAGAAGGTACCATAGGGGGGCAGGGGGGAGAGGTACCATGGGGGGAAGATATCATGCGGATCGATCACCGGGGGGGGGTGTCCCTCACAGAGATGTCAGAGGAGGGTCACGCAACATAAGAGGTCAACATGATATGCCCAAGGGATCCGTCACAAAGGTGGGGGCGGGGTAGGGGAGCGGGGGGTCTTACAGGTGTGGAAGGTGGGAGGAAGCATGGGAGAATTAAAGAGATGGAGAGGAGGGAAAGGAGCAATAGGAGCGAGAGAGAGAGAGGGAGAGAGTGAGTGAGAGTGGGGGAGGGAGGGAAGGGAAGGGAAGAAAGAGAAAGAAAGAGAGACGCAATAATAAAATGAGGCGGGAAGTAAAAGCAAGAAAGAGGTAAAACAAGACGTCAGAAACAGAAAATGGGAAGGGCACAGGATCCAAAGGGGCAAAGAAGGGAGACGAAGGGGAGGAGAGAGGGGAGAAGGGATAGGGAGGGAGAGGAAATGGAGAGAGAGATTGTAAGGGGGGGGAAGAAGGATAAGGGGAGAAATAGGAGAGAGGAGGAAGAGAGGAGAGGGGGTGAGGGGAGAGAAGAGGAGAAGAGAGGGGAAGATAGGAGAGGGAAAGGAGAAAGATGAGAGAGAGGAAGAGAGAGAGGGGTACGTGGTAGAGAGGAGAGAGGAGATGGAGAAAGAAGAGGGGAGAGAGGGAGGACGAGGAAGGGAGAGAGGAGAGAGAGAGATGAAGAAAGGAGAGAGGAGCATGAGAAAGAGAGAGGAGAGAGATATGAAGAAGGGAGAGAGGAGAGAAGAAGACGAGGAAGGGAGAGAGGAGAGGAGGAACGGAGGAGGAGGAGGAGGAGGAGGGAGGAGAGGGGCGCGGCTCCAAACAAATTTTGAACAAGACTGCGACTATCAGCCGCTGGTCGGGGCGTAACCCGGGTGTTGGACAAAGAATGCTATACAAGGGGCGGCGGCGTACGAGGGCGGCGAACGTACGAAGGAGGAAGCTCCGTTTAGCCGCGCTCGGGGGGGGGGGGGGGAGAGAGAAGGGAGAAGGGAGAGAGGGGAGAGGGAGAGGGAGAGGGGAGAGGGAGAGGGAGAGGGAGAGGGAGAGAGGGCAGAGAGGGAGAGAGGAAGAGGAGAGAGAAGAGGAGAGAGAGAGGAGAGAGACGAGAGAGAGAGAGAGAGAGAGAGAGAGAGAGGAGAGAGAGAGAGAGAGAGAGAGAGAGGACTAGAAGTTCGCTGTTCGAGGGGGTGGGGGTGGGGGGTATAAAAAGTCAAAGCCGGGGATATACCTGATGGAGGTCACGTGGGTTAAGCGTAGAAATGATGATATTTATGGTTCCTCTTTTTCGCTACTGTCATTCACCGCTCACCCTCTCTCTCTCTCTCTCTCTCTTCTCTCTCTCTCTCTTCTCTCTCTCTCTCTCTCTCTCTCTCTCTCTCGTCTCTCGCTCTCTCTCCTTCCTCCCTCACCAATTCCTAACTCATACATTCACGACTATAAATATGTATGCATATTCGGTAATACATCACACCGTGCTACAAAAATAAATAAATTATTTACAGAAATGTCAATAAAATAGGTAACAAAAATAAACGAATGTTAACAAATTATTATTAAGAATAATGCGCACAATCTTCTACCAGCCAGAAAAAAAATCCATTTCGGAGAAACTTTAGTCGAAGTCGAATTTATGAAGGATGAACACCCAGGTCAGAAGAACGATGGGGGGGGGGAGTGGGAGGGGAGGGGGGAAGGGGGAGACGTGCAGCGGCAACAGCAACTACGGCGGCAGGAGAGTGGGTGGGTGGGGTGGAGTGGGGGTTGGGGTAAGGAGGTTAGGTCGGTGAGGCGGGGGTCATGGCACAAGGGGGTGGAGTAGGAGGGGTGAAGGAGGTAAGATGGGGGAGGGGGGTTTGGGGTTGAGGCCGATTTAGGGTGGAGGTGAGGATGGGGGGCGAGGGGCGGGGGCGGGGGGCGGTGGGCGCGCGGTGACCTCGACGGACAGTACCTTTGACTCCTCGAAGCCAAATATAGCGTGTGACTTTAGGTTTCGTGGCGGGGGATTTCGTTGTGTGCGCTGCCTTTGTGCTGCTCGCTCCATTTTCATTCTCTCTCTCTCTCCCGTTTTTTTACTCTTCTGTCTGCTTGTTTGCCTTTCTCTCCTCTCCTTTTCTCCTTCTCTCCCATTCTCTCCTCCTCCCTCTCCGTCTCCTCCTCTCTCTCCCTCTCCCCCCTTTCTCTCTCCTCTCCCCGCCTTTCTCTCTTCCTCTTCCTCCTCTCTTCTCCTTCTCCTTCTTCCTCTTCTCTCCCTCCCCCTATCTCCTTCTCCTTCTCCCCCCTCTTCTCTCCTCTCACTCCCCATCCTCTCTCCCCCCTTCTCTCCCACTACCCCCCTCGCTCCCCTTCCTTCTCTCTGTCCCTCTCCCAACCCTCCCTCTCAGGTCATCGTCGATCTCTCGTTTTTGTTTATTCAGATCCACGATACGTCCTTTCTTGGTAGAGCTGGCGGGGAGAGGGGGGGGAAGAGAGGGGCGGGGGAGAGGTATCCACATGAGGTATTGCACAGTCGTCACCGTTGTCTGGTTGATTGTCTGTCCCGCGATGTAGATAGGCGGCGACCAGACAATACTAGTTATTTACGATGTTTATCATGAATCCGCGAGGCTTTCTACGTCTGCCTGTGTGTGTCTGTCTCTTGCTCTGTCTGTCTGTCCCTCTTTCTCTCTCATTTTTTCACCCTCTCCCTCTCCTCTTCCTCCTGTCTCTTCTCGTCTGTCTCTCTCTCTCTCTCTCTCTCTCTCTCTCTCTTCCCTCTCCCTCTTTCTTCCTCTCCTCTCTGCTTCCTCTCCCTCTCTCTCAATCCCTCCTCTCTCTCCCTCCCTCTCTCTCCTAATTCCTCCTCCTCTCCCTCCTCTCTCTCTTCCTCTCCCTTTCCTTCTCTCTCCTTCCTCCTCTTCCTCTTCCTCTTCCTCTCCCTCTCCCTCTCCCTCTTCTTCTTCATTTCTCCGTATTTCTTTCCGTGTTAGCGAGGCATGACACACAAAACCCTGACACCGGATATGGGCGGGACCGACGTCAACAGGAGAAAGCTGTCACTCTTATGCCTTGACGTGCAGCAGGAGGTGACGAGTGCAGCTGTCTCATACCTTCTGCTCTCTCTCTCTCTCTCTCTCCTTCTCTCTCTCTCTCTCTCTCTTCTCTCTCTCTCTCTCTCTCTCATTCTGCTCTCCTCGCCTCTCTTCTCGTCTCGTTCTCTCGTCTCTCTCTCTCTCGTTTTCCCCTCTCTCTCATACCCTCCTCCGTCTCTACACTCTCCTCGCTCTCTCTCTCCTACCCTCTCTTCTCTCTCTTCTCCTCCTCTCTTATCTCTCTCTCCGTTTCCTCACATTTTAGGGGGCGGGGTAAAGCGGTCCGCCCTCTCTCGTCCTCTGCTCGTCTCACTCCTCCCCCCTCTCTCTTCTCTGCCTCCTCTCTCTCTCCTTCTCCTGTCCCTCTCTTCTCTCCTCTTCACACCCCACCGTGGCCCCCCCCCTTCTCTCTCGTTCTTTCCACTAATCACCCGCACGCCACTGCCCCCTCTCTCTCCTCTTTCCGCCTCGGTCCCGCCCACCCCTCTCTCCTCTTCCACGTTTCTCTCGCCCTCCTCTCTCCTCCTCTCTTCCGCTCCCCTCTCTTCGTCCTCTCCCCCTTCTCTCTCTCGGCTCTCCTCTCTCTCTCCTCTCGCGCGGTCCCATCCCCTCTGCGTCCTCTCTCTCCCCTGGGGCTTTCTTCGTCTCTCTCCTGCCTGCTCTTCTCTCTCGCTAACCCCCCTCTCGTGCGTCTCTCTCCTCCTCCCCTCTCTTCGCCTATCGTCGGTCTCGATCTGCGCTCGTCTTGTGTCCCTTGATTTGCCCTTAAGAGTCCCTCCTTCTTCAGTCCTCAGCTCACCTGTACCCTAATCGAATCCGCCTCATAGTTTCGTATCTACTCAGGACCTCTTGTTCTCTTCCCGCTCCCCCTCCATTCATTCTCTCTCTTCCTCACCCTCCCCCTTCCTCCCCTCCCCTCACTGGCCACGACAGCCATTAACCAAACACCTTTGGAGTGAACCTGCTCAATTGCCATAATTCCTTAGGCATCAACTCTTTGGGTTGGCCTCGGCGACCGATAAGCACTAATTTTATTCTCCCCAGCCGCTAAACACAGGGCACCAGTGCCGTTAATTCCAGCCTGCAATTTGCACATTCCAATCCACACCATACTGGCAAAAGCCAACCGTAATCATTCATGTCTTGGCGGTCGCTTCCAACAACGCCCAAGTCCCCACCCCAACCACGGCTCACTTCCATCGACCTCGATCTATAGCTGTTCTCGCTTCCACGATGACGATACCGCCGCCACTAACTTCCACTAATCCCCGGTGACCAAAGCCGCGCTACAGCCATTTGCCCGCACTTCCCCTCCTTTACCCCGACCACCAACAAGTATCTACAGATCTCCCCCAACCGCGCCCATCCTTCCATCTACACACATAAGTTCCCCCAAACAC
This sequence comes from Penaeus vannamei, assembly GCF_003789085.1. NCBI lineage: Eukaryota > Metazoa > Arthropoda > Malacostraca > Decapoda > Penaeidae > Penaeus > Penaeus vannamei. Next base: position 253,805 of record NW_020869751.1, on the reverse strand, counting down.
CGCCCATACCGTCCTTCCCCACGCTCACGCAGCGCCCGACAACTTTCCCTATCACCCAAAACCACACATCAGTTACCCCAACACCCCCACCCGCGTTTCCTTTCCCCCAACCCCCGCACCAGATCCTTCCCCACCCAATCCAATAGGGGCGCACCTGTACTTACTTCTGCGGCATCGCCTTTTCGCTTTCCTTATCGTCGCGCTGACAGCTCTCTCGTCACTCGCCCGCCCGTCCCTTGTTTGTTGGCGGTGACACGCGCCCGCGGAACGAGATCACGCGAGACCCCTCCCATTCCGCTCCGTAATTTTGCGATAAATAATTAGACTCTTGGCTTATTCTGTGTCTTATCTCTTTTGGCTTCTTCTTTCTTCTTTCTTTTCTCTTCTCTTTCTTTTTCTTTTTCTTTTTTCTTTTTCTCCCTCTTCTTCTCTTTTTCTATTCTTTCTTTTCTCTTTCTTTGTACCTCCCGTCTTTCTCTTCGCGGCGTGTTGACGGTCTCTCGCTCTACCTTAACCAAATGGGCGTGCTTTCTTATTTCCCTGTATTTCTCGTTTCCCCTCGTTAACCCTATTTTTCTTAGTTTCATTTGCTTTTGTTGTTCAGTGTCTGTGGAACTGTCTTTCTGTCTGTCTGCCTTTATCTATTCCCTTCATCTCTCTTCCGTCGATCTACGGACGCCCCCCCCCCACCCCACCCCCCACCCCCTTCCCCCGTCCCTTTTCCAAACAGGTGCTTATCTCCCCCACGCCCCCTTCCTCACCCCAGGCCCGCCCCCCTCGTCGCAAGCAACAACAAATGCTATCGCCGCGGGACATCGCCGGAGAAGAACTTTGCGGACGATAAGGTGCGTGCGTCCCTCCCCGTCTGCCTCCTGTGCGTCACGTCCGTAAGTGCTATGCCTGTGTTCGCGGGGCGTTCGATTCTCGCCCTTATGGCACTGCCGGTAATGTTAGGTGTCTGTGCTGCTCCCGGGGACAAAGGGTCGTCTCAACTCTTGGCGCATGAAGTCGTAGATTGCCTGTTTCATTTTGGTTTCTTCTCCTCCGTATTGCCTTGAACTTTGATGCCACTCAACCTCCTTCCCTCCTCCTCCTTTTCCTTTTTAAATTTTCTCTGTCCCTCTTTCTTTTTCTCCCTTCATTTGTCCCTCTCTACTTCTTTTTGAACTCCCTTCCCCTCCTCTCTTTCTATCTCTCTCTTTAGACTCCCTTCCTCCTTCCTCCCTCCTTCCTTCCCGCCTCCTCCCTCCCTCCTCCCTCCCTCCCTCCCCCTCCCCCTCCCTCCCTCCCTCCCTCCCTCCCTCCCTCCTCCCTCCCTCCCTCCCTCCCTCCCTCCTCCTCTCTCTCTCTCTCTCTCTCTCTCTCTCTCTTCCATTATCATTTATGGTAATATTGCATGAGGTGTACAGCCAAAATAGAAATCCGAGTGCCTGATTCCTATGCTGGGCGTTGCGCTATCTCAAAAGTGGTTCTCAAAACTAACCAGTCTAAGATATTAATAAAATATAACAACAATAGTAACGATGATAGTAATATCAAGGATATTAGTGCTACTATTAATAAAAACAACACTAATAATAAAAATAATGATAATAACAATGATGATAATATTAACATCAACACCGCAACAACAATAATAATGAAAATTTTATGATGATGATAATAATATCAGCATAGTTACAGAAGTTAAATGCATAGAAACATAAGGTAAAGCGTAAAGCCGATAATCAGTGTAGCACAGCCATGTGTGTGTGTGTGTGTGTGTGTGTGTGTGTGTGTGTGTGTGTGTGTGTGTGTGTGTGTGTGCGCGCGCGCGCGCGTGCATGCATGCGTGCGCGGGTGTGTGTATGTGCGGCGTGCGTGTGTGTGTGTTAAGTATGTGTTTTGTGTATGGAACGAGTTCAAAGCAAAATTATAGCAACGTCCGCTCTGCAGGCTGAGGATTCAAAATCGAACCAAATTGACCTCAGAGCGCCCTTTAAAACACGCAGGATCAAAACTTACACCATTACAAGCAACGTATCGTCTTTCCCACAATTTGACTTCGAATGAAATAATAAATATCCGAGTGCAATTAAAACTGTTATTCCCTGGTGAGGAAAGAGGATTTGCTGCGAATGAAGATACTGAGGGGAAAAAAATTTGATTCCTGATACACACTGAGCAACAGGTAGGTGTGTGTGTGTGTGTGTGTGTGTGTGTGTGTGTTGTGTGTGTTGGTGTGTGTGTGTTGTGTGTTGGTTGTGTGTGTGGTGTGGTGTGTGGGTGTGTGTGTGTGTGTTGTGTGTTGTGTTTGTGTGTGTGTGTGTGTTGTGTGTGGTGTGTGTGTGGTGTGTGTGGTTGTGTGTGTGTGTGGTGTGTGTGAGTGTGAGTGTGAGTGTGAGTGTGAGTGTGGAGAGTGTGAGTGTCTGTGAGTGTGTGTGTGTGTGTGTGTGTGTGTGTGCCGTGCGTGCGTGCGTCGTGCGTGGCGTGCGTGCGTGCGTGCGTTGCGTGCGTGCGTTGCGTGCGCGTGCGTGCGTGCGTGCGCGTGTGTGTGCGTGCGTTGGCGTGTGTGTGTGTGTGTGTGGCGTGTGTAGAACATTATGCAGATACAAAAACAAATGATTAAACGAGAACGAGATTTTAATCGGAAAATGTCATCTTACCGTCTTTACTGGTAAGCTATTGTAATCATACTACTGCGTAAGACCATGAGACTACTGCGACAAAATAAGACACGTACGCACACAAGCACACACGCACTCTCACACACACACGCACATACACAACATAAACACACACTCAATTCACACTCACTCTCACTCACTCTCTTTCTCTTTCTCTCGGTCTCTCTCTCTCTCTCTCTCTCGCTCTCTCTCTCTCTCTCTCTTCTCTCTCTCTCTCTCTCTCTCTCTCTCTCTCTCTCTTCTCTCTCTCTCTCCTCTCTCTCTCTCTTTCTCTTTCTTTCTCTCTCTCTCTCTCTCTCTCTCTCACACACACACACACATACACCACACACAGACACTACCCCCGCCCACCCCGCCCGAGCCACGCCCCGCAGCAATCAGGGAACCACACGGGGAGACGCCGATTAGCGCAAAACAAAAATCAAAAAGAGTTCCTTTAAGTGTCTTCCAAACGTTCATTATCTGACGTGGTTTGGTCGTGTCCGGCGAGATAAGCAATCTGCGGAAGCTGGTAATGACCGGTCGGGAGTCTGGAGGGGTAAGGGGGGAAGAGGGGAAGGGGAAGGGAGTATGGGGGAGGGGAGAAGAGGGGAAGGGGGGGGGGAGTAAGGGGGAGTGGAGAGGGAGTATGGGGGAAGGGGAGGAGAGGGGGGAAGTGGGGGTAAGGGGGAGGCGAGGAGGAAGGGGGGAAAGGGAGAAAGGGGAGGAGGAGATGAGGTTGAAGGGGGTGAGGGGGAAGGGGAAGGGAGGAAGGGATGAAGAGGTGCGGGAAGGGAGAGGGGTGAGGAGAAAAGGGAAAGAAGGCGGAAGGGGAGTAAAAGGTGAGAGAAAAAGGAAGGAAAGGAGAGAGGAAAGGGGGGGGGTAAGGCAAGGAGAGGGCAAGCCCTTTAACGACCCGGGCTAGATGGTCGTATAGCATGATGGAGGGTCGTCAGAGGGCGGGCAGCCGGTGAGGACAAACGACTCGCGACAGTGTTGAATCCCGCCATCATTTTCTCATTAAGGGAGGCAGCGGCGTCGCGGGAGGCTTATGCTGCTGTGCTTGGAGGTGCATACGTGCAAGCGCCTTTGTTTACGACGGCGCTCTCACACGCACGCACGTACGCAAGCACAGGCAAGCTGATACACAAACACACGTCCTCTTCTCTTCCTTCTTCGTAAACAGCATTTTGTATTTGAGAGGGAGGGGACGAGAGAGAAGAGAGAGAGAGAGAGAGAGAGAGAGAGAGAGAGAGAGAGAGAGAGAGAGAGAGAGAGAGAGAGAGAGAGAGAGAGAGAGAGAAAGGACACGAATAAATGACCTACCCCACAAAAAAAAACATTAAAAAACGAAGAAAAGGAAGACGAGGAAGAAGATAAGGAGGACGAGGAAGATCAGGGAGAATGAGGAGGGCAGAGTGATATCATACTTATCCCCGGCCAGTGACGTCCTCCTCTACCTGGACAAATAGAAGACGTCGACCATCCTTGAAGCTCAATTAGTCTGGCAAGATTGCGAGTGTTCAAGAAGGGGGAGGAGAGAGGAGGAGGAGGAGGAGGAGGAGGAGGAGGAGGAGGAGAGGAGGAGGAGGAGGAGGAGGAGGAGAGGAGAGGGGAGGGAGGGGAGAGGGAGGGGGGAAGGAGAGGGAGGGGGATGGAGGAGGAGGAGGATAACGAAGGGAAGGAGCAACAGAACGCGGATGAAGGAGGATGGAGAAAGAGGAAGAAGGACGGCAAGAATGAATAGGAGAAGGGAGAAGAGTAAGGATAAGGTACAGGGAGACACATAAGTTGCAGGAGGAAAACAAGAGGAGGCGAAGAGGAAAAAAAGGAAGGGGTGACAGAGGAAAAGGAGAAGAAGGAGAAAGAGGAGGAGGAAGACGAGGGGAGGGGAGGAGGAAGAAGACGAGGAGGAGGAGTAAAAGGAGGTGGTTTTGGGGAATAAATATGGGTACAAACATATGTAAAATTAAAACGATCTGTATCAGCGCTGCAAGGGATGATGAAGGAGAAGGAAAAATGAGAATAAACAGAAGACTGAAGTACAGACAAAGTAGAGTACTTACAAGAGGAGGAGGAGGAAGGAAGGAAGGAAAGAAAAAAAAAAGAAGAAAAAAGTGGAGAGGTACAGAAATTTCCGAGGAACGTGTGTAAGGGTACAAGGCAAGACTAGTGAGGGGGGGGGGGGAGTTCTTAGAGTAAGGAGGAATGGGGAGGGGGGCGGGGATCTCTAAGAGTAAGGAGATCCTGGAGGGTCTGAGTGTGTGAGAGCTCTTAGAGTAAGGAAGTTTAGAGGGGGGGGGAGCCCAGAGAGGAAGGAGATACAAGGAAGAAGTGAACTGAAAGGGGGGGAGGGGGTTAAAAAGTAAGGAGGTACACGAAGGAACTGAGCTCAAGGGGGGAGAGTTCAAATAGTAAGGAAGTACAAGGAGAGGGGCTTGGGAAGAGGGGGCTCTTAGAGTAAGGGAGTAAGAAAGGAAGGAGTTGAGAGTAGAGAAAGCTCTATGAGTATGGAGACACCGGGGGTTGTGAGGGAAAAGGGTGTTCTACGAGTAAAATGATACGAGGGGGGTTCGGGGCTCTAAGAGTAAGACATTACCAGGAAGAGGAGGCTAAAGAAGGAAGGAAGGGGAGGATGTTGCTCTAAGACTAAGGAGGTATAGGGGGAGAGGGGAGCTGAGGAGTCGAAATGGGGAAAAAAAACTAAGAACGAAGAGCTAAGGGGGAGAGGAGGTAGAAGCAGTGGGGAGGAGGGTGAAGCAGAGGGGAAGGGGGAGACAGAGGGGAGGAGGGTGAAGCAGAGGGGAAGAGTCATTCAATTCAGATGGAACAAGAGGAGAAAAGGATCAAGCAGAAGGGAGAACGATACATCAGAAGAGAAGGGTGAAGCAGAGGGGAAGGGAGGAAGAAGAAGGGAGAGGGTGAAGCAGAGAGGAAGGGGGAGGCAGAGGAGGAGGGTGAAGCAGAAGGGAGAAGGGGAAGCAGAGGGGAAGGGGGAAGCAGAGAGGAAGCAGAAGGGGAGAAGGGGAAAGCAGAGAGAGAGGGAGAAGCAGGGGAAGGGGGAGACGGAGGGGAAGGGGGAGGCAAGGGGCGGGGGAGCCGAGGTCCGCGAGTCTGCAGGGGGCAAGGCGAGGCGGCCGTTGTGGAGGGCCGAGGCTCGCGCGCACGTGGTTTGTTACGAGCGCCGGGCTGTGTGTAGCCATTAATATACATTACGGCACCGCCAGTCATGCATAAATCAGCACGGATGTACTGAGGGCAAGAAGGGGGGCCGCTGGGGGGGGGAGGAGGAGGAATGCAGGTATGATGGGCCGTTAGGGGGGTGCGGGTATGAGGGAGAGAGAGAGGAGGAGAGGGGGAGGAGGGAGGGAGGAAGAGGGAGACATGGGGGAAGGGAGGGAGGAGGAGACATGGAGGAAGGGAGGGAGGGAGGGAGCAAGGGAGACATGGAGGAGGGGGGAAGGGAGGGAGGGGACACGGGGGAGAGGGGAGGGAGGAGGAGGACGGGGATTGGGGACGCGGAACAGAGAGGGGGCAGACCCACGGGGGTGGCGGGGCGACTAATGGCTTGTTCGCTATGTGTAGGAACAACAATTCTTTCCCCCTTTTCCCTCCCTTCGCTTTTATTTTCCTACCGGACTGTTTCTGTACTTCCTCCTCTGAGTACATTCGCGTGTGATGAGTAAAAGGAAGTCGATAACAACGACAGACAAATAAACGAAGTGAGGAAGAGAGACAAGAACACCCAAACAGAAAAAGAAGTAACACAAAACCAAAAGATGAAATAAAATATATAAAACCAAGCAAAATATTTAAAGGAAAAACGAAATTAAAGGAAAACAACGACAAACAAACAAAAACTAAAAGAGAAACGAACAGACAAACGAAGAGAAAGGGGAAAGAAAAAAAAAAAGGACAAAGTATAAAAAATACCAAACAAATATAGAGGAGGAGGAAGAAAAAAAATGTAAGAACAAAAAAAAGAAATAAAAATAAAAATAATAAAGACTTTAGTTGGAAAATAAAAGAAAATCAAAAAAATGAAAACCACGCTAAACAAAACAAAAACAAACAAATACAAAGCAAGAGAAGCAAAACCGAAAACCACGCCAAACAAAAACAAACCAAGAAGAGGCAGAAAACAAACCAAGAAGAGCCGAAAAGGACAAACAAGTGCAGTCCACCCTGAAGACTAATATGCAATCTCGTTTCCCATCTGCCCCGGCCGCTCCGTCCTGCACTCTCAAGGAGCCTGCAAGTGGATGCGCGTCCTGTTGCAGTCCTTCTGGCCGCCTCCGGTTCCCACTCCTGCCGGCCTGGCCATTAGTCGTGAGGTAGGCCGTACTCTCAGCCTGCATGCGATTCTCCCCCTGTCAGGCTGCCTACCATTCGCGAGGTAGGCCAATATCAGCCTGTCTATTAGTCGTGAGGTAAGCCAATCTTAATATGTCTATTAGTCGTGAGGTAAGCTATTCTCAGCCTGCATACCATTCGTGAGGTAGGCCAATATCAGCCTGTCTATTAGTCGTGAGGTAAGCCATTCTCTGCCTGCATACCAATATCCCCTCGTCAGGCTGCCTACCATTCATGAGGTAAACCATTCTTAGCCTGTCTACTACAATATTCGTGGGGTAAGCCCTTCTCAACCTGCCTATCGTTCGTGAGGTAAGCCATACTCCATATTCTCCCTCAGCCAGTCCACCTACCATGCGTGAGGTAAGCCATTCGTGAAGGTAAACTATTCTCAGCTTGTCCGCCATTCGTGATGTAAGCCACACTTAGCTAGCATTTACCTACTGTCAGCTTGTATACCATTTGTAAGGTAAGCCATTCTCGGCTTGTCTATCAGCTGTCTGTCGTTGGTGAGGTAAGACCCATTCAGCCTGTCTATCATTCGTGACGTAAGCCATATCATTCGTGACGTAAGCCATCCTCTGCCTGTCTATCATTCGTGACGTAAGCCATCCTCTGTCAGTCCATCATTCGTGAGGTATGTCATATCCTCGTCAGCCCGTCTATTATTCGTGAAGTAATACCACTCTCGATCTTCCTTCCCGGAAGGCTGCTTGGCTGTTAACTGGCTGTTTATTTTCTTCCTTCTGGAGCTGAGAAAGTTTAAAGCCTATTAGTCTATCGTCAGTTCTTTGTCTCACTTTGTCCTTTTCTCTGACACTCTTTATTCTCTGATGTTCTTAAAATATCTCTCGTGTAGTTTTTTTTTACCGTTTGGATGTTCTTGTTTTCGTCCGCATAGTCTTTCCTTTCTGCTGTTCTTATCTCTGTCTATATGTTATTTTTCCTTTCTGCTATTTTTAAGTCTGCCTGTGTAATTTTCCTATCACCTGTTCTACTCTCCGTTTGCATGTTATTTTGTCTTTTTCGCTCTTCGTATGTCTGATTGTATGTTATCTTCCTCCTCCGCTGTTATCTGTGTTTACATGTTCTCTGCTCTTCTTGGGTCTGTCTCCGTGTTATCTTCCCTCCCTCCCTCCCTCATATTTTTCTCTCTGTCTGCATATTATCTTACTTCTCTGCTGTTCCTATGTTTGCTTGTATGCTATCTTTCCTCTCTTCTGTTCTGTTCTTGTGTTACCTTCCCTCTATCCTATTTTTATGTGTGTCTAGATGTTACCTATCCTCTCTGCTGTTCTAGTGTCCACTTCCATGCTCTATTCCCTCCCTCCTGCCCCTGTCCGTCCGCGTCTTCTCCTTCTCCTTCCTCTCTTTCTTCTTTTTCTTTTCCTTCGCCTCATCCTTCTCCTTTTTTTCTTCTTTTCCTTTTCCTTTTCATTCGCCTCCTCCTCTCCTCCTCTCCTTCTCCTTCTCCTTCTCCTTTCTTTTTCTTTCTTTTCTTTCTTTCGCTCCTTCCTTCCTCCTCCTCCTCCTCCTCCTCCTCCTCCTCCTCCTTCTCCTCCCTCCTCCTCCTCCTCCTCTTCTTCTCACTCGATCTTTTCTTTCCTCAACCCGC
>NW_020869751.1:235192-240192 GCF_003789085.1 Penaeus vannamei | reverse complement strand
CAAGTGGGGGAGTACCAGGAGGAGGATGGAGAATGCCATCTATATATTTCAAGTAATGGATTTAGGCCCTGTTAATTTGTCAATATGAACATAGGCATGAGTTCTGTTCCAAGGGGCAGTAAGTATTGTTCCATACATTGAAGAATAGAATAGTATGGGGAGTTTTGGCTTTCCATTCTAAGTTAGACTGTATTAGATTGGAGTATCGAGGCTGGGCATGCCTAACTCTATAATCTGTCTTATTTGATAAAATAGTGGAAATTTGTAGTCTGGGTTTAAGGTGCAGGAATCTGATACCAAGGATGGTGTTAACTTCGGTGACACGACTGTCAACAGAGGGGAGGTCTAGCTCTCATCACAAGAACCTTAGCAGTCATTGGGCATCCAATGACTGCCTTATTCTGTAAAACTTTAAGGGGTTTGCGGTCACTCGGTGGCAACATACTAAGTATTGGGCTTTCGTAGTCTATCATGGGTCTGGCAAGGGAGATGGACATCAACCTTAGGACTCTTAGGGAAGCACCAACGCATCTATTACTTGTGTACTGCAAAGGTCTTAAACGCTCAAGGCAACGTTCCTTGAAGTTTTGAACAATATCCTTGGTAAAACGGCAATTGTGGGGCATTACGTGGGGAGCAATCACCATAATACCAAGATATTTATAGGTGTCAGTTCGTGCAATAGTTTGTCCACCTAACCTTGAAATGTAAGGTTGTTTGCAAGGTCTGAAAATATGCTTCGTTTTTATTAGGTTGATTTTGTGACTAAGAAAATCCCATTTTTTGCTGAACCTTTTTAGAACATAATCCCACCTATCAGATATTTACACAGACTTCCTAATTCAGTGTTAAGCTTGCAAATAGAGTGCATAAGTATATCAAACAGAGTAGGAGACAATGTTCCCCCTTGTAGAGTGCCTAATTCTAATTCGCCATAAACCCCAGAGGCGCCTTGGTACCGCACCCTTGCTCTCCTCATAGACAGATAATCCTTTATCCCATAGCAGAAGCTTGCCTTTAACTCCTAGAAGTGTTAATTCATGGAGGAATGCAGTACGGGAGGCTCCGTCGAATGCTCCTTGAAATCCATAAAGACGACTGTGATTTCTGCCAGTTAAGTACTGTACTAAAAACAGATGGATGGATCAGGTCTTTTATTTGGTGGAATAAACGAGTAAGGAAAATTCTTTCACATATTTTAGAAAGAGAATTCTCCACCAGATAAGGAGGAGGAGAGGGAGAGAGAGAGAGAGAGAGAGAGAGAGAGAGAGAGAGAGGGAGGGAGGGAGGGAGGGAGGGAGGGAGGGAGGAGAGAGAGAGAGAGAGAGAGAGAGAGAGAGAGAGAGAGAGAGAGAGAGAGGGAGGGAGGGAGGGAGAGAGAGAGGGAGAGGGAGGAGAGAGAGAGAGAGAGAGAGGAGGGAGAGAGAGAGAGAGGAGAGAGAGAGCGGAGAGAGGAGACAGAAGAGAGAGAAAGGGGCTGAGGAGGAGGAGGGGGAGAGGGAAAGGGAGGGTGAGGGAGAAAGAGAGAAAAGAAGAAATATATAGAGAGAAGAGAGAAACGCGCTAGCAACAGATCCGCAAGGTCTAACACGGCCTGCCACTAATAACATCACCAGAATTCCAAATTTCCACGACGACACGAACTATTTTCCCCGCAAACACGGCCCGTAGCCCCCCCCCCCCCCTCCCATCCAACCCCCACCCACCCCCACTAAAAGCCCAACCCCGCCTCCACCGAACGCAACCTCCCCCACCTTCCCTCCAACCCACTGTTACCCACCACCCACCCATCCCCGCCCACCCCCGCAACTACAAATCTTCCTCCAAAACGAAAAACCTCAACGCGGGCCACCATCCTCCGCCGACGAGGATCCCCCACGTATCACATCCCATTAACCGCAAAGAGGCATGCGGCCGACGACCACAACCGCACGTTACCCACACCGCAATAGCCCGACCGACTGCCGCACCGCCGCCGCCGCTGCCGCAACCTCAAGTCACCGGAGAAAGAGGTCTGTGGGGGTGGGGGTTCTTAATTCCTACTTAGCAACAGTCGATATCATCATCCCTTCTTCTCATCATCACCATCATCATTATCACCACCATCACACATCCATCAATCACCACACCATCACCATCACCCCCATTCAATCATCACCATCAAACCCCCATCATCATCATCACATCACCCATCATCATCCCCCCCATCATCATCATCACCATCAACACACCACCACCACCATCATCATATGTTGATTATGATCCTTATTTCTCCGTCCTGTCATGGGCTATAACACATTCGCATAGGCTCTGTATGTCTTATTCAACTCATTACGTCATCAACTTGTCTGTCTGCCTACTTGGTAATCGGACAGCTTTGTCTGCCGGTCCGCCTCTGCATATCCGTCCGTCCGTGTGTCCGTCTGTTTGTGTGCCTGTCTCTGCCAGTCTTATTTATCTACCAGATTTCTTGTCTGTCTGTCAGTCTGTCTCTGTCTCTGTCTCCGTCCGTCCGTCTGTCCTTCTGTCCTCTGTCTGTCTCCTCCCCGTCCGTCCTTCCTGTCTCTCTCCCCCCCTCCTCTTCCTCCTATTCACTCCCATTCCACCCCTTCCTCTCTCCTGTTCCTCCCCCCTACTCCATTCACTCCCATTCCCCCTTCTCCTGCCTCCTTCTCTCTTCTTCCTTCTCCCCTCCATTCACTTCCTTCCCCTTCCTCCTTCTCTCTCTCCTCCTCCTCCTCCCACTCCCATCCCCCCTTCCTCTCTCCCTCTTCCTCTTCCTCCTCCTCCCACTCCATTCCTCCCCCCTTCCTCTTCCTCTTCTTCCTCCTCCCACTCCATTCCCTCCCACCCCCCCTTCCTCTCTCCTCCCTCTCCTCCGCCCAGCTCTTAAATCTGAAAATCTGCCTCCTCGCGCGCCCGGCCCCAAATCCGCGCCATCTCGCCTCCGTCGGTGTCCCTCGGGAAGCCAATTTGCAGGGATTAGCGAAGGCCGCGACTCGCTCTCTCTCTCTCTCTCGCGGAGGGAAGGACCGAGACGCTAGTTGGGGAGCGGTTTTTTGGAGGGCGGGGGGGAGGGGAGGGGGTGGGGTGGGAATCTGGAGGGGTCACAGGGAAGAGCAAGGGGGGGGGGGTCTGGAGGGGTTGGAAGAGGGAAGAGTGAGAGAAAGGGGGTAGGGGTGGAGGGTGCAGTCTGAAGGGGTTAGAGGAGGGAAGGGGCTAGGTAGGGGCAGTCTGGAGGGGTTAAGGAGGGGAAAGCAAAGGGAGGGGGGTACTCTGGAGGGGGTTAGAGGAGAGAAGAACGAGAGCAAGGGGGGGAGGGAGGCAGTTCTAGAGAGGCTAGGGAGGGAAGAGCAAGGGGGGAGGGCAGTGTCGAGGGGCTAGGGGGGAGAGGGTCTTGAGGGGTTAGGAAGGGAAGAGCAAGGGGGGGCTGTCTGGGGGGCGAGAGGAGGGTAGAGCAAGGGGGAGCTACGAAAGGAAGAACAAGGAGGGTTAAGGAAGAGGATGAGAGCAAAATGGGGGCTAAGAAAGGGAAGAAGCAAAATATGGCTAAGGGAAGAGGACTCAGGAAGGGGGACTTGGGAGAGGATGACCAGGGGGGGGAGGGAGAGAGGAGTAAGGATGGACTTGGGAGGGCAAGATTTTAGGACAAAGGGGGGGGGGTAGCATAAACTCAGAAGGAGGAAGGGCTGGTGAGAGGAGGATGTAGGATGAACTCACGAAGGGAAGAATCCCAAGTTAGCTAGGATGGGGAATGGGGAGGAGAATGAGGAGGAAGAAGAAGAAGGGGAGGAGGAAGAGAAGGGGGAGGAGGACGAGAAGGGAGAGGAGGAAGAGAAGAAGGAGGAGAAAGAGAAGGGGCGGAGTATAAGAAATGAAGGATAAAGAGAAGAGCATGGGAAAGAACGAGATGGTGCAAGAAGAAGGGGAGCAGGAGGAGGACGAGGGGAGAAAAAGATGGAGAAAATAACGGAGGGGAAGGAGGAGGAGGAGGGAGAGAAAGAGAAGGAGAAACTAAAGTAGGAGGGTGAGAAAGAGAAGGAGGGGAAAATAAAGAGGAAGAGGGAGAGAAAGAGGAGAAACTAAAGGAGGAAAAGGAGGAGGAGGGGGAGAAAGAGAAGAAGGAGAAAACAAAAGGAGGAAAAGGAGGAGGAGGAGGTCGTCGGAGGGCGAGAGCGCCCGGGAGGCCGGGAAAGCTTCCTTAGACCCTGGGATTGACAGCCGGGAAGCCTGAATGTGATGGGACAAAGGAGAAATTGCTCTAATTTGGGACAAGATTGTACACTGGCAGCGGCTTCCCCTCTCGGTGCGCGCTCGAGGGAGGAAAAGGAAGCGAAACGGGGAAGTGGGGAAGGAGGACACTTCGGGCGACACTTGGGCAGGGACGCCCCATTTTCCGCGCCGGAGAAGAGGGTGGAGGCGAGGAGGGAGGAGGAAGGAGGGGAAAAAGATGAGAGCGAGGAAGGGGAAAGGGATGGAGGCGAGGCGAAAGGATGAGAAAGAGATGGAAGTGAGGAGGAGGGAGAAAGGGATGGAGGCGAGGCGAAAGGATGAGAAAGAGATGGAGGCGAGGAGGAAGGATGAGAAAAAGATGTAAGTGAGGAGGGAGGTGAAAGGGATGGAGAGGCGAATAGGAGGAAGAATGAAAAAAAAGATGGAAGTAAGGAGGGTGGAGGAGAGACGGAAGGATGAGAAACAGATGGATGTAAGGAGGGAGAAGGAGAGGCGAAAGAACGAGGAAAAAAGTGGAAATGAGGAGGGAATGAAGGAGAAATGAATGGAGGCGACGAGGAAGAAGGCGAAAGGGATGAAGAGGCAAGGAGGAAGGAGGAGAAAAATATGGAAGTGAGGAGGCAGGAAGAAGAAATGGATGAAAACGTCGAGGAAAAAACGGAGGCGACGTGAAAGGAGGAGGGAAGGATGGATGCGATGACGAAGAAGGAGGAAAGTTGGAATCGGTGAGTAAGGAAGAGGAAAGGATGAAGGAGACGAGGAAGTAG
>NW_020869751.1:195192-230192 GCF_003789085.1 Penaeus vannamei | reverse complement strand
GGTAGATGACGAGGAAGGGAGAAAGGGAGAGAGAGAGGGAAGAAAGGGATAAAGAGAGGGTGAGAGGCGGGAGGAAAAGGAAAGGAAGGGAGGGAGGGAAGGGGGGGAGAGAGAGAGAGAGAGAGAGAGAGAGAGAGAGAGAGAGAGAGAGAGAGAGAGAGAGAGAGAGAGAGAGAGAGAGAGAGAGAGAGAGAGAGAGAGAAAGAGAGAAAAGGTCGAGAGAGAGAAAGAGAACAAAAATGGGGAGGGAGTGAGAGAGAAGAGAAAGCAGAAAAAAACAGAGAGAGAGAAAGAGGAAGAAATAAAAGAGAAGGGGAGAGGAAACGGGAAAGATTAAAAAATTCAGAAAGAGAGAGAAGAAGAAGAGAAGAGCGAGAGAGAGAGAGAGAGAGAGAGAGAGAGAGAGAGAGAGAGAGAGAGAGAGAGAGAAGAGAGAAAGAAAGAAAGAAAGAAAGAAAGAAAGAAAGAAAGAGAGAAAGAAAGAAAGAAAGAAAGAGAGAAAGAAAGAAAGAAAGAGAGAGAGATAAGGACGAAACAATAACCTATCCATGCAGGTACAGACCATCATTAACTTCACCAATCTCACTATCAATATCAATAACAGAATAAAAAAACATCATCATCTGAATTATTATCATTTAGAAAAAAAATATAGTTATCATCACCGCCAGCAATCCTGTCCCATCCTCACCTTCCACTAACATTCATCCTTCATAATCCTTAATCCTCCTCCTCCTCCTCAAAGTTGATACGGCATCCTACTACTCAGATATCCTTGTTTCCCAGCGTCCTAAAGTCGATCTTCCGAGTATCCTATCATCCTACGGTCCCAGCGTCCGAGTATCCTATCGTCCTACCACCTTCCTCTCGACATCCTCCCATCCTACTAACATCCTATCATCCTACCACTTTCCTCTCGACATCCTACCACCTTCCTCCATCCCCTACCTTCCTCTCCATCCTACCACCTTCCTCTCGACATCCTCTATCCTCCCATCCTACCAACATCCCATCATCCTACCACCTTCCTCTCGACATCCTCCCATCCTAAAAATCCCAACATCCTTTCATCCTGACATCATCCGCATCCTATCAACCCAGCATCCCAGCATCCCAGGTATCTTATCCCAGAATCCTAGCGTCCAGACCTAAAACACCCCACCATCCCAGTACCGCGACATCCCAGAGTCCCTACATCCTCTCATCCCAGGTATCGATGCCTCACCATCCCTAGCATCCTATAGCATCCCACAAATCCCAACATCCCAGATTTCCAGAATCCATACCAAGATCTTATCCCAGGATTCCAAAATCCCAGGAATCCCAGTACCTTATCCCAGCATCCCAAAACACCAACACAGTCTTATCCAAGAATTACAAAATCCCGGCGTCCCACCATCCTATCCCGGCACGCCAGCATCCTATCCCGGCATCCCAGCATCCTATTCCGGCAGCATCCTATCCCGGTATCCCAGCATCCTATCCCGCAATCCCAGCATCCTAATCCCGGCATCCCCAGCATCCCTATCCGCGGCATCCCAGCATCCTATCCCGCATCCCCAGCATCCTATCCCGGGCATTCCAGCATCCTATCCCGGCATCCCAGCATCCTATCCCGGCATCCCAGCATCCTATCCCGGAATCCCCGCATCCTATCCCGGAGCATCCCATCCTATCCCGGCATCCCAACATCCTATCCCGGCATCCCAGCACCCTATCCCGGCATCCCAGCATCCTATCCCCGGCATCCCGTCCTATCCCGGCATCCCAGCATCCTATATCCCCGGCATCCAGCACCTAGGCAGCATCCTTATCCCGGCATCCCAGTGAAGAGGCACACTCAGGTGAGGGTCGAGACATTACACAAGGGGGGGAGAGGGAGGGGAAGGAGGAGGAGAGGAGAGGGGAGAGAGAGGGAAGGGAGGGGGAGGAGGACGGAAGGGGGAGAGGAGGGGAGGGAGAGAAAGGGGAAAGGAGAGGAGAGGGGAGGGAGGGAGAGAGAGAGGGCGTAGGGGGAAAAAGAGGGAAGGAGAGGGGAAAGGAGCAGGGGTAGAAGGGGGGGAGGAAGAAGTGGGGGAGGGAGGGAGAAGACGAGCGAAGAGAAGGGAGGGGGAGAAAGAGGGGAGGGAGGGAATAGGACAGAGAGGGAGAGGGCGAAGGGAGCTAGAAGGGAGTGGAAGAGAGGGAAGGGAGGGAGAGGACGAAGGGAAGGGAGGGGAGGGGGAGAAGGGGGGGGCGGGCTAGTCACGACCTCCTGCCTCGTGGCTCGTGAACGTCCCACGAAAATGACCCTCATCACCACGCATAAAAGATATAAAAGATGGAGGGGAAAAAAGAAGAAATAAATGGGAGAGAGAGAGAGAGAGAGAAGAGAGAGAGAGGAAGAGAGATGAGAGAGAGAGAGAGAGAGAGAGAGAAGAGAGAGAGAGGAGAGAGAGAGAGAGAGAGAGAGAGAAGAGAGAGAGACGAGAGAGACAGACAGACAGAGAGAGAGAGAGAGAGAGAGGGAGAGAAGAGAGAGAGGAGAGAGAGAGAGAGAGAGAGAGAGAGAGAGAGAGAGAGGAGAGAGAGAGAGAGAGAGAGAGAGAGAGAGAGAGAGAGAGAGAGAGAGAGAGAGAGAGAGAGAGAGAGAGAAACAGACAGACAGACAGAGACATGAAAGATAAAAAAAAAAAAAAAAAAAAAAAAAAAAAAAAAAAAGTGGAAATTACGGTGTTGAGCCAAAACATCACGATTCTTGTTTTGGCCTCTCGTCTATCTATCCATTTATCATATTCCTTTATCTATTCATCTTTTATCCATTCCTTTATTGAATTATTCTTGCGTGTGACATCATGGACCTACGATTTTTTTTCCTTCTTTATTTCGGCCTTTTCAATCTTTCATCTATCTATTTCTATCTATCTAATTCATCTATCTATTTCATCTATCTTCATCTATCTATTTCATCTATCTATTTTTCATCTATCTATTTCATCTATCTATTTCATCTATCTATTCCATCTTTCATCATTTATCTATTTCTCTTCTTTATCTATGCATCTTGTTATCTATTTCTATTGTTTTGTTTATTCTATTTATCTATATATTTCTATATATTTAATTTATGTATATCTATTTTATCTGTATATTTTGTTTATCTATATATTCATATACATTTCATTTATCAATATCTATTTTATCTGTATATTTTATTTTTCTATATCTATCTTATCAATTACAATTTCATTTATCTGTATATATTTATGGAAATATTTCTTCCAACAACAACAATAATAAAACAACATCAGACGAAACAAATATAACACAAAAAATATAAGAAAGTAAAAAAAAATAATAATAAAAAATAAATAAAAAAAACGGAACACGATAATATAATTAAATCAATAAATACACGGGATAAAAAACAAAAGCAAAGGAGAAAAAAATATTTAAAAACACAAAACAAAACAAAAAACAGGAAAACAGAAAAAAACAGGAAAACAACAGAAAGAAAACAGGACAAAAACAACCAAACAGAAAAACAAGAGAAACAGGGAAACAACAAGACACAAACAACAGAAAAACAAGAAAGGGCAGCAGAAACAGGAAAACAACAAAACAAACACAACAGAAAAACAAGAAACAGACACAGAGAGACAATAAGAACAAGAAGCAGCCCAAGTAGGTCCTCCAGCACCTCTTTTCTCCCCTCCTCTCTTCTTCCTCCTCCTTTCGTCTCCTCTCCCCTCTTCTTCCTCCTTCCCTCTTTCCTCCCCTCCTCTCCTCTCCCTCTCCCTCTCTTTTCTCCCTTCCCCCACCCTCTTTTCTCTCCTCTCTGCTCTCCATCCTTTCTCCCTTATCACTCCTCTCTTCCTCTTCACACCCCCTCTACCCCCCTCCCTCTCAGTTCTCTTACTCCCCTCTTCCCTCCTTTTTGCTCCCTTCTCTAAATTTTTGCCTCTCTCCCTCCTCCTCCCCCCCCTCACTATATTCCGCCCCTCCCACCATACTGTCCCCTAATCTCTCCCTTTCTTTGCTTCCTGCTCTCCCTCCCTCCTCTCTTCTCCCTTCTCTCCCTCGCCCTCCCCTCCCTCTCACCCCCCTCCCCTCTCATCTTCCCTCCTCGCCCTCCCCTCCTTTCCTTCCCTCTTCTCTCCTCCCTTTCTCACCCCCCTCCTCTCTCATCTTCCCTCCTCGCCCTCCATCTTTTTTGCTTCCCCCCTAACCCCCCCCCCCCCTCATCTACAAAAGTAAAATGGCTAGGTCACGGCGAGCTTGCGGCCACGTGCTCGCCTCGTGTCTTCTATGTGGGGGGAGGAGGGAGGGAGGGAGGGAGGGAGAGGAGGGAGGGAGGGAGGGAGGGAGAGGGAGGGAAGGAGAGGAAGGAGGGAGGGAGGGAAGAAGGGAGGGAGGGAAAGAGATGGTAGAGAGAGGAGAGGAAGGAAGGGACAGGGAGGGACAGAGAGGGGGAGGAGGAGAGGGGGGACAGAGAGGGAGGGAAAGGGGAAGGACAAAGAGGGAGAAAGAGGGACAAAGAGGGAAGGAGGGAGGAAGGGAGTGGGAAAGGAAGGAGGGAGGGAGGGCTGTTGCGTTAAGAGTAAAGGGAATAGGGAGGGGGAGCGTAAGAACGAGGGAGGGAAGACTGGAAGAAGGGTGGAAGAAAGTAGGGTTTAGGAGAGAGAGGAGAAAGGGAGAGGGATGGCCAGGAGGGAGGGAGAAAGAGAGAAGGAAAGAAAGGAAAGAGGGAAGTTTGGACATTGGCAGAGAGTAACATAGGACAGAGAACGGAAGGAAGGAGGNACAATAATTCTAAAAACTACAAGATTAACAGTTTTCACCCTAAAAAACACATAATAAGAGAAGAAAAGGAAATAAAGAAGAACAGACAATTAAATAGAAAAAGAAAAAGAGAAAAAATGAAAGTAGAAAAAGTGAAAAGGACGAACAAAGAATACAATAAAAAAAGAATATGAAATAATACATAAAGAGAAAACTAATTGAAAAAAAACGAAAGAGGAAAAGAAGCGAAGGAGGCAGAATGACGATTCCGCCGCTCCTTGAATGACGAAGCCCTTCGGACGCCTCTCAGAGATGCCGCCCGACGTCTCAGCATCTCGGAAGCGCACTCGAACGTCGCCGCAAACAAAACGGACCGACTTGAGGCTGAGAGCGACGCTCGCCATGCCGCCCTCCTACTCTCTCTCTCTCTCATCTATCTCTTCCCTATCTCTTTCTCTCTTTCACGAGTTTAATGTGTGAGGTAAGAAGGGTGAAAACTGTTAATCTTGTAGTTTTGAATTATTGTTGATATTGCTGTTGTTGCAACTTGTATTGCCGTGTTTTTATTATTATCGTTGTTGTTATTGCGGTCGTCATTGTTTGTTATTGCTTTTGTTGTTATTCTTTAGAGTATATTACCGGGCTGATCTTTTTTTTTTTCTTTTTTACGATATTTACTTATTTGTTTTGACGCCACTGAATCGGCTAAGTCGTGATCTGATGTTGATCCTTCCTGTGTTTCCTCTCCCTTCTCTTCCCTTCTCGCTCCTCCTCTCCCCCTTCCTTCTCTTTTATCCGTCCTCTCATTTCCATCTCCTCTATACTTTTTTCTTTTGCCTTTTTCTTCCTTTTCGCTTTTCCTTCCTCCTTCCTCTCCCTCTTCTCCTGTTCTCCTCCTTCTCCCGTTCCGCTCCCACTCCCATCCTCCTCCCACTCCCCCCACCCACCGTCCCACATACGTTTCCCCCCTTACCCGACCTTTATTCCCCCTCACCCCCACCTCCCAGGGGACCCCTTCCTCGTCGGCTTTCCTCGCGGCTCTCTCGGTGGGCGTCGAGTCGATTTCAGCTTCCTGTGCGGTCCGGAGCGATTTGCGCCCGCGGTTCGGCGGGGGCGTGGGCGGAGGTGGGGAGGTGGGGCGTGGTCGGCGGGGGAGGGAAGGAGTCGGGGAAGTGGGGGCGTGCGGAGTCGGGGGCGTGGGTGAGTCGGGGAGGTGGGGGCGTGGGCGGGGGCGTGGGTGGCGGGGAGGTCGGGAGGTGGGGCGAGGGGGGAGGGGGGAGTCGGAGGTGGGGGCGTGGCGGGAGTCGGGGAGGTGGGGGCGGGGGAGTGGGGAGTGGGCGGAGTGGGCGGAGTCGGGAGGTGGGCGGGGAGTGGAGGCGTGGCGGAGTCGGGAGGTGGGGATCGGAGGAGTCGGGGAGGTGGGGACGAGGGGTGCTGATAAGGGCGGTGGGCGTGTGATTGGAGTGGGGGTGGGAGGAAAGGGTTAGGTGTTGGTGGGGTGGGGGTTGGAAGAAATTGGTTAGGTGGGGGAGGGGGGGATTGGAATGGATGAGGTGGAGGAGGGGGGATTGGAGGTAGTACGGGAGCTCCTGATTGGGGGTTTGGTGGGGTGGGTGGAGGTGGGGTCGGCATGACTGGGGTTGGAGGTAAAGGATAAATTTTGGATAGGATTGTAGGTGGGTTTAGGATTAGAGAGAGATTGGTTAGGATTAGGAGTCTAGGAGGGGGTAAGGGGGATGGGGTGGTTTGCTGGGCTGCCTTTGTCCTCCTTGGTTTAGTGTCTGTGTAATATTTATCCTTTGATCGCTATGATGATATTCTCATGAGTGCCCTAATGTTGTGTGGTGTGCCCGCGCGTGTGTCCTTTTGTGTGTGTGTGTGTCGTGTGTGTTGTGTGTGTGTGTGTGTGTGTGTGTGTGTGTGTGTGTGTGTGTGTGTGCTTGTGTGTGTGTGTGTGTGTGTGTGTGTGTGTGTGTGTGTGTGTGTGTGTGTTGTGTGTGTGTGTGTGTGTGTGTGTGTGTGTGTGTGTGTGTGTGTGTGTGTGTGTGTGTGTGTGTGTGTGTGTGCTGCATGTAAATGTAAATGCTTATGCGCGTGTGAGCCCGTGGTCTCTCCCCGGCCCCCGCGAGCGAAGCGGAACGCAGCGCCAGTCGCGGCGGAGGGCCGTTCGCGCCAACTCCCATTGTTGCCGTTTTTGTGTCGCTCGCTTTTTAAGTTCATAAAGTTTAGTGAATGGAATATTACACAAAAAGGGACTCGGGTAGGAAAAAAAAAAGAAAACTAGTTCCAGAAGATGAATATGAAAGGATCTGAAAAAAAAAAGGGGGGAACACTCGATAAAATTCCCGCAAATGATTGGAGTCTGAAACGCTTGATGGGGAGGGAAAAAACGGGCCCTATTTTTTCCTAATAAACACCCTCATCCTATTTTTTCCCCATACGCGACGTCATTTTGATCCGAAAATGCCCTGTTGGGGATCTTTTTTTCGTTTTTTTTTTCTTTTTCTCGTTCTCTTTGTCTTTTTTTTTTTTTCTCTCTCTCTCTCTCTCGCTCCTCTCTCTCCTCTACTCTTTCCTCCCTCCCTCCTCCCTCTCTCTCCCTCCCTCCCTCCCTACCCCTCTCCTCCCTTCCACTCTCCGTCCCCAATCCTCCCACCCCCCCCTCCCTCCCCCCTCCTCCCTCCCTCCCTCCCTCCCTCCCTACCCTCTCTCTCCTTCCCTCGGCTTCTCTCGCTCCTCTCCTCTTCCCTCCCCTCTCCCTACCCCTCTCCTCCCTCCCTCCCTCCCTCCCCTCTCCTCTCTCTCCTTCCTCTCTCCTCCTCTTCTCCCTCTCCCTCTCCCCCTCCCTTCCCCTCTCTCTCTCCCTTCCCTCCTCTCCCTCGCTTCTTCTCGCTCCTCTTCCTCCCTCCCCCCCTTCCCCTTCCCCCTCCTTCCCTCTCTCTCTCCTCCTCCTTTTCTCTCCTCTCCCTTCCCCTCTCTCTCTTTTTTTCTTTTTTACAAACGGCAGCGATGCGAGATTCGAGGCCTGACTGGCGTGAAGCGAGGGCGGTGTTGTGGCCGCGGGGATGCTTCGCGGGGAGCCGTTTATGCGCGGGATATTGCGGGATTCCTGCGGTTGAAAAGTGGGCGGGGTTGTTTGTTTGGATGTTTGGTGTGTTTGTGGGTGGGTGGGAAGTGGGGGTAAGGGGTAGGGGGGGAGGTGGGGGTGTTGGTGGGGGATGGGAGGGGGAGTGTTGGTTTCTTGGGTCTTTCAAGGGATTGTGCGTTTTTGTTGCTTTCATTTTTTTTGTTGTTTTTGTAATGGCTGGGGTGTGCTCGTTTTGCTGTCTTTGTTGCTCTCCTGTTTCTCTCTATCTCCTCTCTTTCTCTTTTCTTTCGCCTTCTCTTTTTCTCTCTCTCTTCTCTCTCTCTCTCTCTCTCTCTCTCTCTCTCTCTCTCTCTCTCTCTCTCTCTCTCTCTCTCTCTCTCTCTCTCTCTCTCTCTCTCTCTCTCTCTCTCTCCTCTCCCTGCTCCCTCTCTTCCCTCTCTTCCCTCTCCTCCTCCCCTCCCTCCTCCCTCCCTCCCTCCTCCCTCCCTCCCTCCCTCCCTCCCTCCCTCCTCTCCCTCCCTCTCTCTCTCCTCTCTCTCTTCCCTCTCTCTTATATATACTTCTCTTGTGAGAGATAGACAGACAGACAGCGGACAGAAATGAGAATCTTTCCCCAAACCGGGCTCGAGACACCCAATAACGAGCCCGACCCTCCGTGTTCCCCGCGAGGACGAGAGGCACTTGCCACTCGCCTCGACCTCCGGGACAAGCGGGGGGGAGTGGGCTTTTTTTTGAGGGGGGAACGGGGCGAGGAGTCGTTTTTTGCGGAGGGGAGGGTTTTTTTGGAGGAGGGGGTTTTCGGGGAGGGGGGGGGCGCGAGGAGTGGGTTTTCGGAGTGGCTGTGGGGGAGCGAGGAGTGGCTTTTAGGGGGAGTAAGGAGTGGGGGTTTTAAGGGGGAGTGAGGCTGTGGTTTTTAGTGGGGTGGGAGTGGTTTTTTAGGGGGAGGAGGGAGTGAGGAGGGGTTGGGGGGGCAAAGAGTGGATTTTCGGGTAGGGGGGAGCGAGGATGTGTTGTTTTTTTTGGGGGTGAGGGGTGCGGTGATCGGGGGCGCGGGGTGGGGGCGTAGTGGTGTTTTCGGGGGAGGGAAGCAGTTTTTTGTGTTGGGCGGTTATATGGGGGGAGCATCATCCATGTGGGGATAAAGACAAGCTGGGTTGGGCTTTCAGGTGGAACGGGTGGAATTTTGGTTTGTTGGGTGTTGAGTGTGGATGGGGTTAAGGCGGTTTAAGAGAGTTGGGATGAAATATAGAGATTATAGAGTATATATATAGAGAGAGGGAGAGCGGAAGGAGAGAAGAGAGAGAGAGGGGTAGAGAGAGAGAAGGGTGGGCGAGGAGGTGAGAGAGAGAGAGAGGTGGGGGAGATGGAGAAAGAGAGAGAGGGTGGGGAGAGAGGAGAGAGAGAGCAGAGGGGTGGTGGGGAGAGGGAGAGAGAGAGAGAGGGCAAGGGGAGAGGGATGGAGAGAGAGAGGGTAGGGAGAGGGAGAGAGAGAGAGAGGGGTGGGGAGAGGAGAGGAGAGAGAGAGGGGTGGGGAGAGGAGAGAGAGAGAGAGGGGTGGGGAGAGGAGAGAGAGAAGAAGGTTGGGAGAGGAGAGAGAGAGAGAGGGTGGGTGAGAGGGAGAGAGAGAGAGAGGGGTGGGGAGAGGAGAGAGCAAGAGAGAGGGGTGGGAGAGGGAGAAAGAGAGAGAGGTCGTGGGGAGAGGAGAGAGAGAGAGAGGGGTAGGAGAGGGAGAGAGAGAGAGAGAGAGGAGGCGGGTGGGGATGAGGGAGAAGAGAGAGAGAGGGGGGGAGAGGGAGAGAAGAGAGAGAGGCGTTGGGGAGGGGAGAGCAGAGAGATGGGGTGGTGGGGAGAGGGAGGAGAGAGGAGGGTGGGAGAGAGGGGGAGAGAGGAGGCGGGTGGGGAGAGGGAGTATATTCAGAGAGAAGAGAGGGTGGGGAGAGGATAGGGATGAGAGAGAGAGAAGAGAGGAGAGGGGGGGGGAAGGATGAGAAAGAATGGGAGAAGAGAGAGAGAGAGAGAAGAGAGAGAGAGAGGAGAGAGAGCAGGATAGAAATATAGAAGATAGAGAGAGAGAGGCAGGACCAGAACAGAGAGAGAGAGAAATTGAAGGGGATGTATGAAGTGATCTGGCCCTCCGAAGAGCCCACGTCGGCGCGGGTCTTAAAGCGCCGTCGTCGTCAGTCACGGAAGTCGGCAGCCGCGCGATTTCGTCCCTCCAATCGTGTCTCTCTCTCTCTTTCTTTCTTTCTTTTTTTTCTTTTCTTCTTTCTTTCTCTCTCTCTCTCTCTCTCTCTCTCTCATCTTCATCTCTCTCTCTCTCTCTCTCTCCTCTCTCTCTCTCATCTCTTCTCTCTCCTCTCTCTCTCTCTCTCATTCGTTCTCATCTCTCTCGTTCTCTCTCTCTCTCGTTCTCTCTCTCTCTCGTATCTCTCTCTCTCTCATCGTTTCTCTCTCTCTCATCTCATTCCCCTCTCTCTCTCTCATCGATCTCTCTCTCATCTCTTCTACAAAAAAACAATAACTCCCCTCTCTCTCTCTCTCTCTTCTCTCTCTCTTTCTCTCTCTCTCCTCTCTCTCATC
This sequence comes from Penaeus vannamei, assembly GCF_003789085.1. Taxonomy (NCBI): domain Eukaryota; kingdom Metazoa; phylum Arthropoda; class Malacostraca; order Decapoda; family Penaeidae; genus Penaeus; species Penaeus vannamei. The sequence continues at coordinate 219,763 of NW_020869751.1, read as the reverse complement.
TCTCTCTCTCTCTCGCTACTCTCTTCTCGTCTTCTCTCTCTCTCTCTGTCTCTCTCTCTCTCTTCTCTCTCTCTCTCTCTCTCTCTCTCTCGTCCTCTCTTCTCTCTCTCTCTACTCCTCTCTCCTCTCTCTCTCTCTCTCTCTCCTCTCTGTCTTCCTCTCGGTCGCTTCCAGGCCGATGCCTGGCGGCAACGAGGCAGCTGGTCCTCACTGCCGCGCGACTGCTTGAGACTACCTGCCCGCCGAGGTGTCGCATCTTTGGGCCGGCCTAATCACGCCCGCAGCGCCGGCCCGGAGTCCGTGGATTGGAGACTGGCAGGGCCATGGATCGCCCTGGGCACAATCGGCGGCGCGCCCCTCAAGGAGGATTCCCTAGTGGTCCGTAAAATCACGCTCCCCCCCCCTCTTTTGTTTGGGGGTATATCCTGTCGCCTCCCCCCTGGAGGTTGGGGCCTCGCCACGATTATTGTTCGTTTTATTTCCTTTTTCTTTGCTTTTTGTTTCCTTTTCATTGTATGGATGTTCTTGTTTTTATTTCACCCGGTTTGTCTTTGTTGTGCTTCGTTTTCCTTTTCTTTTTCCGATTTATGTTGGTTTATTATCTTTGGGTTGGTGTTTTTATTTTCTTTTTTTCCCTTTTTCGTGTATTGGTTTTATTGTTTCTCTTGTTTATTTATTGTTCATACTTCTTCTTTATTTCCGTGGAGTCTATTCCCGTTGCTTGTCATTGTGTACTGTTCCAAAGAGTGCTTTCGTTGTTAATAGATTGTGATTCCTTCTTTATTTCATTTATTTTCCTAATGCTTGGTATTGTATCGTATGTGCCAAGTCGTTTCTTTTATATATATTTATTAGAGTTGTTTTCAATTGTGTTGTCTGCTGTGATATTAGTGTCGTCGTGCGCGAAGTCTTCTATAATTATTAGGTGATTCTTGTATTTTTCATTTATATTGTGCCTTGTTTTATTGCGTCTTCCGTTAAGCTCCTTTTTTATTATTGATTACTCCTTATGGACTATCTTCATTATTCTCTCTCTTGTGTGCTCTATGTGGTTTTATTTCTTTTCCGTCATTCTTGTGTTTTGTGATATATTAATTTAATATCTGCTGTTTTCATTTTTATTTCTCTTGTTTTTTTTGTGTATCTCTCCCTTAAGCTCTTTTATTATTTACTCTTCTACTCCTAATTCTATTTTCTCTCTCCTCGTCTCATTTCGCGTCTTTCTAAGTCTTTTCTATTTCTTCCCCCTTTCCCCTTCCTCCCTTCCCCCTTTCCCTCCCTCCTTTCCTCACCCCCCCCCTCTTTTTACCTCAATCCACCTCCTCCTCCCCTTTTTTTCCCCTCTGCCCTCTCCTTACCCCACTTCCCATTTACAATCGTCCTCACTCACCTTACTCCTCCTCTCTTCCCTTTCCCCTCTTCTCCTTCCTCCTCCTCCTCCTTCCTCCTTCCTCTCCTCCTCCTCCGCCTCCTCCCCCTCCCCCTTCTCCCCCTTTTCCCTCTTATCTCATTTCTTCACTTCTTCCGCCTTACTCTTCTCCTCTCTGCCTCTCCTCTATCTATCTCCTCTCCTAAGCTCTTCTCTCTCCACTCCCTTTCCTTCCCTATTCATGTTCCCGACTCGTTTGTTTCGCGACTGCGTATTATTCTTGCATTGCATTATATTCGCTCTCTATAGTAGTGAAGTCTTTTATAATCGCTATCCGGTTAATTTCACTCTTAGTGTGTACCTTGGCTTTCTTTATCTCGCTCTCTGAGAGTCTTGCTGTCATCTCAGATGATAGACTCTGTTTCGTGCTTCTGTTTAGTGCCGTGGTCTGTTCTCCGCTTGGTGTGGTATTGTTCTGTAGAAGTGCTTGTTGTGTTGGTGTGCTTCGCTGTTGTTGAGTTGTTGCATTTTATGCTTGTCCTTGCTGTGTATGTTTTGCTGTTCGCGCTGTGGTTTGTGTTGTCGTGCCGTGTCTCTAGTGGTCTGTGTTGGTGTGTTGAGCTGGTTGGCGCCGTGTTGGTGTGGTCGACGGTCGTCGTGGTGTTGTGGTTCGGTTATGTAGCGGGTTCTAGCGATCCGCGCGGTGTACGTTTGGTGGAGGTGTGTTGGTTGGTTGTGTGTGTGTGTGTGTGTGTGTGTGTGTGTGTGTTTTGATGTGTGTGTGTGTTACGCGCGCTGAGCCTCGACCGACTAGATTGCAAGCGGTTTGCTGCCAGGAGGAGGAAGGGCGCCCGGTTGTTGCTTTCTGGCCTGTTGCTGTTATTTTTGTTGTTTTTCATTTATTATTGTTTATTATATGTTGTTACATTGATTATATGTTTTTGATTACTGTTGTATTTTTTTAAGGGATTTTTGTTAAAGTTTTTGTTTGCTTTATGTTCGGTTGTTGTTTTAGTCTTCGGTTTGTTTATTTGTTTAGCATTCCGTTGGTTGTTATCGTTGTTGTTTATTATTATTTGTATGTGTATTGTTTTACTTTGCTTGTTTATTTATTTGTATTTCGTATGTTATTTTTTCCTTTACGTGTTTATTTATTTTTGCATTTGTGTTTATTTTTTTTGTTTTTTATCTTTGCTTGTTTATTTATTTATTATGTATTTGTTGTTATTTTTCTTTNTAACAAAAAAAAAATAAAATAAAAAACTCAGAATAAAAATAAAAATCAAGAAAAAAGAACAAAAAATAAGAAAAAAAAAAATAAAACAAAAATAAATATAACCCATCCGAAAAAACATAAAACAAAAACATAACAAACACAATAACGAAAAAAACGCAAATATAAAAAAAAATTAAATATACTAAATAAGGGAAGAAAAATAAAAAAAAAAAAACATAAAAAAAAAAAACATAAAAATACCAAAAAGGAAAAAATAAATTCAAAAAACAAAAAAGAAAAATAACAAATCAAACAAAAAAACGAATTTAAAAATAACGAGTACAAGCATAAACTAAAAAAAAAGAAAAAAAAAAAAGAAAAAAATAACTAAATACAAAGAAAAAACTGAAAACAAAGAAAACAAACACCAAACCAACAAAAAAAAAAAACACTACAAAATCATAAAATAAACAAAAAAAAAAACAAAAACAAAAAAACTAAACATCAAAAGAACTCACACAAAAAAAAAAAATAAAAAAAAAAAAACTATTAATAAAGGAACAACCAACAAAAAAACTAAAAAAGAAAACAAGAAACCAAACAACAACAGGAAAAAAAGAAAATAAAAAAAAATAAAAAGAAAACAAAAAAAAAATTAATGAAATTAATATAGAAAAATCCAAATAAAAAAAAAAAAAAAAACTCCCGACAAAAAAAAATAAAAAAAAAATAAAAAAAATAAAAAAACAACTCAAAAAAAAAAAAAAAAAAATACACATAAAATAAAAAAAAAAATAAAAATATAAAAAAAAAAAAAAATCAAAAAAAAAGAAGACAAAAAAAAAAAAAATACAAAAAAACAAGTAAAATAAAAAACTAAAAAAAAAAATAAAAAAAATAAAAATATAAAAAAACAAAAAAAAAGATAAAAAGACAAAAAAACAGAATACAAAATCAACAAATCAAAAAAAGATAAAAAAAAAAAAAAAAAAAAAATATAAAATAAATAAAAAAAAAAAATATAAAAAAAACATAAAAAAAAAGTGAAAAACACAAACAAAAAACATACAAAAAAACAAAAAAAAAAAACCATAAAAAAAAAAACAAAAAAACAAAAGAAAAAATAAAAAAAAATAAAAAACTAACAATCAAACAAAGGAGAAGTAAAAAAAAATAAAAAAAAAGAAAACAAACAACAACAGAAAAAAAATAAAAAGAATAAAAAGAATAAATAACAAGCAAAATATAAAAAAAAAGAAAAAGGCACAAAAAGAAAAATAAAAAAAAAACTAAAATATAAACGAAAAAACGCACTAGGAAGAAAGCCAACAGAAAAAAAACAGACAAACGACAATAAAACAAATAACATAAAAAAAATAAAAAAAAAGTAAAAATTAAGTACAAAAAAATACAAAAAAAAAAAAAAAAAGAAAAAAAAAATTAAAAACAAAAGAAAATAACAAAGAAAATAAAAAAAAAACAAAATACCCAAAAAAAACAAAAACAAAAAGCTGGAAACAAAAAAATACAAAAAAAACAAAAAAAAGTAAAAACGTAAAAAAACAAAAAAATCAAATAAATAATAGAATACAATAAAAAACAATAAAAAAAGAAAAAAAGCTTAAAAGAGAAAAAAAAAAACAAAAGAAAAAAAAAAAAAACAAAATAAAAAGAAAAAGGATATAAAAATACAAAATAAAAAAACAAATCACTAAGAATAAAACCAAAAAATAAAAAAAAAACAACAAAAATAAACAACAACCAAAAAAAAAAAGAAAAAAGAAAACAAAAAAAAATACACAAATATAAAGGAAAAATTAAAAAAAAACAACCAAAAAATAACATCAAAATCGACAAAAAAAATAAAAATTAAAAATCAAAGCAAAAAAAAGGAACAACCAAACCCAAAAAAATAAAAAAACAAAAAAAAAAAAAAAACAATATAATAAAAAAAAAAACACAAAAATTAAAGCAAATAGGAAAATATGACAACATAATAAAAAACTAAGCAGAAACAAAAAACAATAAGAAAAAAAAGAAAATACTAAAAGTAAAACAAACAAAAAAACATAAAAAGAGCGAAAAAGGACAAAAAAAAACCGAAAAAAACAAAAAAAAACAAAAAATATGAGATAAAAAATAAGAAAAACAAAAACAACAAAAAAAAAAAAAAAAAAAAAAAACAAAAGAAGAATAGGAAAAAAAAAGACATAAAAACAAAAAAAAAAACTAAAAAAAACAAATAAACAAAAACGAGAAAAAAAATATAAAAATATAAAAAGAAAAAAAAATACAAAAAAAAAAAAAAAAATAAAAAACTTTACAAATAAAAATAAAAAAATAAAAATAAAAAAATAAAAAAAAAAAAAAAAAAAAAAAAGCAAAAAAAATAAAAACAAAAATAAAAAAAAAGAAACAACAAAATGAAAAAAGAAAACGAATACAAAACTGCGAATAAATCAAAACATAATAAAATGAATTAAAGAAGCAAAAAAAAAAAAAAGTAAAAGAAAAAAGACAAAAAAAAATAAAAAAAAATAAAAAAAAAAAAAAAAAAAATTAAAAAAAAAAACGCACTAAAAAAATAAAAAAATAAATAAAGAAAAAAACAAAAACACAATACAAAAAAAGGCAAACAATATAAATCAACAGTAAAAAAAATAAAAATAATAAAACTAAGAAGGAAAGAATAAAACAAATATAAAAAAAAAAATAAACAAAAAAAAAAAAAAACAAAAAAAAGCACATAAAAAAAAAGAAAAAATACAAAAAAATAAAAAAATAAAAACACTAAAAAAATGAAAAAACTAACAAAAAACAAAATAAAAACAAAAAAAAAAAAAAAAAAACAAAAACCATTAATAACAAAACAAAAAAAACTAAAAGCAACTAATAACAACACCAAAAAGAAAAAACAAAAAAATAACGAAAAAAGAAAACCAAAAATTACCGAAACATAAAAAGAAAAAAGAAAAATAGAAAAAAAAAAAAAAAAGAATAAAAAATACAAAAAAGAAAAACAAAAAAAAAAAACAAACCTACGACAAGAAAAAAAAATAAACCCCGAAAAAATCAATACTACACTAAAACGAAAAAAAAGAATACTCAGAAGAAATTAAAAACAAGTAAAAAAAATTGAAATAAACAACAAAAAAAAACAATAAAAAGGATAAGAAAACATAGAAAACAAAGTAAATAAAAAAAAAAAAACCATTCAAAGTAAAACAAAAATAAAAAAAAACAACAAATAAAAAAATAAAAAATAAAAATAATAAAAAACAACAAAGAAAATAACTCAAGACACAATAAAAAATAAAAAAAAGAAAAAAAAAAAAAAAATAAAAGAAACTAATTAAAAAAACAACAAAAAAAAAAAGTAAAGAACAAAAAATAACTAAATATATATATACAAAAAATGAAAAGACACAAAATATATAATATAAGAAAAAGAAAAAGAAAAAAAAAAGAAACAGGCAGAAAAAAAAAATAATAAATCCAAAAACAAAAAAAAAAAAAAAGAAATAAAAATTAAATAAAAAAAATTAAGCAAAAATAAAAATTAAAAAAAAAAAAAAAAAAAAAATTGATAAAAAAAATCACGCACGAAAAAACATAAATAAAAAAAAAAAAAAAAAAAAAAGAACAAAAACTAAAGGCCAACAATAATAGAAAAAAACATACACAAAAAAAAGAAAGAAAAATAAAAAAAATAAAAAGTAAAAACGACAATCAAAAAAAAAAACCAATTTACAAAAATAAGCCAAGACAAAAAAAAAAAAAGAAAAAAAGAAAATGGAAAAAAAAAAAAAAAGGAAAAAAAAGGAAAATAGAAAAGAAGAGCAGCAAAAAATAAGAAAAAAAAAAAAAGAAACAAAAAGAAAAAAGAAGAAAAAACAAAAAAGAAAAAAAAAAAAAAAAACAAAAAAAACGAAGAAAAAGATAAACTATAAAAAAAGAAGTGGGGGGGAGGGGTGGGGAGGGCGGTCCAGGAAATAAAACCAAAAATAAGCGAGAAAAAGGAACAAAACAAAAACGAAAAGATAAGAAAGACGGAAAATAGAACATGGGGTAAAGGTGAAAAGCAGGAAAAAAAAAAGTGAGAAACAAAAAAAAATAACAACTACAAAAAAAAAGAAGACAAGGAGATAACTAAAAAAAAAAAAAAAAACTAAAAAAAAAAAGACAAGGAAAAAAACTAAAAGGGGAAATATAAAAAAAAGGTGCGGAAAAAACAATAAGAAAAAAGGAGGGGGAAGGAGAGACCAAAAAACAAAAAAAAAATAAAAGAAAAAAAAAAAATAGAACAAAAAAAAAAAAAAAAAGAAAAAAAAAGAGAAAAGAGAGAAGAAACAAAAAAAAGAAAAAAAAAATAAAGATAGAAAAAAAAAAACAACCACAAAAAGAAAAATAAACAAAAGAAGACAAAAAAAAAGCAAAACAAGGATATTAACAAAATCAATAAAAGGGAAAACCCACACCACCCAAAAAAAGAAAAAAAAAACAAAAAAGAAAAAAAATACAAAGAAAAAAAAAGATATTCAAAAAAAAATAAAAAAAAAAAAAAAAATAAAGAAAAAAAAGAAAGAAAAAAAACAAAAAAAAAAAAAAAAAAAAAGAAAAAAAAAAAAGAAAAAAGTAAAAATAAAAGAATCAAATAAAAGCAAAAAAAGACAACAAAAGAAACAGAAGAAAAAACAAATAATTAGAAAAAGCATAGAGAAAAAAAAAATAATGTAGAAAAAAAACAAAATAAAAAAAAAAAAAAAAACATAAAAAAATACAGAAAAAAAATAGAAATAAAAAAGAAAAAAGGAATAAAAAAAAAAAAAAAAAAAACAAAAAGCAACAAAAGTCACTCAATAAAAAAAACAAAACAAAAGGAAAGGGAAAAAAAAAAAAAAAAAACAAAAAAAAGAAAAAAACAACACGAAAGAAAAGAAAACTAAAACAATTAATAAAAGTGGAAAAAAAAAAGAAAGAAAAAAAAAGAATGCAAAAAAGTAAAAAAGAAAAAAAAAAACAGAAAAAAAAAGAAAAGAGATCAGAGAAGGGTACTACGAGTGAAATAGAAAAAAACAAAAAAGAAAACACAAAAACGAGAAAATAAAAAAAAACTAATAAAAACAAAAAAAAAAAAAAATAAAAAAAAAAAAAATAAAAAAAAAAAAATATAACGAAAATAAAAAAAAACAAAAATCAAAGAGAAAAGAGAACGGGAAGAGAAAATAAAAAAGAAAAAGAAGAGGTGGAATAAAAAAACAAGGGCGAAAACGACAAAAAACAACGGACAAGCAGAAATAAAAAAAACGGACAACAAAAAACAAAAAAAAACAAAAGAAGAAAACAAAGAAAAACACTAAAAAAAAAAAGGAAACAAAGAAAAACCTCAAATAACAAATAAAAATAAAGGAACAATAAGAAAAAAATAGTAAAGAGAAAGATAAATAAATAACAAAAAAATAACAAAAAGAAAAAAAACAAAATAAAAAGGAAAAAAAAGAAAAAAAACGGAAAAGAAAAGAAAAAAGAAAAAAAAAAAAAAAAAACCAGAAAAAACAAGAAGAAAGGAAAAAATAAAAAAAAAAAAAAAATAAAATAAGGAAAGATAAAGAAGAGAAAAAACAAAAAAACCAATAAATAACAAGAGCTGAAGAAGATAAAAAAAAAAGGAAAAAAGCCGAAAAAAAAGGAAAAAAAAAAGAAAAAAAAAAAAAAAAAGAAGAGGAAAAGAAGAAAAGAAAAAAGAATGAAAGGAAACAAAAAGAATAAAAAACAGAAAAAAAAGAAAAAAAAAAGAAAAAGAAAAGGAAGAATAAACAAAAAAAAAAACAAACCAAGGAATAGATAGATGAAAAAAGAAAAAAAAAAAAATGAAAAAAAAGAAAGACGAAAAAAAAAAAAATAAAAACAACAGTAGAAAAAGAAAATGAAAAGAAAAAAGCAACAGAAAAGATAAAAAAAAAAAAAAATAAGAAAAAAGAAAAAAATAAAAAGAAAAAAAAAAAATAGAAACAAAGAAACAAAAGAAAAAAAAGAAAAAAAAGGTATAAGAAAAGGAGTAAAACAAGAAAGAAGAAAAAAAGAAATAATAAAAAAAAAACAAGCAAAAAAAAAAAAAAAGAAAAAAAAAAGAGAAGAAAGAAGAAAAATCATAAACAAAAAAAATAAACACAAAAAATAAAGGAAAGAAACACAAAAAAACAGAGAGCAAAAAAAAAAAAAAAAAAAAAAAAAAAAAATAACAAATAAAAAAAAAAAACAAGAGAAAAAAAAAAGAAAAAAAAAAAAAAAATCAAAAAAAAAAACAAAAAAAAAAGAAAAGAAAAAAAAAAAAAACCAGTAGATATGAAAAAGATGGAATCATAAATATATAAAAAAAGTAAAAGAAAAATAGACAAAATAAAACGAATAAACAAATAAAAAACAACTAGATAAGAAAAAGACCGAATAAAATGACCAAAGAAAGCTAAAAAAAAAGAAAATTAAACAAGGAAGAAAAGACCAAAAAAAAGGACAGGGACAACAAATAAGTAAGAAGGTCAGCTACAAAATAGTAACATAATAAAAGATCAAGAAAAAAAAAAAAAAAAGAACAACGAGACACGAAAAAAAAAAGCAAAAAAAAACAAACAATAAAAAAAAAAGCAAAAAAAAATAGGAAATCACATAACTAAAGTAAAAGAAAAAAGAAACAAAGGAAAGAAAACTTAAAATCAATACAAAATGAAAGAAAGATCAAAATGTCATCAGACAGCCCAACGCTATGTACCAAAAAACCATCATCAATTAAATTAAAGAAGAAATAAAAAGTAAAAACGAAAAAAAGTATACGCGCTGCAAGAAGAGAATATCAACAAATTAAGGAGCACACGCGGTAAAAACGTATAAAAGAATAGACAAAAAAAAAAAAAAGCAATACAAACAAGAACAAGAAAAATGAGTCAAATCGAAACAATCGAAAAAAAGCAATAAAAAAAAACTAAAAAGAAAGAAGGAAAAAAAAAAAGAGCTAAAAGAAGTTCAATGAATCAAGGAATAACACGCGATACGAAAATGAGGGACCCTGCGAAAATACGTAGGCATCAAAAGAAAGAAAAGCACACGAGAGAAGATTGAAGGCTGTCGAGACGACCGTGGACCGTGGAAGGAGATGTAAGAGAGAGGAGGACAGGACAGGAAGAGGGTCGGGGAGGATGAATGAGATGTCGAGCTAGTTATGCAAAGATAGATGGCCGCACAAATCAGTGAGGCAACGCGTAGAGGGCCAGAGTCGGCGAAAACGGAGGATAGAGGAGGAAAGAGGAGGAAGCGAAGAGAATATTGACGAGAAGCGGGGCGAAGGTGAGCGAGCAGGCAGGAGAGGAAGAGTTACGGGGGGCGGGTGACGGCGAGAACTGGGCACGTAGGGAGAGGGAAGGGTTAGACGACGTCGAGAGTCGGGAATAGAAGCCATTGCGAGGAGCGAGGATGGACGAAGAGGACTAGGCAAAGAGCGGGCGATGAAAGAGTCGGAACAGATGAAGACAGGAGAAGAATGAGACAGAGCCAACAACCGTGCCGAAGACGACCGTGGACTCGTTATAAGTGAGGAGACTCGTGTGCGGCCGTCTCCTGCAGAAAGAGACTAGAAGAAGCGCCCGGAGGAGGAGAGGAGTGAGAGGGAGGCAACGTGCGAGGGTCCGGACGAAGAACGAGGCGGGAAGGATGGAATTGGGCGAGAAGACGGCCGGGGAGGAGGAGAGAGAGCAGAGTGGGGAGAGAAAGAGACGCGAGGGGAAGAGATCGAACGATGGATGACGGAGAAAAGAGGAAGGAGAAGAAAAAGGGGCGAGGGAGTACGACGAAGAGAGATAGGAAGGAGAGGGAGAGGGGGACAAGGAGGAGAGCGTGGGGAGACGCGCGTGAGGAAGAGATCCGGACAGAGCGGAGAACGAGCCTAAAGAAGAGCCCGTTTGGAGAGGAGGAGATGACGATGCCAAGAATCCTTGAGGCAGATGGGGGCGAAAGGCGGAAGATGGATCGAGACGGCAGAGACGGATGGGAAGAGCGACGAAAGGCACGAGGAGGAGAGCAAGAACATAACATACAGGAAGGGACAGAAATAGACACGACAAAATTTAGAGGAGGGGAAGGGAAAGGAGGGGAAAGGGGGAAGGGGTGGGGGAAAGGTGGGGGGGAAGCGAAGGGCGGGGAAAGGATAAGGGAGGAGGGGGGGGGGGGGGGGGTGGTGGGGGGGAAGGGGGGGGTATGGGGGGGGGGGGGGAGGGGGGGGGGGGGGAGGGGGGGGGGAAAAATATAACCAGCACCCACCCTTAGGGGACCAGAGCGGGCGGGCCGGCGGGGTGAGGCGCATATGGGCGCGTGGGCGTTGAGACCTGCAGCGCGCGCGGCGGGGTAGATAGAGATATCGAGGGGAGGAGTGACTGTTGCGCGAGAGTGGGTTTGAGTATGGCGGGGACGAGCGTGTCGCGCACAAAGCGGACACCTGTATCTCATGTGTATCATACATAAAAGACTATAAATAAAAAAACATCATACATATACAAATAAATATAATGAAACTATATATATGAATATACTATACCAATATATATCATATTAGGGGAGGGCGAGTAGAGAGTAACACGAGAGGACGCACGAGCGAGCCGAGCGAGCAGAGTGAGTGTGTGAGTGAGTGGATACGAGAGGATAGGTAGAGGGGTAGCTCGCGAGGGCGGGAGTAGTAGAGAGGTGCGTAGGTGAGGCGGGGGAGTGAAATATATAAATATATATATAATAGAGTGACGAGGGTGAGTGCAGTGAGGAGTATAACAATAGTGAGTGGCGCTCTTAGGAGTGAGTGCGGTGGAGAGAGTGAGAGAAGAGTACAGTACGGGGGGGGGGGAAGGGGGGGAACATAAAGAACGTATAGTGCGTCTTGTGAATCGAGTAGTTAGTGGTGAGGGGTAGGGGTGTGCGGTGTGAGGAGGAATAGTGCGGATGAGTAGAGAATATAATGAGTGAGGTGAGTAACATAGTGAGTGAAGCGAGGAGCGAGTGAGAGTGAGCGAGGGTAGTAGACATACTAGATAACATATGCGGGATGATACATATAAATAACAAACAGAGTACGAATACGCGCCTACATAGAGTGAGCACATGAGTGAGAGAGTGAGCAGAGAGACAATAGGAAACCAGTGAAGGAGGTGGCGCGTATTAGAGCGAGTGAGAGATCGGGTGAGAATAGGAGAGAGAGATGCACTCTCTGCTCGTGTGGGCGACACTTAAGCGAAATAGCCGCGAGAGGTGTCACCTCGCGCGCGTGAACTAACACCTCGTAACGTGAGTGGCGAGTGACCCGCCGCGCGGCGCGCGCATGCGTCACAAAAGAGAGAAAGAGAGGAGAGAAAGAGAGAGGAGAAAGAAAAAGAGAGAGTCGAGCGGTTATCCAGACAACTTGCCCTAGTGCGTGTGAGAAGACTCGACGTGTAACGTTCAACGCCGTCGGCGAGCGCGCCGCGGCCCCCGCGAGATACCAGCATGATAAGAGTGAGCGGGCTGAGCGGCGTGTGAGCGAAGGAGTGGAGAGAGCGCAGATTCACCGGACGTGCGAAGCTGGGTGCTGGGTGAGGGTGGAAGGTGAAAGGGCCGGAGGACTTCCCTCCCGATCGTTCCCGCCCAAAAAAATTTTTTCAGGTTGCAGGGAGAGCGAGCGCGAAGAGAAAGAATAAAATAAAGTAAGGCGAATATATATATACTATATCATAATAATACTATTCAATATATAATAATTAGTCATGACTAAATAGTGAGGTAAAACCTTTAATATTTTAATTATAAATTGAGTGATATAACAGTGACAGAGATATGATATAATATGATAGGTATAGTGCGAATGCGTGAGATAGAGTGAAGGAAATAATGGTGAGGAGAAAGACGGTAGTGAGAGAAAATATAAAATAAATAAGTAAAAGGAGAAAATATTACGAGTAAGGAAAATAAAAATAATACGAGTGAAAGATATATAGAGAGCGGAAAAATAAACTAAATAATAAAAACTAATAGGAATAATGCGTTGTATATTCTGTACTATATAATTAGAGTAATGAAAAAGTGAGATTAACACGAAAAATAAAATATCGAGAAAATAAATAAAAAGTATAAATAAAAAAGAGAATAAAAATAATATATAGGTAAAGAACTAAATAAATATAGTGAAAAAAAGAATATGAGCAGTGAGTTTTGTCTGCGCAGTTCTTAATACAGAATAATACACTCTGGCGTGAACTACATCCTAACTACTATCTCTACTACTACTCATCTCGTGCGTGCTCTTCTCTCTCTGCACTCGTCGAATAAAAAAGAAAAAAAAAAATCGTGCGTCGGTATCAAACTATCACTCTTGTGCTCTACCGAATATACACCCATCACCAACAACCATAACAAAGCTCGACAACATCAAACCCAGGCAGCGCCTCACAGCGGAATCACAACCACAATAAAATACAAGGCGAAAATAAATACACCTATCTCCCAATCTAGGCCGCCGCGTAGAAAATGTTTCTAATCATAATCCCATAACGTGACCGCGTGCGTCGCGCGTGACAACGTCAGCGTGCGCGTGTCTTATATGTCTTCGTGTATTCTCAATGTTCTCGCTCACTCCAGGCCCTGCGTAAGCGTGCGCTGCGCTGTTAGTGTACATTCCCTCTCTGTGCGCGCACTCGGCGGCGTGACTAGTGCGTGACATATCAGCGTCCCTCTATCTCCGCTCTCCCTCGTGAGTGCTCAGCCTTCGTGGCACAGAGAGACGCCTGTGTATCTCCCTAGAACATCTATATAACAAAATATTCCACTATACTCTACCTCTCAAGACCCAACGCCAAGACACACAGACGATATGCGACCCTACGGTGGGACCCTCTATCACCCCCTCCCTCCCTCCCCTCCCTCCCTCACCTCCCATCCCTCCCTCCCTCCCTCCCTCCCTCCCTCCCTCCTTTCCTCCCTTCCCTCTCTCCCTCCTTCCCTTCCCTTCCTCTTCTCCCTCTTCCCTCCCTTCCTCTCTCCCTCCTTCCCTTCCCCCTCCTTTCCTCTCTCCCTCTCTCACCCTCTTTCTCCCTCTCTCTCTCCTCCTCTCACCTCTCTCACCCTCTCCCTCCTCTCACCCTCTCCCTCTCTCACCCTCTCCCTCCCTCCCCCCTATCTCCCTCCCTCTTTCCCTATCTCCCCTATCTTCCCTCCCTCTTTTCCCTATGTCCCTCCCTCTCTCCCTCCATCCCTTCCTCCCTCCTCCCTCTCTCCCTCCCTCCCTCTCTCCCCTCCCTCCCTCTCTCCACTCCCACTCCCTCTCCCTCTCCCACTCCCTCTCCTCTCCCTCTCCCTCTCCCTCTCCCACTCCTCTCCCTCTCTCTCCCTCTCTCACTCCCTCTCCTTCTCCTACTCCCCCTCCCCGTCCCACTCCCCTTCTTCCATAAGACCTCACCAACCGACAAGACTCTCTCAAAAAAAAACAAACAAAAAAAAATGAACTACAACAAAACACACACACACACACACACACACACACATACACACATACCCCGGAGAAGTGTTGTAACAAGACCGAGAATCCATACCCTTCTTAGCGCCACCACCACTTACTACGGAGAACACTCCGCCGCGCGTGAGTGTGTGTACTCGTCTAGGGTGTGAGAGGGAGTGTGCCCTGTGACTCAAGAGTGGGTTATTCTCCTTTCCCTTTCCCCCTTTTCCCTTTGGCTTACTCGTGTCTTCGTATTTCTCCTCTTGTTTCTCCTTCTTCTTTGCTTACGTCGTGTCTGCGCATTTCGTCTCTTGTTTCTCCTTCTCCTTCTCTTTCTTTCTTTTTTCTATTTCTCTATTTCCCTTTCTCCTTGGCTTACTCGAGTCTGCGTATGTCTCCTCTTGTTTCTCCTTCTCCTTTGCTTACTCGTGTCTGCGCAGTTCTCCTCTTGTTTCTCCTTCTCCATTCTTTCTTTTTTTGTTATTTCTCTATTTCCTTTTCTCCTTTTTTTCCTTCATCTTCTCCTCCTCCTCCTCCTTTACCTTCAACTCCTACGCCTTATTTGTTCCCATTCTCCTTTCCTCCCCCATCCTCTTCTCTTTTCCCTATTCCTCCCCTTCCTATCGTTTCACTTTCGCTCCTCAAATAATCCGTTCCCATTTTCGAAGGTATTTTATAAAAAAGAGAGAGAGAGAGAAATAGAAGAAAAAAAAAACACACACGATAAAACAGGAAAAAAATCAAGTAAAAACCATAAAACCAACATTTTCGATCTAACTAGATTTCTCCTTCTCTTTCATAAATATATATTCTGTCTTTTTCATAAGGAAAAAATCTTAATCCAATAGAATCCACATTACGAAGATGATCACAAGCGAAGAGAAAAACACGGAAAAGAAAGAAAAAGTCAGAAAAAAAACTATTCCCTCTAATTCCATTTTCCGTTTCCTCATCTTTATTATACAGGACTCGCTTCTTTATTTACTTTCGTAATTGTCGGGAGGATTCACTTATTCCGAAGTGGCAACACAGTGTCACAACACCACTCACATGCCCTTCTCCTAATTTGCCTGCGATTTACAATATCCGTCTCTTCCTCATCTCCCTTCAACCTCATCTCCCCCCCCTCACTCCTCCTTCTATGTCTATGTCAGTATGTCTCTTTCCTCCCTCCTTCTAGGAGTATATCTCTTTCCTCCTCCATTCCGTCTCCCTCCATCTCTATTAAAGTTCTTTCACTTATACAATCCCTCCCTCTTTCTCCCCTCCTTCCCTATCTCCCCCATTCAATCCCTTTTTGTCTCTTTTCGTCCTCTTCCTCTCCTCTCCCTCCTCCTCTCTCTCTCTCCGCTCTCTCTCTCTCTCTCTCTCTCTCTCTCTCTCTCTCTCTCTCTCTCTCTCTCTCTCTCTCTCTCTCTCTCTCTCCTCTCTCTCTCTCTCTCTCTCTTCTCTCTTCGTTCTCTCTCGTCTCTCTCTCTCTCTCTCTCTCTCTCTCTCTCTCTCTCTCTCTCTCTCTCTCTCTCTCTCTCTCTCTCTCTCTCTCTCTCTTCTATCCTATCTATCTATCTCTCTCTCTCTCTTCTCTCTCTCTCTCTCTCTCTCTCTCTCTCTCTCTCTCTCTGTCTCTCTCTATCTCTCTCTCTCTCTCTCTCTCTCTCTCTCGTTCTCTCACTCTCTCACTCGCTCACTCTCACACCTCACTCTGTCACTCGCTCACTCACTTACACTCTTCTCTCCCTATCTCTATCCTTCTCTCTCTAAACAAAACACAATTTTCACACAATCCCCCGAGCTTCCAGTCTGGGATTTTTCCTTTTCTTTCCTTTTTGCTTTTTTTTTTCGGTCCCGTAACTAAAATCCCGCCCCCCCACCCTCCCCGAAAAAAGGAATGAGGTGAGAGAAGTGGACGGAGCCAAATGAGTTATGAGTGGAGCTGCTCCGGCTGTGAGTGTCTGTTCTTCTCTTGTCTGTCTCTGTCTATCTGTCTGTCTGTTTTATCTATCTGTCTGGCTGTCTGTCTGTTCGTCTGTTCTTTCAGTTCGTCCATGAGTTTACAGTTTTTTTCTATCATTTTCTATCTCTGATTCTCACCTCTCTCTCTGTATCTTCATCTTTGTCTGTCTGTCTCTCTATCTGTCTGTCTTGTCTGTCTGTCTCTGTCTGTCTCTCTCTCGTTGTTTTTCATTTTCTCCCGTCACTTGAGAAATGTAATGCTCATCCCTTTCTTTGTCACCCTCTACTTCTCTCCCTCACACTTTTCATCCATCTCTCCCTCTCCTTCCCTCTCTTTCCCCACTCCCTCTCACATCATTCCCCATCATCCACTTTCTCTCACTATCTCTCTCTCTCCTCTCATCTCATCCCCCCCCTCTCTCATCTCATCTCACCCCCCTCTCTCATCCTCCTCCCGGCTCCTCTCCCATCCCTCTCCCCTCTCCCTCTCCCTCCTCCCCCCTCTCATCCTCTCCCCCTCCTCCCTTCCTCTCCTCGTCTCTCATCCTCTCCCCTCTCCCTTCCTCCTCCCCTCCACCGCATCCCCTATGCCCCCCTACCCCACCGCTCCCCCATGCCCCCCTTCCCCCCCTCTCATCCCTCTCCACCATTCCTTCCTCCTCCCCCATGCCCCCCTCCCCACCGCTCCCGTCCCTCCCCCAGTCACTCGCCCCGACTCCCCTCCCCCAACAGACAACATAACTGGAACGCAGCTTACCGTCCTGATCCGGGTTCTGGAAGGTGCTATATAAAAAATCAACGCGCTAACAGAGTGCTTTCC
This sequence comes from Penaeus vannamei, assembly GCF_003789085.1. NCBI lineage: Eukaryota > Metazoa > Arthropoda > Malacostraca > Decapoda > Penaeidae > Penaeus > Penaeus vannamei. The sequence goes on along the minus strand of NW_020869751.1, from coordinate 202,902 downwards.
TTAATGCACTCCGGATAGCCTGGCACGCCTGGCGCTGCTGACCTGACCTTTTTTTTGTTATGGGGGGGGTGAGGTGAAGGGGGTGAGGGGGTTGAGGGAATGAGGCGGGAAAGAGAGGGGGAGGGGCGTAATGTGGAAGATGGAAGGGGGAAGGGGGAAGAAGGGGAGAGAAAGATGAGAAGAGAAAGACAGAGAGGGGGTGGGAGGAGGGAGGAGGGGAGGGGAGGAGAGAGGAGAGGGGAGAGGGAGAGAGAGGAGGAGAAGAGAGGGAGGAGGAGAGAGCAGAGAGAGAGAGATGAAGATAAGAAGAGAGGAGGAGATGCGAGCGACGAGACCGAGAGTGAGAGGCGCAGAGAGAGGAGAGAGAGACGAGAACTCTAATGACGAAGAAGACAAGAGAGAGAGAGATGGAGAGAGAGAGAGAAAGCAGACGGGACAGATGAGAGAGAGAGACAGACAGAGAGGGGGGGAAGCCAAAAAGAAAGAAAAGAAAGAAAGAGAGAGATTGAGAAGTAAAACTGGACGGCCAGGAAAGTGGGCAGAAGAGAGCCCCGAGAGAAAGAGGATGCCCGAGAGAGCCCAAGAGGGCGGGGGGGCAGGATAAGAGAGAGGATGAGAAAAAAACCCGAGATCTACCCGCCAGAATAACGTGAATTCCAAGCAGTTCCCGCTCCAATGCAAGCCTTTACGAGCCGTGAAATAAAGAGTAGAGGGAGAGAGAGAGCGAGAAAGGAGCGGGAAGGGAGGGCGGGGAGGGGGAGGGGAGAAGAAGGAGAGGAGAGGAGAGGAGAGCGACGAGCGAGAGGAGAAGGAGAGGAGGAGAGAGAGGCAGGGAGGGAGAGGAGAGGAGAGGACGAGGAGACGCCGAGAAGGCAAGAGGGATAGGAGGGGAGGAGAGGGAGAGAGGGGAGGGAGGGAGAGAGAGAGAGGGGACGGAGGGCACCGAGGACGAAGTGAAGGAAGGGTGGAGGGGAGGAGAGAGAAGAGGAGAGGAGGAGAGGGAGAGGACGAGGGGGACGAGGAGAGGGGTGAGGGGGGAAGAGAAGGAGTGTGATTGGGGGGAACGGGAAGGGGGGAAGGGGGCAGGAAGGAGGGAGGAGAAGGGCCAATAGGACGATGGAGGGAAGAGGAGCGAAGGAGAGGAGGGAGATGAGGGAGGGAGATAAGGTGGAGGAAGAAGAGGAAAGGGACGAGGAAGGGGAGAGGGAAAGAGGAGGTAGGGAGGGGAGGGGAGCCGGGGGGGAGGGAGGGGAGAAAGAGTGAGGGGAAGAGGGAGAGGAGAGAGTGAGGGAGAGGAGAGGGAGCGATGGAGAGAGGAGAGGGGAGGGGAAGAGAGAGGGGAGAGGGAGAGTGGAGGGGGAAAGAAGAGAGGCAGAGGGAGAGGAGGAGAGGAGGAGAGGAGGGGAGGGAAAAGAGAGAAACATCAATGGCTTATCTCGCCAACCGCGAGGGAACAAGAAACGGGTGGATGGAGGAGAGGAGAGGAGGAGAGCGAACGGGAAGTGAATGGCAGGGAGGGCGAGGGGAGAGAAGGAGAGGACGGGGGAGGGGGGAGAGGAGATAGGAGAGGAGAACGGACAAGGGGAAACAGGGAGAGAGCACCGGGAGGAGAGTGGGCGAGCCGAAAAAAAAAAAAAGAGAGGTAGCAGGGGGTAAAGGACGAAGGAACGTAAGGCGAGGGCCACTAAAAGGGCAGGCATCGCGACTGAGGCGGTTACACAGCGAGCGGGCGGAGACTCAGATGAGACGAGAGTGGAGACAAAAAAGTGTCGAGCGAAGCCTGTTTACGGTACGGAGGGACTCGAGGAGGGAGGCAGAGGAGAAGAGGTATGAAAGAGAGGGAGAGGAAACGAGGGAGAGGAGATCGGCTGAGGAGAGACAGGAGAGGAAGGAGGAGAGAGGAGAGGAGAGGGGGAGGGGAGAGGAGGCGAGGACTAGAGTGAATCGGGATGAGAGAGAGGAGAGGAGAGAGGGGAGAGGAGGGAGAGGAAAGGAGAGGGAGAGGAAAAGGAGAGGAGAGGAGGAGAGAGAGAGGAGGGCAGGAGGAGAGGATGGGCGGAGAGGAGTGGAATAGCTGGAGGGGGTTGTGGAGGCTTACGGGAGGGAAAGGGAAATGTGAGATTAAAGGGTAGTAGAGAGAAAGGGTTAGGCAAGGGGGGAGGGAAATTAATGGAAAAGGAGCGAGATGGGATGGGGCATAGAAGGAGGGGATGGACGCGGGATATGGAAAGGCAGGGATGAGAAGAGGAAGAGGGAAGAGGACGGAGAGGAGGAGGGGGAGATGAGGGGAAGAGGAGACACGAGATTAAAGAAGAGGGACAGGGAGGACGAGAAGAGGGGACGGGCCAGGAGGAGTGGTAAGGAAGGGAGAGAAGAGGTTATGAGGAGAGAGGGTAAGAGGAGGAGGGCAAGACAGACAGAGCAGGAGTAAGAGAGGACTGGTGAGGAGAGAGTGCCCACCCAGGGACGGACAGGAAGAGGGTTAAGGTAGGATGAAAGTAGGTACGGATGAGGGGAGGGAAGAGAGAAGAGAGGGATAGAGAAGAGGGACTGGCGAGGAGTAGAGAAAGGCACGGACAGGAGGAGGGGAAGGAAGGGGAGAAGAGGTACGGAGAGGAGAGAGGATAGAAGGTGAAGAGGAGGGAGAGAAGAGAAAACAGAGAGGAGTAGAAGGGGGGGAAGAGGGACATGGGAAGACAAGAAGAGGGACGGACAGTGCGAGTCACAAGCGGGATCGACGAGGGCGAGGCAGTAGGGACAGCGGGAGAGAAGACTAGAGAAGGAAGTGAGAGGCATAGTCGCGTTGAAAATAAGGGGGAAGAGGGGGGGGGAGGAAGAAGGGGGGGGGCAAATTGTTTACAACCCGGCGGTCGATCTGTCTTTGTTGTTTTTATGCGACAACTGGATAAATTCAAGAAAATGGCAATATACTACATGGCTTGGGAAGCAAAAAAACGAATAAGCGAAAATTTTGTACCATCATTACATTTGCTCTCTTTTCTCTCTCTCTCTTTATCCTTTTCTCTCCTCTCCCTCTCTCTCTGTATCTTTCTTTCCTCCTCCTCTCTCTCTCTCCTCTCTTTATCTTTCTCTCCTCTCTCTTCTCTCTTGTATCTTTCTCTCTCTCTCTCTTCTCTCTCTCTCCTTCTCTCTTTCTCTGCTCTTGTCTCTCCCTCCCGCCCTCCCGTGCCCTCCCTCCCTCCCTTCCCTTCCCTCCCTTCCCTCCCTCCCTTCCCTTCCCTCCCTTCCTCCCTCCGCTCTCCTTCCTTCCTTCCTTCTTCCTTCCTCCCTCCCCCCCTCTCTCTCTCTCTTCTCTTTTCTCTGTCTGTCTCTCCCTCCCTCCCTCCCTCGCTGCCCCCTTCCCCTCCCTCCCCTCCCTCCCCCTCCCTCCACTCTCCCCTCCCTCCTCTCTTTTTTTTCTCTCTCTTTTACTGGATTATCAACAACAGGACTGTACACCATAGACGCGTAAGGACAGACATGGCATACTTAATTGGGTAAAAAAGTCTGTGTAACAAGTGCAGTACTTATACATGTGTATCATGCATCTCTCTCGCACTGAATAGCTCTGAGCGAAGTTGATAGCGCGCGCGCCCGAGTGATGTGAATATTGTGAGAAAGTCCGTGTTTAAATAAGTGGTGAGTATGTGGAGGAGTAAGTGAGTGGAGTTGAGTGAGTGAGTGAGTGGAGTGAGAGACGTGAGAGTGGGTGATTGAATGACTAAGTGTGAATGGATGGAATGAGTGATTGAGTATGCAAGGAGAGAAAGACTAGTTGAGTTGAATGAGGTGAATGACATGAATGAATGATGATATGATAGCAGTAACGTGAATGAGTGAATTAATAAAGACTACTGAATGAACTACGTGAGTAAAGTTGAATGAATTAATAAATAATGAAATGGTAAGTGAGGTAAGATGAATGATGTTGAATTAATAAATGAATGGGGTATAGTTGAGCTTAAGTATAGTGAATAATAAATGAATAAGATGAATAAATGAACGAGATGCTTGAGTAGTGAACATCCCCAATCGAAATCGGGATCCAAGACCAAAGCGACACCGGGAGCACAACCGCCCACAACGCGATTCCATCTGCTTAATTCCCGCTTATCTTTTCTTTATTCTCGTTCGTAATTCTTGTTCTTTTCTCATTTTTCTTTATTCTCTTTCGTATCTTGTTTCTGTATGTTTTTCTTTATTTCTCGTCGTAATTCTTGTTGTTATTTTTCTTTTGTTCTCATTTCGTAACTTTTGTTTGTTATTCTGGACTTTCTTATTCTCATTTCGTAATTCTTGTTCTTATTTTCTTTAATCTCTTCCGTTTAATTTCTTGTTGTTAATTCTATTTTTCTATTCCTCATTCGTAATTCTTTGTTCTTATTTTCTTATCCTCTTTCGGTAAATTCTTGTTCTTGTTTCTTGATTTTTCTTATTCTCATTCGTTTAATTCTTGTTCTAATTTTCTTTATTCTCGTTCGTATTCTTGTTGTTATTTCTTTATTCTCTTTTCGTAATTCTTGGTTCTTATTCTGATTTTTTTTTATTCTCGTTCGTAATTCTTGTTTTATTTCTGATTTTTCTTTATTCTCTTTCGTAATTCTTGTTCTTATTCTTTCTTCTTTTATTCGCCGTAATTCTTTGCTTGTAATTCTTATTTTTCTTTATTCTCATTTCGTTAATTTCTTGTTCTAATTTTTCTTTATTCTCATTCGTAATTTCTTGTTCTTATTTTTTTTATTCTCCTTTCGTAATTCTTGTTTCTTATTTTTCTTTATTTTCTCATTCGTAATTTCTTGTTTCTTTATTATTCTTATTTCTCTTCGCTAATTCTTGTTTGTTATTCTTATTTCTATTTTATTCTCCATTCGTAATTCTTGTCTTATTCGCGAGTCTTTGCAAATTTCCGGAAAACAAGGGAGAAAATACCCCGCCTCTTGTTGTCCCCGTCTTCGTTGGCCTCATCCCTTTATCTTTTCTACTTACTTTTTATTTTCTTTCTGTCTCCTTTCCCCATTTCTTTCTTTCGTTTTCATCTTTCCTTTTTCTTCACTTGCTTATTTCTTCTTTTCTTCTCCTTCCCATTTCTTTCTTCGGTCATTCTATACTTTCTTCTACTTCTCCTCTTTCTTCATCTCTTCTCCTCCTTTCCCTCCTCTTCTCCTTCTCTCTTCCTTAGCTTCTTTTTACCCGTTCTTTTTCCTTCTCTTTCCCTCCCACTCCTCCTTTTATTTCTACTTCCCTCCTTTTCCTCTGCACTCTTCCTCCGTTTTATTTACCTTCTTAATCGCCTTCCTATTCTTTCCTCTTCCTCACTTTCTCTCCTTTTCCCTCCCCTTCTCCGACTCTCCCTCCTTAATCCTTCCTCTCCTTCCTCCCGCATCTTCCCCTCCCTCTCTGTTTTCTTTCCCTCCCTTTCCCTCATTTCCCTCTCTGTTTTCTTTCCCTCCATGGTTTTCCTTTCCCTTCATTTCCTTCTTCTGTTCTTCTTTCCCTCCTTTCCTCCCTGTTTCTCTCCCTCCCTTTTCCCTCATTTCCCTCTCTGTTTTTCTTTCCCTCCCTTTCCCCTGTTTTTCTTTCCCTCATTTCCCTCTCTGTTTTCTTCCCTCATTTCCCTCCCTGTTATTCTTTCCTCATTCTTTCTCTGTTTTCTTTCCCTCATTCCCTCTCTGTTTCTCTTTCCCTTCTTTTCCCTCTCTGTTTTCTTTCCCTCATTTCCTTCTCTTGTTTTTTCCCTCATTTCCCTCCTGCTTGTTATTTTTCCTCATTTCATTTCTCTGTTTTCTTTTCTCCCTCCCTTTACCCTTATTTCCCCACTCTGTTTTTTCTTTCCCTCCCTTTCCTCTTCTCTGTTTTTTCCCTCCCCTTTCCTTTCTTCTGTTTCTTTCCTCCCTTTCTTCTCATTTCCCTCCCTGTCTTACGTTCAGTTTCCCCTCTCATCTATCCACCATTTTCCCCTGCTCCGGCGTCACACTCCCCCCCCACCCCTCACGCCTCTCTCGGCTTTCCCTCCCTCTCTCTCCCCCTCCTCCGCCATCTTTATCCCGTTTTCCCTCTTTCCCTCCTTTTCTCCTTCTGTACTTCATATTTCCTTTTTGTTTTTTCCTTACACTTCTCTCTCTCCTCTCTTTTCTCCTCTTTCCTTTTCCTTGGACCATCGTTCGTTATTTCGCTGTCTGCTTTTTCTCTGTTTTCTTTCTTACTTCTGTATCCATTCCGACTCTCTCTCTCTCTCTCTCTGCTCTGTCTCCTTCTCTCTCTCTCTCTCTCTCTCTCTCTCTCTCTCTCTCTCTCTTCTCTCTCGTCTCGTCTCTCTCTCTCTCTCCCTCTCCCTCTCCCTCTCCCTCTCCCTCTCCCTCTCCCTCTCTCTCTCTCTCTTCTCTCTCCTCTCTCTTCTCTCTCTCTCTCCTTCTTTCTTTCTTTCTTATTCTTTCTTTCTCTTCTTTTCTTTCTTTCTCTCTCTCTCTCTCTCTTCTCTCTCTCCTCTCTCTCTTCTCCTCTCTCTCCCTCCCTTTCTCCTTCTCTCCCTCCCTTTTCTCCTTCTCCTTACCTCCCTTTCTCCTTCTCTCCCTCCCTTTTCTTCCTTCTCTTCCCTCCCTTTCTCCTTCTCTCCCCTCCCTTGTCTCCTTCTCTCCCTCCCTTTCTCCTTCTCATCCTCCCTTTCTCCTTCTCTCCATCCTTGTTTCCTATCTCTCCCTCCCTTCTCCTTCTCTCCCTCCCTTTTCTCCTTCATCTCCCCTCCCTTTCTCCTTCTCTCCATCCCTTTCCCTTCTCTCCCTCCCTTTCTCCGTCTCTCCCTCCCTTTCTCTTCTTTCTCTATACTCTGTCCCTGAGACAATGCTGATAGCTGTCTCACAGATATGTGTGCTGGACACGATAGACTCCCTGCTCCTCTCTCCCTCCCTCTCTCGCCTTTTTTTTCTATTCTCCACTCCCATTCTTCCGTCCATCCAGATTCCTTTTCCCTTATCCCTTACATCCTTCCTCCTCCTCTCTCGGAATCCCCATTCTCTCCCTCCCTTCCCTCCACGACCCTCCGATCTTCCAGACCTCCCTCCACTCCACCCATCCATATTCCTCCTCTCGCTCCGGCCCCCCCCCCCCCCCCCCCTGACACCTGCCTCTAAATTCGCTCCCCATTCATTCCCACCACCACTTTTTCCCTCTCCTCCCCTTCCTTCCTTATCCTCCCATTCCATTCCCATTGTCATCTAACCTTCCTTCCTTCTTACCTCCCTCCCTCTCTCTGCCCTTCCCTCCATTTCCCCTTCCTTCCTTCCTTCAATCAACCTCCCTCCTTAATTTACTCCCCCTCCTCTCTCCCATCCTTTCCACTTCTCCCTCTCTCCCTCCCTCCCTTCCTTCCTCCCTTCCTTCCTTTCCTCCCCTCTTCTTTCTCCTTCCCTCCCTCCCTCCCTCCCTTTTTCCCCCCCTCCCCTCCCGTTCCCTCCTCCTCCCTTCCTCCCCCTCCCTCCCTCCCTCTCCTCCTCCCTCCCTCCATTTTCCCATTCCCTTTCCTTCCTTCCTTCCTTCCTCCCTCCCTTTCTTTATTACTTCCCCTCCCTTCCTTCCCAATCCTTCCCCTTCCCCTCCCTCCCTCCATTTTCCCTTTCCTTTTCCCTCCCCCCTTTCCCTTTTAATATCACTTCCCCCCCTCCCTTCCTTCCCCATTCTTTCCCCCTCCCTCCTTTCCATCCTCCCCCTTCCTCT
>NW_020869751.1:185737-190737 GCF_003789085.1 Penaeus vannamei | reverse complement strand
AACGAAGCAGAGAGAGAGGCAGAGAGGGGAAGGAGAAACGACAGAGAGAGGAAAGGGGCACGGCAGAGGGAAATGGAGGGGAAAGCGGGAGAGGGAAATGCAGGAAGGGGGGCATGGCAGGGGACGCGGGAAAGGGCGTGGCAAAGGGAAATGCAGGGGAGAGGCAGAGGGAAGGACACAGACATGCACAGAGAATGGCAGGAGCAAGATAGCATCCACGAGATGTAGGAAAGGAAAGGAAGAACCTCAGAGATGAGAGAAAGCCCAAGAGAAAGCAACGGAGAGATAGAAAAGCAGACATGACGAAGAGAAAGAGTGGAAAAGGGGCGAAGCAAAGACCAGAAAGCAGACAAGGCGAAAGAGGGGAAAGCAGGCGAGGGGAAAGAGTGGAAAAGGGGGAAGCAATGACAAAAAAACAGACAAGCGAGAGAAGCGAAAAAGGAAAGCAAACGAGTGGAAAAAGAGGGGAAAGCAAAGACCAGACAGCAGACGAGGCAGACGAGGGGAAAGAGGTTGGGCCTAGCTGTCACCCGCCCCATCTCCAGCCTCCCCCTCACACCCGTCGAGGTAAAAAAGGAGGAAGGAAACATGACAATAACAAATGTCCTTGGAGTTGAACTGTGTCCCTCCAAGACTCTCTCACGCCCTCTTTATCTCTCCCCTCTTTCTCTTCTTACGCCTCTACGCGTCTCCTCTCTTTCTCTTTCTACGCCTCTCCCTCTTTCTCTTTTACGCCTCTCCCCTCGCCTCCCTCTTCTTTTAACGCGTCTCCTCCCCGCCTCTTCTTTCTCTTTTTATGCATCTCCCCTCTTTCTCTTTTACGCCTCTCCCCTCTGTCTCCCTCTTTCTTCTCATCTCCCCTCTTTCTCTTTTTACGGCCTCTCCCCTCTTTCTCTTTTTACGCCTCTCCCCCTTTCTCTTTTTACGCCTCCCTCTTTCTCTTTTTACGCCTCTCCCCTCTTTCTCTTCTTACGCCTCTCCCCTCTTTCTCTTCTTACGCCTCTCCCCTCTTTCTCTTTCTACGCCTCTCCCCTCTTTCTCTTTTTACGCCTCTCCCCTCTTTCTCTTTTTACGCCTCTCCCCTCTTTCTCTTTTTACGCCTCTCCCTCTTCTCTTTTACGCCTCTCCCCTTTCTTTCTCTTTCTACGCCTCTCCCCTCTTTCTCTTCTTACGCCTCTTCCCCTCTTTCTCTTTCTACGCCTCTTCCCCTCTTTCTCTTTTTACGCATCTCCCCTCTTTCTCTTTTCTACGCGTCTCTCCTCTTTCTCTCTTTACGACGTTTCCCTCTACGCCTCTCCCCTCTTTCTCTTTCTTACGCCTCTCCCCTCTTTCTCCTTTTTACGCCTCTCCCCTCTTTCTCTTTTACGCCTCTCCCCCTCTTTCTCTTTCTACGCCTCTCCCTCTTTTTCTTTTTACGCCTCTCCCCTCTTTCTCTTCGTTACGCCTTCCCCTCTTTCTCTTTTTTACGCCTCTCCCCTCTTTCTCTTTTTCTCCCCTCTTTCTCTTCTACGCCTCTCCCCTCTTCTCTCGCCTCTCCCTCTACGCCTTCTCCCTCTTTCTCTTTTTACGCCTCTCCCCTTCTTTCTCTTTTTTACGCCTCTTCCCCTCTTTCTCTTTTTACGCCTTCCCCTCTTTCTCTTTTACGGCGCTCTCCCTCTTTGCTCTTTACGCCTCTCCCCTCTTTCTCTTCTTACGCCTCTCCCCTCTTTCTCTTTTTACGCCTCTCCCCTCTTTCTCTTTTTACGCATCTCCCCTCTTTCTCTTCTACGCGTCTCCTCTTTTCTCTCTTTACGCCTTTCCCCTCTTTCTCTTTTACGCTCTCCCCTCTTTCTCTTTTCTACGCCTCTTCCCCTCTTTCTCTTTCTCTACGCCTCTCCCCTCTTTTCTCTTTTTTACGCCTCTCCCTCTTTTCTCTTTTTACGCCTCTCCTCTTTTCTCTTTTCTACGCCTCTCCCTCTTCTCTTTTTACGCCCTCCCCTCTTTCTCTTCTTACGCCTCTCCCCTCTTTCTTTCTTTTTACGCCTCTCCCCTCTTTCTCTTTCTACGCCTCTCCCTCTTTCTCTTTCTTACGCCTCTCCCTCTTTCTCTTTTTACGCCTCTCCCCTCTTTCTCTTTTTACGCCTCTCCCCTCTTTCTCTTTTTACGCCTCTCCCCTCTTTCTCTTTCTACGCCTCTCCCCTCCTTCACTCTAACGCACTCTCTTATATTCACACTTCCTCACACTTGTCTCTATTACCAGTAATTATCACTCTTTTTTTTCTTTGACTTACTTCAATTTATTTTTTTCCTATGTGGCTGTCTGTTTGTTCAATTGTCAGTCTGTAAGCTAAGGTGTCTGTCGCATTGTCTTGCTTTCTATCTGTCTTTCTGTCTGTCAGTCGGTCATTATGGCAGATGTAAAAGGTCCTTGGAATTGGATTCTCATTCCTGATACTGCATATATATGCAGTATCTATCTATCTATTCTCATGTGTGTGTGTGTGTGTTGTACATACATACATATATATATATATATATATATATATAATATATATATATATAATATATATATATGTTATATATATTATGTATATATATATATATACATATATATATTAATATATAATATACATATAATATATACATATATATATATATATATATATATATATATATATATATATATATAACATATATACATATATTATACACATATATACATATTGTGTGTGTGTGTACATACATACATATATATATATATATATATATATATATTATATATATATATATATATATATAAATATATATATATATATATATATATATATATATATATATATATATATATATATATATACCATACATACACACACACACCACATATTACAAATACATATGTATACATATACATATATATATATATATATATATATATATATAATATATATATTATATATATGTATATACATATATATATATGTATATATATGTATATATATATATATATAATATATATAGTATTCATATATACATCACCGTCAATTTATTTGTCTTCCCCGCTCCTTTCTCCATCTCTCGCTCATCGCCTTCCCTCCGTTGCTTCCGTCTTCGATCACTGCCAATCCGTGTTCCATCTCAACCTCTTTTTTCCTCTTCCTCTTTTCCATCGCCATCCCATACCTTCCGTTCCCCCTTTTTTAAATTAATAATAATGACTAATTTCTCCTTATTTCATTTATCTCTTCTCTTGTCTCTCCTCCCCCTTTCGTTCTCTCTCCCCTCCTTCCTTCGTTACTCCCTTCTTCTCTTACCCCGCGCTCACACCTTCACATAAATAATGGAAAACGGTGCAATGTTCGTTATTCGTTAACGCTCTGCATTACAGCTGGGCGTCGGGTCTACGTGTGTGGCAGCTGTCATGCTGTCACGTCGTCGCCACACCTTCAGCTTGACAGTGTCAGCTCGAAGACCGTTATAATTTCTGCGATCAGTGATGGTTAAAATGGCGAACGATCCACCGTTTTTCATTATTACTTTATATGGAGGTGTGAGCGTGTGGTAAGGGAAGAAGGGAGTAACGAAGGAAGGAGGGGAGAGTGAAAGAAAAGAGGGAAGAGGCAAGAGAAGAGATAAATGAAAGAGGGAGAGATTACTCATAATTGTTACAAAAGGCGGGAAGGTGCGAATCAGGGCCCTGTCTGTCGAGCTTTCGGCATTCAAATTCGCCAAAGAGAGTCGATCTTTGCATGAACTGTTGCGGTCTGAACGGCGACGAATAGCCCTTATGTTAATCCCTATATTCATATAAGTTACAATAGACTAGGCTCCGTAGAAAGGCCTATTCCTGATGCGTGTGAACCGACAACCTCCTCCATAGACAGGATCCACCCTCGGAAAACTCTTTCAATTGGCCATTTGCCTAACAAAGTACATTGTTCGCTCGTATAAACCAACTCCTTTGTATCCTAATACTCACAATAATTGATAATAACAGATCATGATGGAATTTAGGGTTAAGAAAAGAAAAAAAAAAAAAAAGCAAGAGGGAAGATCGCCTAGGCCTAACAATGAACAAGAACGCCCTACCCTTCCCGTGGCTTCCCACACCCCCTCAACCCTACGCCTCGTTGACATGTAAATTGTTCGGCCAAATTGATGAGCTCCTTGACAAGCGCAGACGAGGGTGTGGCGGCCAGGCTCGGCGCTTTTGTCTCTCTCTTTTTTTTTAATAATTCATGACCGGGAATATAAATCCGTAACCTGTTTTCGGCGTAAATCAAAACCGGGCCTATGGAAACGGGCGGGAAAAGCTCTCGGAGGAGATGTAGGCCTACGATACCCTCCCTGCTTACAACTATAGCCCACGAGACTCGCTTTTGTCTCCGCGAGCAGCCATGGAATAAGGCCATTTATCTCCCGGGAAACAATTGATTCTAATTACAGATTTATTAATCAAACTTTAAACATGTTAGCGAGGGTTTACTCCCCTGAGACGAAGAGGGGGAGGACAGACAAGCCTTTGTGAGCCAACTAGTTTTAACCGAATGTATGATGTGCAGAAGAACAACGATAAATGACCAGTCTCGGTCGAAACTCCTTGTCAAACATGTTTCGAATCCCCTTTCGAACAGCTGCTTCATACAACACTTAGGAAGAGATTCGAAGCTTCATTTCATTTTAAAAAATGTCCGTCAATATACCTTTGATTGAACAATTGTATTTCAATTATTTTTCGTTTATAATGCAGTAGAAATAAGGGTGAAAATGGAATTATATTTATTGAGGATATTAATGTTGCTTGTTAAGTAAACACAATAATTATGACATCAATGATAATGATAATGTTAGTATTGATAGTAATTATGATAATAATATTGATAATGATATTGATGACAATGATAATAATAAGGAAGATAATAACAATATAGATAATAACGATAGTGATAATAATATAAATATAACGATATAGATAATAGTGACAATAATGATGATGATGATAACAATGATAATAGTAATAATAA
>NW_020869751.1:155737-165737 GCF_003789085.1 Penaeus vannamei | reverse complement strand
TCAGTCTTCCCATTGGCGGATCAACAGGCATGACGCCTCCCTCTTGCAATGCGTTTCGGCTTAGACAATGCTCTTTTTCAGCGGATTCACCTGCTGGCACCACCATCCGAATGCAGTGCTTCTTAAATATCGGCTTTAACTCCTTTTTCACCTTCTACCCAGGTGGATCCTCTCCCCTCTACTGGACCTCCTTTTCGGGAACTATCCTGCAATCCACCAATAGCAATGCGTTCCTAGTACTGTTAACAGATAACTGTGACACTGCTTTCTCCTGCACGCTTCATGTGATCGGCGACGCAGAGACTACGACAGATCCTTCCACACCAACTGCTGATCCAACAACAACTGCTGATCCAACAACTTCTGATCCAACAACCATTGCTGATCCAGCAACAACTACTGATCCAGCAACAACTGCTGATCCAGAAACAACTGCTGATCCAACAACAACTGCTGATCCAACAACAACTGCTGATCCAACAACAACTACTGATCCAGCAACAACTGCTGATCCAACAACAACTACTGATCCAGCAACAACTGCTGATCCAACAACAACTAGCAACAACTGCTGATCCAACAACAACTGCTGATCCATCAAATCCCCACATCAGCAACACCCTCCAACAACACCGACTGCGACTGCGGAATCAAGAACGAAGGGCGCATCGTTGGCGGCCAAGAAGCGGCCGTCAACGAATGGCCGTGGCACGCGGGGCTCAGAAGGACGTCGGACAACGTGGTCTACTGCGGGGCAGCGCTTATAAGCCCCACGTGGTTAGTGACAGCCGCTCACTGCCTGATATATTCTCCACAGGAGATGGTTGCGCTGCTGGGTTACCACGACGTGACGCAACCGCTGGCAAGTGCATACTCTACCACTGTAGGCGTCGCTTCGTACATCAGCCATGAAGCATACAACGCAGATACAGTAGACAACGACATAGGTCTTGTCCAGCTTGCGGTCGCCGTTTCCTTCAACCTGGGCGTCCGCCCGATCTGCCTGCCGTTCTCCTTCGCCGGCGAAGATTTCCAGAGTGAAACCGGCGTCGTGACAGGCTGGGGCACAACCTCGTTCCAAGGAGAATTAAGTGACGTGCTGCTGGACGTCGAACTCCCGGTCCTCACGACTGCTGAGTGCAAGGCCTTCTACGGAGACCGAGTCACGGACAACATGATGTGTACGTACGAGCCAGGGTCGGACGCCTGCCAGGGGGACTCCGGGGGCCCCCTCGCGTGGTCCTCTGGAGGAAACTATTACCTGATCGGCGTCGTCTCCTGGGGAGAAGACTGCGCGGCGGTAGACAACCCAGGAGTCTATGCCAAAGTCACCAAGTATACCAGTTGGATACAGAACAACATAGCCGAGGACATTTGCTCGCCATAAAAAAAAAAAAAAGCATGATTTGATATGACAGCTGTTGTCATCTTTTATATCATATGACCTTGAATTTTAAAGCATTATTTGATATTCAACAAGCTTCTTGTTTTAATTAAATCAGCCACATATTCAACTTTCACCATTTTGAGGGAATTTCAACACCGTTTTCTCCCACTGCCATATCCTCTCTTTATTTCTGCATGGCAACAATGTAAGACGAAAGCTGTACCATTGGTGAACGTGTATTAGTTATATTAGATCTCGAATTGGGTAAAGAGTAAAATTTCTGAATTAAAATGGTTTTCATATTTCATCCTCTACATTACAAGAAAACACATGACAATATATATATATACATATCTATATATAAATATGCATGTATATGTATATATATACAAATATATATTCATATACTTATGTATGTATCTATGTGTATATAAATTCATATATTTATAAATATATGTGTGTGTGCATAACAAAAATGAGGCTGACGGGAAAAGGCAGTGGCCACGGACACGAGGACAGCGAGCACCAAAGAACCAACAGCGACATGCCAGGACAAAAAGGGGAACAGATTCCTACTTCAGTGAAATCTTCAATTTACAACATAAACTCATGCTCACTGAAGTTAGGCCTAAGAAAGAAATGTGGAAGGTCACGGCATATTACATGGGGATAACTTGTAAGGTATATAAGTTAATGGGAGTAGTTAGATGTAAAAACAGAGAGAGGAAGGTTTCTTTGTTCGTTCATGGACTACGGTGTCCTTTCAGTAAATGGTATGTGAAAGCTGAAAAGAGGAATTATGTTGGTTTGATAAAACGGTGCATAAGAAAAGCTGACTATATATTAAAGAATGGCAAAAAAGAAGAAAAAATGAAAAAAAAAAAACTTTGGAAGACGCGCATTTGTAAACAATGATGACGTCAAGGATACTTTCTAATGGATTTCCGCGTAAGAATAACAAACACTGAAAAATGTAAGGATATAAAATGCAATATCTATTCACAAATCAAATCAATTAAAATCAATGTCATTATTATCATGTGTGTAGTTGAGTATTCCCTTTTTAGCAGACTACGGATACGTATGCTATGTCCACTTCGCCAATTTCCAAATGGTACCCTATCACCTGCTTCTACTTGAGACAAAGTAGTAGATTATGTGGACTCAGAAGATTAGGAAAGTGGGAAAGATAAAATTACCTCTAACTATAGTTGAAAAAAGGATAGTGTGACCGGCCATTAGGAGAGAGCCAGACCAGCATCTCGCGCCCATCATCCAGTCACCATTCGCTGCCTTGCGAGATGCTGGTCCGGGTTTCCAAATAAGGTGTCCCAAGTGTCTCTGAATATAACTGTGTCGCCAAGGGCAAGACAAGACTAGATGACGTATTAAATGAGGGATATTAGGGAATTGGAAACAAAAATAGAGGATGACTGACTAGACTGATAATTGGAAAAGATTTGGAGGCTTACGTCCTGCATGTAAATGGTACAGGTTGCTGATGATATTGATTATACTGTATAAGTACAGGGTGCAGTTGGGTGTTAATCATCATCATCCAGAGCTAACGCCGACGGGGGCGCATAGCCGCGTCCACCTTCTGCTTCCACCTTTTGGGATCCCTTATAGCAAGCCGCCAGGCAGGGGCTCGGCCCATCTCGAGCTCTTCCCGACAGGTTTGATCGATCTGCCCAAGCCACGACCTCCTAGGTCGTCCCACAGGCCTCCTCCACCCAGGGAGACAACCTGATGAGCAGGATCAGCCTGTGGAAAGCGAGCCAGGTGGCCATATAGCCTGAGTTGGCGATCCCGGATTGTGCAGGTAACAGGTCCTGTGCCAGTCTCACGGTGCAGCCGTTGGTTAGACACATGGTCCCGCCAACAGTACCCCATGATCAAGACGAGACTCCAGTCCACTGGATAATGTCCAGGTTTCACTACTGTAGAGCTAAACTGGCATTATCAAGGTCCTGAAAACCTGTAGCTCGGTCCTTTTGCACAGGTACCGGTCCATGACCCCTGCTGCCAGGCCAATCCGTCTGCTGACTTCCTGGTCTGACAGCCCAGAGTTATGAACTGCACTACCAAGGTCTGTAAAGCTCTCCGTGACTTCAATGTCCTCGCCACAAGCACGTACCGACTGGACAGGTTCTCCTAGTATGTCCCCAAAGTCCTGGATCTTGGTCTTGGTCCAGGAGACCTCTAGACCCAAGGGCTTCGCTTCATTACTAAATGTATCGAGAGCCACCACTAGGGTTTCCAAAGACTCAGATAGAATCGCAAGTCAAGGTCTGTAACCTTGATATTACCCAGTCTTGCTCCACAATGACTTTGAACAGTAGCTCTGCTTAGTATCCAGTCCATGCAAGTGTTGAAAAGAGTTGGTGCAAGAACACAGCCTTGTCTCACTCCTGAACTGACAGGAAAGAAGCTCGACAGGACCCCACCACACTTTACAGCACTTTCAGTACCAGTATATAGGTTTGCTATTAGTTCAATAATCCTTGTTGGAATTCCTCTCGGTCTCAGGATCTCCCAGTGATTCCCGATGCATTGTATCGAACGCTTTCTTGAGGTCGATGTAGGCTGCAAGCAGCCCACATCCGAACTCACGACGGCGCTCTACAATGACTCGAAGCGCAAGGATACGGTCTATTGTGGACTTACCAGGAGTGAATCCGGATTGCTCCGGCCTCTGATGCTTTAGAAGATGGTCTCTAATACGCCTCAGAAGGATGCGGGCAAGAACCTTGCCTGGTACACTAAGCAGTGTGATGCCGCGGTGATTGCTGCAATCCCATCGGTCCCCCTTCCCCTTCCAGAGAGAGATGACCACACCCCTCAACAGGTCAGAGGGAACGGTACCGGACTGCCAAATGGTAGCCAGGACAGCATGCAATCCCCGCACCATAGGTTCACCACCAGCCTTTAACAGTTCAGCTGGGATGCCGCAAATACCCGCTGCTTTACCACTCTTCAGCTTGGAGATCGCCTCCCTAACCTCAGCTAGGGAGGGAGGGTCCTCGCTAATGGGTGGGTCCGGCAGCGGAATCACGGCACTACCCACATCCAAGTTAACTGTTGGAGGGTCAACCTGACACAACTGCTCAAAGTACTCAGCACAACACTCCCTCACCGCAACAGGATCTGAGACGATCTGGCCACCTACTAAGCAAACTGCAGTCACCTGTGAAGAGGGCTTGGAGTTCAGTTTTCTCAGGGCTTGGTATGCAGGACGAAGGTCATTTACTAAGAAGTGGCCTTCGACCTCCTCAGCAAGATTCCTAATAAACTGTTCCTTGTCCCTTCTTAACAGAGACCGAGTTCTACGCACCTGAGAACGGTGCAAATCCCAATCCCCTGCCAGACGAGCCGCAAGGCAAGCATCCGAGCACACTCCCTCTCCTTCAGCCTGTCCAGATGAAACACCCTAGGGTGGTCATTGGGCTGCTGGGGAGTTTTGGTGTACCCGGAGGGTAGCCACAACCAATCTATAGTCAGTACCACGGAACTCAGCACTCCTATACACCCTACAGTTCTGGAGGATCCTCCAATGAGTGCTAACGAGAATGTGGTCGATCTCCTTGGTTGCATTACCCGCATCGCTGTACCATGTCCAACGATGTGGGTCGGGGGCTGGTACCAGGAGCCAGAAATCCTCAATTTCTGGGATCTAGCAAAATCCCGGAAAAGGAAGGAATTCTCGCTCCCGGTATCAACTCCCGAACCATGAGGACCGACTGACATCTCATAGCCAGCTCGATCGCAGCCAGATACCGCATTGAAGTCACCCAGAACAATGCGAATATCTCGCCGGGGACAACTGTCTGCCACAGATGCAAGTTTGGCGTAGAACATCTCTTTCACGTCAAGTTTACAAACATTGGTAGGAGCGTACACAGCAATAAGAGACATGAAGCCCAAAGACAGCTTCAGTCTCATTACCATTATACGCTCACTGACTGGAGTGATCTCTACCACCGAGGGCTGGAGCCTACCGGAGACAGCTATGGCTACTCCCTGGAGATGGTGGCCATCGCTGCGGCCTGACCAGTAATAGGTGTAGCCACCTACACTGGTCGTGCCGCTGCCAGGTCTTCTCACCTCCGAGAGAGCACCCACCCCTACTCTCAGCCTCCCCAGTTCCCTCGATAGCAGGGGCAACCGATTATCCTGACGCAAAGAGCGGACGTTCCAAGCCCCCACCCTGACTTCCCGCCTGAGGTTAACCCTCGGGCAGTCGCTCCGGCTGGACGCCACTTCTGCCACCCCTGCCGACGCTGCCCCACATAAAAGGCGGCAGGCTGCGGGACCCTTCATCCACCTGTGGGGTTCCCTAGGGCTTTGCCCCACAAGCTTTATATTGGGCTGGCGGCTGCCAGGACGCAGGCAGGACGAGGAGCTCCCGTTCCTATTCCGCGCCCCAGCAGCCACCCTCCCAACGGGGCCTGCAGCCCGCCTCTCTCGCTGGGTAGGAGGGTCATTACCCCTCCCCCCAATATTTCCAATTAAGTGCGACGCTGCCAGTGGGTTATTCTCTGGGGGGAGGAGGACTGGCAAGGCCCACCTCCCCCGAGCCTCCCATTGACCCCAGGGGGCTTAGGGGCAGGAGTTGGTACAGGGCCAGGGCGTGTCCACACGCCGGTGGGCCATGACCCTGTACCTCTGGGGCCTCCTGCTGCTCCGAGATCCCCTACAGTTCAGCCTGGGACCGCAAGCTGCCAGTTTCCATAGGTGGCCACGAGGAGGCACTGCAGAAGTCTCGAGGATGGAGAGGCTATGCACTGGCAGGGGAGACTTATGCAACGCTGCTCCCTTTTTCGCACAAGGCTAGCCAGCGGTGGCAGCTGCAAGCAAGAAGGCATGGAAGCACTTAACACTATCTAGGCTACCACACCATCGCTTCACACCACCCTATGCATGAAGTGAGGAAAATATTATGGAACATGAACATACACTGGAAATTTTTCAATATCCACTCACAGTGCTGTCACTGATCAATGATGATCATCTGTTTGCAATGCTAAACCAGATTTGACAGGATAAAGTGTAGGAAAAGTTATGATATACAATAATAAGCTTTCTCCGACGATGGTATATCTCAGGACTGTTATTACTTCTGTATATTGTGTCTCATCTCTGAACCTCGCTTGAGCTGCCGGAAGTACTGGGCACAATCCTAGTTATTGCTCATTTAAAATATATATTTATATAATTTAGATACATAAGCTGAAAGGAATCCCCTCTAGATCACCATTATGTGATGTGAGGATTAGGCAGACTGTGATGAAGTCCTGCATGAGAAATGGAAAAAAGGAATTAAAAAAACACACATACATATATATACATATATACATATATATATGTATATATATATATATATATATATATATATATATATATAATATATAATATATATTATATAATATATATATATATATATATATATATATATATATATTATACACACACACACACACACACACACACACACACACACACACACACATATATATATATATATATATATATATATATATATTATATTTATGTACGTACACACAAACACATATACTGTATGTATATGTGTGTGTGTGTGTGTGTGTGTGTGTGTGTGTGTGTGTGTGTGTGTGTGTGTGTGTGTGTGTGTGTGTGTGTGTGTGTGTGTGTGTGTGTGTGTGTGGCAACGTGCAAAACGGTTGCATGATTCATCCTGTCCTGAACAAGGAATTGACATGAAATGAAGCAGAAAGATTTTGCCAAAGATTCTACCTCCAGCGCTGACATCATGGCAGTCGAATATTCCCGCCATTTTGGAGCAACGGAAGGTGCAATACGTATATATATATGTGCGTGTGTGTGTTTATGTACACACACAACACACACACACATATATTATATATATATATATATATATATATATATATATAATATATATATGCACACATGTTGTCATGTGTTTTCTTGTAAAGTAGAGGATGAAATATGAAAAAATCATTTTAATTCAGAAATTTTACTCTTTACCCAATTCGAGATCTAATATAACTAATACACGTTCACCAATGGTACAGCTTTCGTCTTATATTGTTGCCATGCAGAAATAAAGAGAGGATATGGCAGTGGGAGAAAACGGTGTTGAAATTCCCTCAAAATGGGGAAAGTTGAATATGTGGCTGATTTAATTAAAACAAGAAGCTTGTTGAATATCAAATAATGCTTTAAAATTCAAGGTCATATGATATAAAAGATGACAACAGCTGTCATATCAAATCATGTTTTTTTTTTTTTTTTTTTTTTGGCGAGCAAATGTCCTCGGCTATGTTGTTCTGTATCCAACTGGTATACTTGGTGACTTTGGCATAGACTCCTGGGTTGTCTACCGCCGCGCAGTCTTCTCCCCAGGAGACGACGCCGATCAGGTAATAGTTTCCTCCAGAGGACCACGCGAGGGGGCCCCCGGAGTCCCCCTGGCAGGCGTCCGACCCTGGCTCGTACGTACACATCATGTTGTCCGTGATTCGGTCTCCGTAGAAGGCCTTGCACTCAGCAGTCGTGAGGACCGGGAGTTCGACGTCCAGCAGCACGTCACTTAATTCTCCTTGGAACGAGGTTGTGCCCCAGCCTGTCACGACGCCGGTTTCACTCTGGAAATCTTCGCCGGCGAAGGAGAACGGCAGGCAGATCGGGCGGACGCCCAGGTTGAAGGAAACGGCGATCGCAAGCTGGACAAGACCTATGTCGTTGTCTACTGTATCTGCGTTGTATGCTTCATGGCTGATGTACGAAGCGACGCCTACAGTGGTAGAGTATGCACTTGCCAGCGGTTGCGTCACGTCGTGGTAACCCAGCAGCGCAACCATCTCCTGTGGAGAATATATCAGGCAGTGAGCGGCTGTCACTAACCACGTGGGGCTTATAAGCGCTGCCCCGCAGTAGACCACGTTGTCCGACGTCCTTCTGAGCCCCGCGTGCCACGGCCATTCGTTGACGGCCGCTTCTTGGCCGCCAACGATGCGCCCTTCGTTCTTGATTCCGCAGTCGCAGTCGGTGTTGTTGGAGGGTGTTGCTGATGTGGGAGTAGGATTTGATGGATCAGTAGTTGTTGTTGGATCAGCAGTTGTTGCTGGATGTTGTTGTTGGATCAGCAGTTGTTTCTGGGATCAGCAGTGTTTCTGGATCAGCAGTTGTTTCTGGATCAGTATCAGCAGTTGTTGTTGGATCAGCAGATGTTTCTGGATCAGCAGTTGTTTCTGGATCAGCAGTTGTTGTTGGATCAGCAGTTGTTGTTGGATCAGCAGTTGGTGTGGAAGGATCTGTCGTAGTCTCTGCGTCGCCGATCACATGAAGCGTGCAGGAGAAAGCAGTGTCACAGTTATCTGTTAACAGTACTAGGAACGCATTGCTATTGGTGGATTGCAGGATAGTTCCCGAAAAGGAGGTCCAGTAGAGGGGAGAGGATCCACCTGGGTAGAAGGTGAAAAAGGAGTTAAAGCCGATATTTAAGAAGCAATGCATTCGGATGGTGGTGCCAGCAGGTGAATCCGCTGAAAAGGAGCATTGTCTAAGCCGAAACGCATTGCAAGAGGGAGGCGTCATGCCTGTTGATCCGCCAATGGGAAGACTGATGTGGAAATTGCAGCCTTGGCTCTGTCTGACCGGGACGGCGTGGGCGGCCGCGAACAGCAGTAAGAGACAAAGGAAGGCCATTTTGCTACGCTGTTTAAAGCCTGTGGGGGAGCTGTGTGTGTCTCGTTTGGCAGCCGAGGGCACACTGCAGCAGGCATCCGCTCTGAGCCTTATATACCGATAATCTAAACACAGGAAAAGCAGACCTCAGCACTTCCATTGATTTCAAATTATCAGGTATCAATATATTCGATTTTTTGAAATTATGGACAAGTCGTAAATCATGGGCAAACCCAAGCCGTTATGAGGGTCAGACGTACAGGTGCGCTCGGATAAAGAACAGAGAGACACAAACGCACACGCATACATGTACACAAACATACATGCACTTAAACAACAAAACACATGCACATACACATATACATATGTACACATAAAAAACCTTACATGCACACATACACAAACAAACAAACACATGCGCATACATATATATGCACACACGCGCACGCACACAAACACATACGAAACACACACACACACACAAAACACAAATACACATCAGGACACATATAGATTGAACACATACGTAAAATTCAGTAATACAGATTCGTTTATGTTTAGCTATACACACATACACATACAAAAAACTGTGTGAATATACATTCATACATACACAAATGCATGAATATGGGTATGCGCTCACGCAAATGCGCGCACACACAATATATGTATATAATAATATATATATATATATATATATATATATATATATATATATATATATATATATATATATATATATATATATATATATATATATATATATATATATATGTGTGTGTGTGTGTGTATATATTTCAAGCATGTATGAAAATATGTAAATATGTATATACAAACATACATATATATGCACACACACACACATATATATATATATATATATATATATATATTATATATATATATATATATAAACACATGTGTGTG
>NW_020869751.1:145737-148237 GCF_003789085.1 Penaeus vannamei | reverse complement strand
GTGTTTTGCAATAAAGAAAAGTTAAGCCTTGTTTTAGTTGCAGTTGTTCGTTATTGCTGCCAGGTGTTTTGCAATAAAGAAAAGTTAAGCCTTGTCTTAGGTGTAATTCACGTTATTGCTGCCAGGTGTTTTTGCAATAAAGAAAATTTAAGCCTTGTTTTCGTGTTATTGTTCACGTTATTGCTACCAGGTGTTTTGCAGTAAAGAAAAGTTAAGCCTTGTTCTAGGTGCAATTGTTCACGTTATTGCTGTCGGGTGTTTTACAATAAAGAAAAGTTAAGCCTTGTTCTAAGTGTAATTGTTCGTTATTGCTGTCGGGTGTTTTACAGTAAAGAAAAGTTAAGCCTTGTTCTTGTGCAATTGTTCACGTTATTGCTGTCAGGTGATTTGCAATAAAGAAAAGTTAAGCCTTGTTCTAGGTACAATTGTTCACCTTAGTGCTATCAGGAGTTTTGCAATCAAGTTATCCTCGTTCTAGGGGCAATAGTTCATCTAATTAGTGCTACCAGGAGTTTTGTAAAAAAAAAAAAAAAAAAAAAAAAAAAAAAAAAAAGTAGAAGCATTAATATCCTATCAATTAATTTATCAAGTTAGTCCTCCCAGGGGTTCAATAGTAAAGAAAAGTTACCATAGTTCTTGGTGTAATATTTCCTGAGTGCAACCAGGTGTTTTGTTAAAGAAAAATACCATAGTTCTTGGTGCAACATTGAACAGTACAACGAGGTGTTTTGTTACAAAAAAACAACAACAACACTTCTAGGTGTAAAATTTCTGGAGTGCAACTAGGTGTTTTTTTTTTTTTTTTTAATAAAGAAAAAAAAAACTAGTTCTAGGTCAAATGTTTCATCATGTTCTTACTACCAAGGTTGAGAATGATTTTGAAATTAACTAGAAAACCTCTTATGCCGAGCCTGGAACTAAAGACGACAGAGAACATTAAACACAATTAAGGAGGATATACCTTAAAGACCTCAGTACCATTGTTAATAAGACCAAAACTAATACGCGTCTGAAACACATATCAAACCTGACACACATGGCTGGAACACAAGCATGAAAAAATATGAAAATTAACCGATTCATTCCAAACTTTTCGATTCAAAACAAAGGTCACGTGACACCTTTCTTCTTAAAGGAAACTACTGACCACTTTCCTCTTAAAGGAAACTACTGACCACTTTCCTCTTATGTTTTACTGAAATTACACCAAAAAAAAACTTGAATTTGGTGAGAACTTCATGACTAACTTGGGCATCTCAGATAAATACGAGAGGTTAGTGTTCTGGGGTTCCTTAGGGTATCGGCGAGGTATTCTTTCTTGGAGGGATGTGTATGGCACTGGATTGAGGTTTACGTTATGTGAGCTTCTCTCACCTCCTCTCTTTCTCGCTTTCTGTATTTCTCTTCTTCTCTCTCTCTCTCTCTCTTCTCTCTCTCTCTCTCTCTCTCTCTCTCTCTCTCTCTCTCTCTCTCTCTCTCTCTCTCTCTCTCTCTCTCTCTCTTCACCTTTCTCTCTCTCTCCCTCCCTTCCCCCTCTCCCTCTCCTCTCCCTATCCCCCACCCCCCCATCCCCTCCTGAACCACTCTCTCTCTCTCTCTCTCTCTCTCTCTCTCTTCACGCTTTCTCTCCTCTCCTTCCCCTTCCCCCTATCCCCCCCTTCCTTCCCTCTCCTCCCTCTCCCCCCCCCTATCCCCCCCCCCCTATCCCCCTCCCCACCACCTACCTCCGATGAACCAGGCGAAAGTTGCCAGAGACACGACGAAGCTCACTAATTTGACCGGCAGTGACACGCTTTTCCCCGACTTGTAGCTCCTGGTCGCCATGCCGCCCGTACCGATACCAAACAGCATGATGATACCTGGAGTTTGCGGGAAAGAACAGATGATATTAGGTAGTTGTTACGATACAAACAGCATGATGATACCTGGAGTTTGCGGGAAAGAACAGGTGCTGATACGATGATGATACCTGGAGTTTGCGGGAAAGAACAGTGATATTAGGTAGTGTTAGGTAATAGTACTGATACCAAACAGCATGATGATACCTGGAGTTTGCGGGAATGATATTAGGTAGTTGTTAGGTAATTAGTAATTAGTACGATACCAAAACAGCATGATGATACCTGGAGTTTGCGCGAGAGAAATGGGTGATGTTAACAACGGGTGATGTTAGGTAGTTGTGAGGTAATGAGGTGATATTAGGTTGTTAGGTAATTAGGTAAAGAGGTAATTACGCGAAAGGGGTGATTCGACATCCAACAAATTAATAACGGCGACAATGATAATAACAACAATGAGAAAAGCATTTAATAACATCCAATAAATTAACAATACAGGTGACAACAACAATAACAATTGGAAATAACAACAAATTAACAACACCGACAATAGCAATAATGAGAATAACATTTAATAACATCCAATAAATTAACAATACAGGTGACAACAACAATAACAAATGGAAATAACAAATTAACAACACCGATAATAACAATCATAA
>NW_020869751.1:108237-135737 GCF_003789085.1 Penaeus vannamei | reverse complement strand
GGAAAAAGGGATGTAAATAAAAAACGTTTTGTCAGAAATAATTTAACGTTTAAAAAATGCTTCTTTGGCAATGAAAACCCGCTTTACAGGTGTGGAAAAAGGGATGTAAATAAAAAACGTTTTGTCAGAGACAATTAATTAACATCTAAACAGGGACAGAAATAGTCATGAATAAGGTATTTGCTTGGGCAGAACTCGCAGTAAAATTTTATCTCAGTTATAAGACAATGTCATTTCTAAGGCAGACCTCACTATTTTTATCTATTTATTTATTTATTCTATTTATTCATTTAATATTTATTTATTTACTGAGACATAAAACAGTATCAAAAGTACACTATCCTCTTATATACAGAGATTCTCTTTCAAGTAATCACAATACTCAAACCTATACAAAGATCCACACACGTTGTTTTAAACTGATAAAGCACGTGGTAATACATAGCTTGATTTCAAAGACTGTATCACCTAGGTAGCAGATTTCTATTAACAGATTTTATAACATGCACTTTGGGGGGGTTTATTGGTTACACATTTATGATGAGCAGCTGCAGGATTTAGGTTGGTTTTCCTTAACAAATTAATATCCTACTTGAGGCAGCCAGGTAAGTATATTAAGAAATGTTCATGTCAAAATAAGCTGAAGTTTTCTCCCCATACATACATATACATGGACATGTAATTCCCAGAAACAGCTGCCATAAAAAGGAAGAGAGAAAGAAGGCGAAGAAGAAGAAAAAGAAAAAAAAATGTTGGCCAGCTGTACGTAGTGTTGGAGTAGTTTTTAGTGCAGGAAATGCAAGCAAAAGTAAGTTTTATGCCACACAGCTATAAAAATAGCGCGTAAAGATATGATAAAGATATTTATTACCATGACATAACCGGAGAGTTTGATAACAGAGTAATAATAATGGTTGTGCACATCTAAAGTACGACTTGCAACAACTATTACTAGGTATGTTGATATATTCGATAAAAAAACACATGTAGTTATTTAAATTATGTGAAATTAAAGACAAAGACGTTTACTAAATAAGGAGAATGCTTACAAAATACGACGACAACTGTCACCACAATAATTAACATCAGCATCAGTGGAAAGTACAGTAGTGTGATAGCTGTTACCATCGTTCTATTGAGAAACACATGTTGGGGATGGTAATATCAATATGGAATGGCTCTGAGGACTAAAGAGATACTTTAATCATCAGATAATGCATGGAAGTACACTACCTATAACTACTTAGTGAGAATGATAAAACACTAAGACACTCTATCTCCTCTTCACAGAACCTGCACCGCTCCGGCAGTTCGAACCCCAGACCAAGTTCTCCCTTCGCAATTCCTACAGCAAAAGAGAAATAACACAGAGAAGCCAAGACCAAACGCTGGCACGGAAGACATTGCGAAATCCTTCCAATAAAGGGCAGGAACCCCACGCCAAGCCAGCGCCCCGTGTGAAGATTCTGAACATCGTCAGCGTCTCCGGATTCGAACAGGACGACCCACGTCTCGTCACCTACGTCCGGCAGCGCATGCGACCCCCGGCTCCCGTGTGGCAGCCCTACAACCTCGCGAATCCTGAGAAAACTGACTTCTCCCAGTCTAACCAGAGCACTTATGCTGATAAAGAATTTCTTCATGGGATGGTAAGACTTTAGATTGTGATTTTTCTTTTTCTTGAAGAGAAGAAGAAAAAAAACGGTTAAAGCGTCGAACTGAGCTGAGCTTCATGTCTAAGAGAAACCATCTTCAGGATCCCCCCCAGAGCTGATATCCAGGCATCTAACAAGGGTTTCGCTCTTCCATCATCATTTTTATCATCATTAAGTCTCTCTTCCACCACCACCACCATCATCATTACCATCACCAATCCCCCCAGAGCTGATACTTAGGCATCTAATAAGGGTTTCGTTCTAGCATCATCATTTTTATCATCATTAAGTCTCTCTTCCCACCACCACCACCACCACCATCATCAAACCCCTTCTCAAAACGGATACCTAGACACCTCACCAATCCCCTTCTGTCTCCCTCCCTCACCCCAGACTAACGGTTTCTTCGTGGAGATGGGAGCGGTCGACGGAGAGCTAATGAGCAACAGCCTCTACTTCGAAAGAGCGCTGAACTGGACGGGCCTGCTGGTCGAACCCAACCCCGAGGACTTCCACACGCTCACCACTCGAGGGAGGAAGGCCTATAGCATACACGCTGCCGCCTCGCCGAAGAACAAGTCGGGTCAGGTATTTAGAGTTAGTCCCTGAGAATATTTAACAGGTATTTAGCGAAATCTGAGATATTTAACAGGCTGAGAATATTTATTTACGAAATCTGAGAATATTTAACAGGTATTTAGAGTTAGCGAAATCTGAGAATATTTAACAGGTACTCTGAGAATATTTCGAAATCTGAGAATATTTAACAGCGAAATCTGAGAATATTAACAGCGAAATCTGAGAATATTTAACCGAGAGAATATTTAACCGAAATCTGAGAATATTTAACAGGCGAAATCTGAGAATATTTAACAGCGAGAGCGAAATCTCTGAGTGTATTCAACAGGTATTTAGAATTAGCGAAATGAAGAGCTCTATGGCATTTCTTCATTGATTTGCTCTAGATTGTATTGATACTCATGAGTGAATTTAATTCCTTCGTTTCTCATTTCTGTAAACGTAAAGCGTTATCAAAAAGGACATAACCGCAGAACCAAACATTTATCCTGAATAAGACAATAAATTCAGCAGTCTAACTATTATGATTATATTACGTTATTATTATGTATTATTGTTAGTATTAGTTATATTATTAGTAGTATTACTATCATTATTTGTATGGTAGTATTAGTATATCATTATTATTATCTTTACATCATATTATATTACCATCATAATAGTAGTATATTACTATTATATATTACCATTATTATTATTATTATTTATTATTATTTATTATTATTATTAATATTACATTATTTTATATTATTATTACCATTATTTATATTACCATTATTATTATTCCATTATTGTTATTATTATTACATTATTATTAATATTACCATTATTGTTAATATTATTATTACCATTATTATTAACATTACCACTATTATTTTTTTTACCATAATTATTATTATGACTATCATTATTACTATCATCACCAATCACCATCATCATTGACCCCCCCCCCTCGCTGCTCATCGGCAGGAGGAAGCAGCTCTTCGGCCGCCTGGGTGTGGACGAAGGAACCGGTGTCCCCGTTTGGCGCTTCCCTCTCTACGCCATGCTCGCCGCCCTCAATGTCACTGTGGTCGATTTTCTTTCCCTTGACGTGGAGGGAGACGAACTGGAGGTCAGGAGGTCCTCGCTTGAAGATGGTGATGATGGTGACAACAATGATGATGAGAGTGATGAGGATTGTTGTTATTGAACATGATGATAGTGACAACGATGAGAATGAGAGTGATGAGAGTATTGTTATTGTTATTATAGTTATTTTGTTGTTGTCGGTGTTTTAATCGTTATCATCGCCATCATTGTTGATAAAATCATCATTATTATGATTGGTATTATGATTTTTTTCTGTTATTGTTGTAATCATTATTATAGGGCGAGACTTGGGGATGAAGCCTCAGGTCAGGAAAGGTCACACAGCATTACGGCACAGTAATGTAGAAAAAAGGAATTAACAATTAGGGCAAAATGTGTTAGATAAAGGCTATAGAGAGAGCTGTAGGGCCGTATGGTAGTGAACATGGTAAAGAGAGAATAGCGAAGAATAGAGAATGGCGAAGAATTAGAGAATAGCGAAGAATTAGAGAATAGCGAAGAATAGAAGAATAGCGAAGAATAGAACATAGCGAAGAATAGAGAATAGCGGAGTAGGAAGACCGCCCAGGACTTGACACAATGCCAAGCCCTTCATCCTGTCAGTACGACTCTTACACTTTCGAATGTGGACAGAAGAAGGGGATGAAGAAGACGAAGAAAAGGAAAGGATAAGAAAAGACCATGCAAAATTAGTTGAGACGAGGGTTGAGGTCCGAGGTAGTGACTTTGGCCATAATCATCATCATCATCACCGCGTTTTTATTCATATATTCATCACCAGTATCATGACGACACACGATAAATTTCCTTTTAGAAGTGGTTAGTTAAAGTTAGTAAGTTAGTAAGCCTCCCAAGTTAGTAAGTCAACACGCGTCACATAACATTGCATGGACCCTAGTAGTAGGAGGGACGACCTATATTAATACACAAAGCCCGCCTAAAATGTCTTTGGCTCCTCGTCAGGTGAAGAGGCGGCCTCGTCAGCTACAGGTAATCAGAGGCCTTTGATTCTTGTGTTGAAAGGTTGCAAGGAAAAGGCAGCAGGAACGGATGCCATAAGCTGAAACCATCGGAGATAGGGCATATTACAAGAGCTGTTCAGAGTTCCAAAAGTTATTATCATCATTATCAGTGTCAATATCATCATCTTTAATTATCAGTGTCAGTATCATCATCTTTATTATTTTGTTTTGCCAGCACGTTCAGTCGTACCCTCTACCCGAACGAGATAAATCACGCCAATCCAGAGAGCAGAGTGTTTGATATCTAATCTTTAGGTAGTATAACCATGGGATTCGTCGTGTAGTGTTTCAGAATGATTTTCGAGATAATGCTTCGAATTTTCTAGTATTTAACTACTCATATGGGACTGAAAGGGGCAGAGTGTATAGCTCACATACACGCGTATCTCTTTTCATTCACACACACACACGCACACACACACACACACACACACACACACACACACACACACACACACACACACACACAGAGTAGACAGACGAGAGACCGTGATGAAGAAAAAGGAGAAAAAAAAAAGAAGCAAAAAAATCATATATCATCCAAAACCTTTTGATGCTAACCATCCATACACTCGCCCAATAAACCAAAACAAACAGTTTCCCTCAACACGTAGCACTTCAAGCCACCCGACCCCCACCCAACCCCACGCTCGTACATAATGGTCTCGCTTTAATCAGCTTTGGCCTTTTGTTATCAATGAGTGATTATTTCTCCTATTACGAGGACTTGTTTATGCATTGACCCTGGCGATCGCTGGCAACATTCTCATTCTTATCAAAATATATTTTAAAACATGTTAGTAATCATTGTCAATGTTAGTGACTCAATTCTTACCACTATTTAAGCGTCAGTGACTCACTCTTATTACTATTTAAGCGTGTACAAAAACACGGACAGACCCAGACACCCACGCGCGCAATTACACATGTACACAAATAGAGAAGGGGGGAGTAAGAGAGTGAAGTGTGTGTGTGTGTGTGTGTGTGTGTGTGTGTGTGTGAGTGAGCGTGTGTGTGTATGATTGTGAGTGAGTGCGTGTGAGAGTGAGTGTGTATGTATACTAAAGCTTTGCTCGACTTCGCCTGTGTATCCGAATAATTGATGCATGAGCTATGGAAAACCCCAACTTCAGATGTACACCACCTGACGCCGGGACAGGTCGATATGAGCCCCAAGTCCAGTAATGACAGTGTAAAGTGGGATTTTCTCTGAGACACTACTAGGGGAGTTAACAGCTGTTCCCTGGTCGTACACCTAATATCCAATGCTAATGCTGTCAGTGACTAAGAGAAATGAACCTGCTGTGGATAAATGTCACTGTTCCCAAGTGGGTTTATTTCTGAGGTTTAATAAATGGGTACTTAAGTATAACAATATATGTAACACTTTCCCCTTCTCATAACCCGTGGTTACAATAAGATCATAAAATTTCCACACGTCTTCCTAAAATACACTATAGGTTAACCCCGTCAATACCTTATGCAGAGCACTTCTCTCATTGCCCCTCCCTTACCTTTTTCATTGCCATTCCAAATATCTTCTCAAATCTACAAGCCTCCTCTCTACCCCCCAGGTGCTGAGAACCATCCCTTGGGATAGAATTACCATTCGCCTCATGTGCGTCGAGATAAACCACATCAAGGGAGGACCCAAAAGAGTTATCGAATATATGCTCAAACAAGACTATATCTTCCTTGGGATTCGTATCATCGATGCTTGGTTCGGTAAAAAGCATCTCATTGAAGAAACGTTACATTCAAAGCTACACGTCTAATATGTTATACATGTCTTCCTAAAAACAAATTAGGACTGTAGTATGGAGTACGAATTACAGCCGTTTTTTATTATTGTATCTGCTTATCATTTTTCAGTGGTATCTATGCTGCTGTGTTTAATATATCTAACACTACATACTTGCAGTGGAATCTAGTTTATCAAGTTCTCTATTGTAAAACAGAAAATGAACAAGAAAATATTAAATGACTAAATTTTTCAGTCTCATGAAATGTAGGCTCTTTGTGTAACACAGAGTATTATCAGACAGCAGCTGCAGGAAGCAATGTTATTCTCAGCATCATGCTAATGCTGTATTGTAATGATGGCAGCATATATATACCACAACCCGTGAGCTGGAAGGCACATTTCATGCAGAAGTCCATAATATCCATCACTAAGAACTGAAAGAAATCTCTTTTTCATAAATAAAAAATAGCACTAATACTGTATCTTTGCACAAGTTTAGAATTTGATGTTTACCAGTGATCTGGCAAGATTTGCACTTTTTTTTTTTTTTCAATATTAAGAAGAACTATAGCTTGAAATAATACAGACTTGATTCTGCAATCTACTTCCATTTCCTTATTCATACAATTCTCAGTGCATCAATACTAATTTCTTTAATACAGCCCCTGACTTCGAATAGGATAAGCTAGAAACTAATAAGACCACCTATATTCATTCCATTTTTTATTCACAACTATACATTTGATGAGTTTGTACATATGATGAAACAGTGAGCTATAAGTTGTTGTTTTTTTTTACCCTTAAAAATAGTAAAACTAATAACTTTGTATTCTTCCCTTTTCAAATACTTAGTAAGACAGGATGTACCATAGATAAGACTACCAGTAGCTTCTATGAGAATTAAAAGGGGTAATCTTTTCGGCTGGTTTCATGCTGACTTCTCAATTTTCTTTCCAAGCCCGAGACGATGATGCTAATACGGAATGGAGGTAACAGAACCAAGGCAATGCAGCTGACATTCCATTACTCATCGTCCTCCTCTTCAACAGGCTGGTCGTAGCGGTGCTTGATGTGCTTCCACAGTTTCTGTCAGGGAGAAGAGAAAAAATATAAAAACTGCAAATTCCCACTGAAGGAACACTTAAATCTCCAATAAAACTAGAAAGAGAGAAAGAGAGTGAGAGTGAATTATATATTTTGCAAAAATACTGAACATGATGATAATTCCAGACTTTCCTATTTATCTTATCTCCTGACACATTCAATCTCAAATTAAAAGCTGAAAGAGGGTGAAAAATTACATAGTATGCAATTTCTCAATACATGAGGACCAACTCAAACAAACAAAATGCTGCGGAAAAAATTCTGCCAAGATGTTCATAAAATCCACGGTCAACAAAATCCTGTATAAGAATCTTTTAACTCACAATACCTACTTTTACCTACATGGCTATGAATTAAATTATAAAGAATACATTCTCTGACAAGATGCTTCGTTGTTGGCACCCACATGTTAGTTCATGACTTGGACTGTTTTCATATTTTGCAGGTGTGATTTATCTTGAAAGCACCCTAAACTCATTGACAGTAAGCCAGTCAAGATTGGGATAAAAGTTGGTGTAGAGAGAGAGGGGGTTTGTTAAGCCTATTGGACGAGCTTGAGATATATGGAGACTGGCATCTGGTTATGTTTAGTGCACATATATGGGAGGATGGGGGGTCCAAATTCCTGAAATAAGCTGTTGGAAGGTGCAAAAGTGCCTGGAGCAAGCGCTTAGAGATTAATGAACAGATCTAAAAAGCATAAGCAACCTATGACAAATCATAGAGGGACCTATAATGCTGAAACCTGGACACATTCAATACTAGTTATCATTCAGCATTTTGTAAAAGCAAAACAATGAATATACATAAAGGAACAGTCTTTCAAAGGGCACATTAGACATCTCTTTTATTGATGTCCAGTCGAGAATAGCACAATAAGGGGAACCAGAACCACTGCCATGAAATGAAAGTAGATGAGGGTATGCATCCCTGCCACATCAACATATATTGATACATGTAAACTCCCACATCAGGCCCACTCTAATCCTGTGGCATAACTGATATTGTGGATTACACCAGGCAGATGCTCAAAATAGTTTTAAATTTGACACTGTCCTCAACACAGGTTTCATTTGGACTTACATTTGACCTTGTAAGCCTTTTTGTTCCAATACGGCACATATTACTAGGATTGTTAGATTAATTAAAGGACTTTTATCATAACATTACTGTGGAAGTCAAAAAGCTTAGTAATTAAGGCCATAAATATTATTTATCTTCAGGTAGATATATTTTTCCTGAAAACTCGAGAAAAGAGAAAATCAGGTGAAGTCTTGTAGCTCTACGAAATGACTCCTTGATGGCTTTGTACTTGAGCCAACTATGTGTAACCATATTTCACAAAATACTACAGTGTAAATCACATGATCCCAGTGGCATAGGGTTAAAGGCATAGATTCGTTCCAAGACCATTTCATAAAATGGGTATTTGCAAGTTAAAGATTAATATACTGCCTTCTGGATTTACAAAAGTACATCTCCAATGGTAACTGACCTATTTAATCAACTTCATAACTTTCTGTCTACATAAATTATCAATTTCAGAAAAAAGTGGGGAGATGAAATTTTTGTTTGGCTGCTTTCCCTTTGTTAGGGGGCTGTGTACTCTGACGAGGAAGAGAACCTAGACAAGTCAAAGTGATGCACCTCTTGAGTGACATCAAAAGGTTCATTCTAAAGCCTAGGGTGGCGAGGACAAGAGCTATCATTAGGAAATGGAAGGGTTAGGTTATATCCTATGTATGTATTTTTGTCATTGTAAGGGGGGCTGCTGCTCACCCATCTCCCCACTTGGAATGTAAAATTTCCATACCTAACTGGAAAGACAAGAGCCAAGAGAGGCCCTAGAAACACATCTTGTGAGTAAGAAAGTAAACATCCCTCACTGAGCTTCAATGGGAGTTTTTGGACATTTTGTGCTTTTTCTGCTGCATTGGTTAGTAGCATAGATAGCAGTTCAATGATACCATTTTGATGGGTTTTATGATGTATAACTGTTCTCAAAAATGAATATACTGGCTTAGCTGACACTGAATCACAAGGGTGGTCTACCATCTCCATCTTGCCAAATAGTACATGCTAGAGCGCCAACAAGTACAGAGGCTATGTCAATCTATGGACAGGTGAACTATATATAAACTTGTATCTCTCTATCCATTTCCATCAATCTATTAGTATAGCTTGTTTCATAGTCATCTGGTATAATGTAAACTTTTGCCTGTAATGGACAGGAAAAACAATAAGACATGGTTAATCTCTAAGGTACAGATGCACTCAGCAAGGGAAAATTGAAGCCTATATTTGTGTAGAGAATAAAAAGTGATGGTCATCAGTACAAGAAGCAATCTGCAGACACTAATGGTTATGCAACAAATCAAAGAAAAAGATTGCAGAAAGCAGTGCTCACAACCCATGTCCACCCAGTCTTCCTAAGTTTCAGCTCCATCTTCCTGTGCATACCGAGGTGAAGACAATGTTTCCTGGGGCCCAGCAGCCCCCTCCTTGGGTAATGCCTATAGGGCACGCCCTGACATGGCAATTAAGGCTATTGAATCAAATTTATGACGTGGTACTTGGAACATTCTCTGGTGGGTGCATCCATATTGTAATGAATTACCAGACACTTCATCTATGGTATTTACTTCACACTTTAATAGGAAGAAAACTGTGCAACACACATTTACAGAATGGCTGCAGTAAGATATGAAAATCTAATGATACTCATTAAAATGGGAAAAACTACATTCAATGACACGTGAAATAATCTACACAGACAAAGACTAATGTCAGAAAATAAGAAAATATGTTGTGGAGAGTTAATCTACAGTGACTGGGATGGGGTAGTTGGGCAGAGCCCCTGACATGGAAATACGTCAGTTGGTGGGAGGTCTGGGGGCAAAGCCCAGGGTTGGGAGGCAGTTTATCCTAACAGTATGAACGCACTAAGCTAGGGCAAATTGACAATGATATTCTTGTACAGGACTAAACATTGCAGTCGCCAGTACAAGAAATAATCTGCAGCTATAAACAGTAATGCCACAAATAAAAGGAAATTTTGCAGAAAGCGCTGCTCAGACCAAGTCCACTTGGTGCTCCTGAGTTTCAGCTCTACCTTGCCATGCACACTGAAGTGAGAACATCTTTGCCCATCAACCCTCCCCTTCGGCAGTGTCCTAAGAGCACACCCAGTCACGGGAATTTAGATTGTTAAATAAAGTTTGTAACATGGATTTAGGAACTTGGAATCTAGCGAGTGTTTGCATACTGCACAGAATTATATAGGAAGACTTTTGGTTTATACAGCAATGTTTGTGGATCTCAGGAATGGCCTGAGTAATAAGGACTGTCCCGGAGGGATGTGGTCACCATAAACAATTATCCCCAATTATCAACTTTTTAGCATATTTCATTTGAGATGTTACACTGTGATCAACTGAAATAAGAAATAATAATCTCAAGGTTAAATGGCAGCGGAATACTACAAATATCGCCCATTAATGTGTGTATAGCTGTGTAAGAGCAGCCAAATACAGGAAAACAAACAAAAGGTGGATTCCTGGGGCTCTATGTTCAACATTCAGATTTCAACCCCAAATATTAGGGATATCATAGGAGATAACCGAGAAAAATGACGAGCATCTCCTTCTAGTCATAAGGATATGCAAACTGCCTTAGAATTCCGACCCAGAAAGTCATTCCTGCGGCTACGTTCCCACACCGGCTCCTCTGGGGTGTAAGTCCGTCCCCGTTAATAGGTCACACATATTTAGCGCATTTCAGGCCAAAACCAACATAAAAGAGGCCTCTCAACATGACATAATCTCTTAAAACTGAGCTAAACTGCATGTGAGCTCATAAAAATCTCCTCAAAAGCTATTTCGTCAACCCATAATATATTGCATCATCGGGTCACTCGAGCCATCAGCTGACTGGGAAATCTCACCCCTTGGTTAACTGTCTCGAAGATCCCATCGGACACCAGCTCAAAGCCTCGCTCGAACATGAAGGCTCCACACACGGCGGCGAAGACGAAGGAGGACGTCCGCCGGAAGATATTCTGGTAGATTTTCCCGATTACGCCAGACATCTTGGTAGGGAGGGAGCTCGACGACCGACAGATCGGAAGAGCGTAGATTTTCCCNCAGAGGCAGAGCCCCAGATTAGGAAATACATCTGTTGGTGGCGGGTCTGGAGGCACAAGCCTGGGGGTTGGGAGGTGGTTTATCCTCACAGTATGGATGCACTGAGGTTGGGCAAATTTACAATGATATTCTTGTACAGGACTAAACGTTGCAGTTGCCCATACAAGAAATAAACTGCAGATATAAAGAGTAACACCACAAATAAAGGGTAATTTCACAGAAAATGTTGCTCAGAGACGGTCCACTTGGTGCTCCTGAGTTTCAGCTCTACCTTGCCATACATACTGAAGTGAGGACATCTTTGCCAGGGGGCATTGGGGGCAGCGCCCCCCATCAACCCTCCCTTTGGCAGTGACCTAAGAGCACACCCAGTCACAGCAACTTACATTAGGCATCTTTTCCGGTGGCAATGGTGGCAATTAGGGTGTCGCGAGACACGACGCGCCACCAAAAGCTGTCTCGTGATCAGAGGTGAGACAGGTCTCTAAGCTCCGCCCATTTCTGTGACGTAATGGGAATGATCGCAGTTGATGGCTTGTTATTTTACTGTACTGGTTATTTTTCTGACAGGTACACAGTAATTAGGAATATGATATCTGAGGTGGCTTTTGATATCTTATGGTAGGTAGTGCAGTGTTATAGATATCCAACACAAGTACAAATATGCATGAAATATCCAAAGTAGAAAGAATGCATCTGGCAACTCGATTAAAGTTCACCGTCTGCTTGATTCCTGTCGTGCTAGAGGTGTCGTGTTTCCCATAACCACTGGAAAAGATGCCTATTGTTGAATAAAGTTTGTGACATGGATATTGTACAGAATCACCTCAGAAGTCTTTTAGTTTATACAGTGATGTTTGTAGATACCCTGGAATGGCTGGAGTAATAAGGACTGTCCCAGAGGGATGTGGTAATCATAAACAATTACCAATTTTTTAGCTTATCACTTGAGATGTTATACTGTGAACAACTGAAATAAGAAATAATAACCTCAAGGTTAAATGGCAGCGGAATACTACATATATCGCAATTATCGATATGTCTGTATAGCTTTGTGTAAGAGCAGCCAAATACAGGAAACAAACAAAAGGTGGATTCCTGGGACTCTATGTTCAACATTCAGATTTCAACCCCAAATATTAGGGATATCAAAGGAGATAACCGAGAAAAATGACGAGCATCTCCTTCTAGTCATAAGGATATGCAAACTGCCTAGAATTCCGACCAGCAAAGTCATTCCTGCGGCTACGTTCCCACACCGGCTCCTCTGGGGTGTAAGTCCGTCCCCGTTAATAGGTCACACATATTTAGCGCATTTCAGGCCAAAACCAACATAAAAGAGGCCTCTCAACATGACATAATCTCTTAAAACTGAGCTAAACTGCATGTGAGCTAATAAAAATCTCCTCAAAAGCTATTTCGTCAACCCATAATATATTGCATCATCGGGTCACTCGAGCCATCAGCTGACTGGGAAATCTCACCCCTTGGTTTACTGTCTCGAAGATCCCATCGGACACCAGCTCAAAGCCTCGCTCGAACATGAAGGCTCCACACACGGCGGCGAAGACGAAGGAGGACGTCCGCCGGAAGATATTCTGGTAGATTTTCCCGATTACGCCAGACATCTTGGTAGGGAGGGAGCTCGACGACCGACAGACGACCGATGGCGACTTGGCGAGGAGAGGCGACTG
The DNA here is from genome assembly GCF_003789085.1 of Penaeus vannamei. Lineage (NCBI taxonomy): Eukaryota > Metazoa > Arthropoda > Malacostraca > Decapoda > Penaeidae > Penaeus > Penaeus vannamei. The sequence continues at coordinate 122,705 of NW_020869751.1, read as the reverse complement.
CGATTCTGGTGAAGGGCGGGCGGAAATACGGGTTAAATAGCTTATATACGAATACCTGTATATTTTTATTATTTCTATTAATTAATTTGGGTGTTTATGAAGTGTGTTTTGGTGAAATTAAGGCGTTGGGTATTTTACTTATTTGGAATCGTTAAAAATGAAGTACGGAAAGCGCAAAATATCGATATTAGATGTAAATGATTTGTTTTTCCTCTTTCTTTAAAGTTTTCGTGTTATCAATTCTAATATTTAACCTGCTAAATAAGCAGTGAAGTATTAATGGAGATATTTAATAATGCTGAGCCATGATTAATATCGGGCGAAGGTGATTGGCGGAGCGAGTCCGTCGCCGTGGCCGCCGACCAATGAAAATTCCCGAATTCTCTGTTTTGGATGCACATCTTGCGAGTTTCTTCTTCAGTAATTGATGTGAATATATTGAACATCAACAGTTCCAAACAGTCATGGTCTGGCGCGTTGGCTGCAGCCGGAACGCCGAGCGAGAGCTTAACCAGCCTTCAATTCCGTAAAGGTCTCGCCATTTCCTCCAATCAAAATAAATTCGCAAACAAAATAGTATGCGGCAACCCCTCACGTGGGATCTCCTCGCAGATCCTTGACACTGAACGTCACTCGAGATGTGTGAATTACCTTCTTAATTTAATGTAACGCAGACAGGTATGGCTAGCGACGACGAGCATGATTCTGTGCATGGCATGGCGCCCATAATAAGGCCTAGGAGAGCCGCGTAGGCCTAGGCGGCGCGGGCTGGGCGGCAGTAAGGAGGGGCCGAGGGTGGCGTAGGCTCAGACTTTGTGCATGAAGGGTTTAAGTGGTTGACTCAGGCCACCGCAACAGCCTACCGACACCGAGGTGTGTGTGTAATTAGCACGAGGTGAGCATATGGCGGGTGTGCGGAAGCCGAGCATCCAGGAATTGACAGGTGGCTGCGGGCGCGAAGGACTCGAGGAGGTCCTGAGGCTGGGCTGCGGGCGAGGGCAGAGTCCAGGCCCCGAGTGACAGGTGTGCGAGAGACGGAGCCTCCTGCAGGTGTACAGGCACGGGGGCACGTGTTCGCAGGAGGAACAGGGGCATGCGGTGATAAAAAGTGTGCAGAGTGGGAGTTGGTGAGTGACAGAGAGGTGTGTGGAGAAGAAGGGGTGTGGCAGGAACAGCAGCCAGGTGTGAGGAAGTGGGGGAAATTCTTGTGGAATTTGACTCCCATGTTTCTCCAGCAAGGAGAGGAAATGGTTATGATTGGGGTTTGTGCTTTGACTCTCAGAACTTGGATGGAATAGGGAAGATATTCAGCTCTGAAACAGTGTGGCTGGAAATCAAGAGGAAAGACCAGCTCATTTGATGACTCAAGCGACGTGGATCAGACTTTATGCGAGATCGAAATTAACCGAGATATTCCAATTCTGAAAATAATGCATGCAAAAACAGAATGTTTTGATAATGAAACATTTACCAAAGGAACAAGGTCACTGCAATTCAGTGAAATGTTTACCATGTCTCGGTGAGGCTTAGGGTCTGTTATCATACTAATATTACACTAACAATGAACAAAAATAATTCTAATGATTAGAAAAGACAGGTGGTTGGTTGGCTTGTGTAAAATGACTACAGCTAATATTTTACCAGACTAAATTATTCTTAGATTTGATGTATTTTTCTGGACATGCAATTTATAGTTGGCAAAAGCTTAAAGTTCAAGGAATTGTATGATGATATATAGCAAGTTTTAGTATTAATATGTATATTTTACATTGTTAATTTGTGCCATTTCTATAGTAATTATTATTTTTAGTATTATTATTGTTATTATTATTATTGTAATTCTAATAATAATATTTATTATTTTTAGTTTTATTTTTTTATTATTTTTTTCATTATTATTATAATTTGTATTATTACTGTTATCATTGTTATTGTTATTGTTATTTTGACTATAGTTAGTATTGTTATTATCATCATTATCAATAACATTATTATTATTATTGTTGATATTTTTTTTCTTTTTTATTATTGTTACTGTTTTATTCTTCTTATCATTGTTATTGTTATAATAATAGTAATTGATACTATTATTATTCTTATTATTGGTTTCATCATCCTCATCCTTGTTATCATTGTGATTTTATTATTTAATTATTTCTATATTAATAATAATAATGATAATGATAGTAATAATAATAACTTTATTTTTATGACTTATATTCTTATTATTGTTATTGTTATTGTCATGATTACTATCATCATCATTATCATTATTATTACTGATATTATTACTATAACTGTTATTATTGCTGTTGTTGTTGTTATTGTTGTTATTATTATTATTATTATTATTATTATTATTATTATTATTATTATTATTATTATTGTTGTTTATTGTTATAATTATTTTTAACATTTGTTTTGTTTATTTTTGTTATTATCATTGTTATGATTATTATTTGAGGTGATTATTATCACTATCATTACTATTATTACTTTTATTATTTTTATATTATTATTATTATTATTATTATTATTATTATTATTATTATTATTATTATTGTTATTATTATTGTTATTTTTGTTATTGTTGTTATTTATTTCTATTATTATTATCATTATTATTGTTATTATTATTATTGTTATTATTATTATTATTATTATTAATTATTATATTATATTTTTATTATTATTATACTTCTAATGATATTTCTATTACTGTTCAGTTGATATTACTATCACTATGATTTTTATCATTATTATTATTGTCATTATTATCATTATCATTAGTATTATTATTTGTTATTGTTGTTTTTGTTTTTGTGTTTGTTATTATTTTTATTATTATTGTTGTATTTATTATCATTATTATTATTATGGTTATCTTTATTACCATTATTATTATTATTATTATATATTATTATTATTATTATTAATTATTATTATTATTATTATTATTATTATTATTATTATTATATTATTATTATTATTATTATTATATCATTATTGTTATCATTATCATTGCTTTTCTTATTATTATTTTCATCATTATCATAGATGTTTTGTTTTCATTATTATTTTCACAATTATTTTATATACTAGTATTTGTAGCATTATCACTGTTGGTATACTTATTTTATTTTTAGGATAAATTTACATAATTGCTAATGTCTAATCTTAATATTTGTCAGTATTAGTATACGTCATGTTGCATTATTATTTTTGTTTTTTTATTATTATGCCTGTTGTTGCTTTTGTTGTTACTATTATTATTATTTTTAGTTGTAGAATTTGTGTCATTGTTGCTACTGTGGTTATTTTTGTTGTTATTGTCATTATTATTGTTATTGCTATTGGTAAAATTGATGTTTTTTTTTCTTGTTATTACTATTATTATTGTTATATTCTTTTGCTGTTGTTGTTTATTACTATTATTGTTGTTGTTATTATTATTATTATTATTATTATTATTATTATTATTATTATTATTATTATTATTATTATTATTATTATTATTATTATTATTATTATTATTATTATTATTATTATTAGTATGATTATTATGATTATTATGATTATTATTATTATTATTATTTTATTATTATTATTATTATTTGGTGTTTAATTATTATTATTGGTGTTGTTATTGTTATCATTTAATGTTTTTGTTATTATTGTTTTAATTATTAACATTATATTATATTATTATTATTATTATTATTATTATTATTATTGTTATTTTTAGTATTATTAATATCACTATCGTTATCATTATCATTAATGCTGTCATCAGCACTATTGTCATTGTTATAGCTATCATTATGATAGTTATTATCATATAATATTATATTGTTGTTAGTATTACTTGTATTGTTTTTTTTTTCTTATTATTATCATTATTATCACCATTATTATCATCATCATCATCCATCATTAGTATTGTTATTTTTGTTTTTTATTGTTTTTGATGTTATTATGATTTATTATTGTTTTTTTCTATTGTTTTTATCATTAGTATTCTTGTTGCTGTTTACTATTATGTTTTTTATTATTATTATTGTTATTATTATTGTTATTATTTATGATTATTATTATTACTATTATTATTATTTATAATATCATTATTATTATTGTAGTTATAGTTGTTGCTGTTATCTATGTTATTGTTACTATCATTGTTACCATCATTATCATCATCATCACTATCATTTTTATAATTATCACTATCACTATCATAATTACTACCATTAACATTGCTGTTATTGTGGTTTTCAACTATGTTGTTGTTATTATCATCATCATCATTATTATTATTATTATTATTATATTTTATTATTATTATATTATTATTATTATTATTATTATTATTATTATTATTATTATTTATTATTATTATTATTATTATTATTATTATTATTATTATTATTATTATATTATTATTATTATTATTATTATTATTATTATTATTTTATTATTATTATTATTATTGTTATTGTTATTGTTATTGTTATTGTTATTGTTATTGTTATTGTTATTGTTATTGTTATTGTTATTGTTATTATTATTATTATTATTATTATTATTATTATTATTATTATTATTATTATTATTATTATTATTATTATTATTATTATTATTATTATTATTATTATTATTATTATTATTATTATTATTATTATTCATTATTGCTTTTAGTGCTTCATGCTTTTTTCTTTATATGATATATATATGTGTGTGTGTGTGTGTCTTATTTATTTATCAATCCATATATATATTTTTCTATTATTTGTATATTACATATGAATACATATTTATGGTACCTTAACTGCATTCTTTTGTTTGTAATTGTCATGATTAGATTTGTTTTATCATCTAATTGAATTCCTTATCTGCTAATAAACTGCTCAGGAGATCTATAAACTCTATCTTGCCAGAATATAAATGCTTCACGTTTTTTGGTCCCGCAGTTTCTAAATGGCGAGAGGTTAGTGGTAGATGTGCAGATTTATTGATAAGTATCTTTTTATATATATAATATATATATATATATATATATATATATATATATATATATATATATATATATATATATATATATATATATCACACATGATGTATTAGAAGCCTTTGTAGATTGTTTATGGAGCATGTGACACATAATCTATATTTAAGGAAAGACAGATAAGGAAGGTGAGGCAGAGCAAAGGTATAGGAATTAGAGTACGTTCCAAGGACTCACTTGTGTAATTCAGCTTGGAAAAAAGGGCCGTAGCATGTAAAGAAGAAAAAGAAGTTGAACGTATTCTGTCTTTCTTTATAAGCTTCAGGGCCAAATATTAATCAAGTACAAGAATCCTTTGAGATCTGTTGTTCCAGAACCAACATATTTCTGTGTGTTAATGAATCTAAGTGTCTTTAATAGGATAAAAGATATAATTATCATGTAAGTAAATGTTTACTACAATGTAAATGAATCTTAGAATTGTCAGATTTCAAAACCAACCAGGATATTATACATGTTATTATGTAAGATAGTTATTGTTAGATTTTGCATGTAAACTGCAGAGGATCAGAATATGCAGAGTGTTGCAGTTAACAAGAGTAAAATGGACTTACTGTTTTTATATATGTATAATATCTGAGAAAGTTCTAGAATCGTAAAATTTTCCCCTAATCTTTTTGTGCCACTGCCTCAACCAGACACAGGCCTACTCATTATGTTTGTAACCCACTTGTGCGTGTTATAACTCCTTAAACTACACACTGAAAACTTGAACCACATTTGATTGTGAAGTGTGAAGGACTTGAAAGGTATTATGTAAGGTTTATTTCATTTTGCGATTGTTGAGAAACAGCAGCTTATTGTGTGAAGGTGGTAAGGAGTACATTTTGACGTTGATTGATGACACTGGTTTGTTAGGGAAAGCCTTTAAATAATTTTTTTTTCTAAGTCATAGCATCTTAGTAAAGCACTTAACAAAATCCAAATGACCAGATATTCATTTTATCAAAGAGTATTTGAGTGGCAGTAGAGAAAATAGCATTCCCAGTGGCTTGTTTAGATAAAAGTGATTAGCAGCAACCATAAAAGGGTAGCCTGAAAAATAGCAAGGTGGTAGGGGGTTGATTTTGTTAATGATTATGTGTGGTTAGGTTTTATTGAAATTATACATAGGCCTATGAGATACCCAGAATATTCTGTGCTAAGATAGATTTTTTACTATTAACAAAAGAATTGTCGTTTCATTTCAAGGTAGCATGCATAATTTGAAGTATGTGAGACTAAACTGTACTGATTTGGTTTGCATGTTATATTTGTCATTCATGGGTGGGATGACTGTTGCTAAAATTTGGGTTTGACAATTATACTGGTGGAGATGTTTCATGCAACTTCTGGCATGGTGAGGCATCCCATTGTATTGAATGAGTTAATTCAACAGAGCCATGGCTGAAAGTACAAGGGCCAACTGATATTTAATACATTAGGAAAGTTGCTGAAAATGATTAGCAGTTTTGTGTATGCGAGTAAGAGTTGCCCAGTTCCAATGCTCCCCTTGTTTTTTTTTGTCCAGATTTTTAGATTGTAGCCCTTATTTTATAGTTTTATAATCATATTGTTCCTTGACCATTTATTTGTAATCCCATACATGTCCATTTGTTTAGGAATGAGGGAAAGCATACCACAGACTTTACCCTTCTCACAGTGGGTTTCCCCAACCAATCTTTGCATACATTCAGCTGCTCAAGTGAAAAACTAGAGGCACAGTAAACACGCAGGTACCCCATTTTCTTCAATTTGCTTGCAACGAGTACAATTTTTAAGGAAAGAAAGGCTGTTTTATTGCACAGTGACCTATTTCGCCACGGTGTAACTTACCGTCATTTGGTGTTAGTGGGTAAAAGTCTGATTCTAATAAGTGTTTTTGTTATTGTAATTGTTGCTGTTATTCCACATGTTTGAAAAAGTGTGGCTAGACTCAAGATGTGTTTACATACCATTAATCACAAAATTTAGGTACTTGTTTGTAACTTTTATAATTATATGATCAGATATCCAGTATATCCAGGCTCATTCTTCCTTGTGTGTTTCAGGCTTCGCCAAAATGCCTAGTGCACACCTGTCTCTTCGGGAGGAGGACGTGGTGCGACTGGCCTTAGAGTTCCTCCAAAATAGGTACCTCCATATATCACAGCTCAATGTAGAACGAGAAACGGGCATTATTAATGGCAACCATTCGGATGATGCTCTCTTTCTCCGTCAACTGATTCTCGATGGGCAGTGGGAGGATGTTCTTGAATTTGTGCAACCACTTGAAGTAAGTTATCTACTGAGAATTTAAGTGTATGAGAGTCAATGTTACATTCCCTCTCCCCCCAAGCTGGCATTTATTCAGGTGCATTTAAAAGCATTTTTGTTATTTAATAAACAGCCCTTAATTGTTCTGTATTTACATTCCATCAATTGAAGTATTAGGTGAAAGAATTGATATTTAGCTTTTGCATTTTACTCTTGTGATTACAAAGGTCTGTTTCTTTTTCTCCCTCCTGCAGGCAATAGATGCTTTTGATACAAAGAAATTTCACTTCATTATTTTGAAGTACAAGTATTTTGAGTTGTTATGTATCAAAGCAGAAGCTCCCAATCCCAGCAAGGAAGGTGCTGTTGATGAACTAGTCAAGGTGAGAATTCGTGGTCTCTTTAAGCTGGAAAAGCTTGAAGAAGATTCATGTTTGCTTGTTAAGATGGTGTTTTCACTCGTGCTTCCTGTAGTGTATGAGCTTATAGATAGGTGTTATAGGCTTGTGTTGGTTAGCAGTATTGTGGATATCAAATAAAGTTACTAGGGTTATGATATTGACTTTAGATTAGACGTGATATTTCAAGAAGATGTATGATTGCATGTTAAGATGGAGTATTCATTCATGCATTCAATAGTGTATGAGGTTATAGATAGGCATTATCATGTCTTGTAGATTAGCAATATTGTTGATATTAAATAAAGTTATGAGGTTTGAGAGACTAGCTTTTTAGATTAGACTATACAGTATTTCAAATTTTGGCCTAACTTCTTGATATGCCAGTTATTTTAACCCATTGATCCCCATAGCAAAATAGTATTTTTTTTGTTTTGTTTATTTGTTTATTCATTGTCTTTACACATGGATGGGTCCACAAAATTATAGTGTGGTAAGATGAGGTCTGGCATATGAGAATGTTGTCTTTAATTAAAGGAATTCAGATGTTTTGTATGACAGTGTAACTGCCTTTTTTCTATATATGCTATTATTTAGTTAGAAACAGATAAGATTGAATGTTTTTTTACATATAAGAAAATACATTAAAAAATGTTGAGGCACTTTATTTGGATTTGAAGTTAATAAATTTTCTGTTAAAAAGTACACTCTTCTGTCATGAAAAAATTATTTTTTATCTTTTTCTTCATAACTGATGTATTACTATTATTTATCCTGATATTCACCATCCTTTGCGATTTTAACAGGTCCTGAACGAGTTGGAGAAATATGCACCGAACAAGGAAGCATATTCTCAACTCTGCCTGTATCTGACACTCCCAAGACTTCATGAACACTCAGACTTTCGTGACTGGAATCCTAGTGCTGCGCGTGTACAATGTTGGACTCAGGTGAGCAAAACTCTGACATCTTGAACTTCTGGTTTTGAACAGTTTTGAACAGCCTTTTCTCTTGTCTTTACATTTTTATTTTGTCTATAAATGTAATGCTTGAAAGCTTAAATCTGTTTATGAGTAAATTTTACAGTGGGCTTATGTAAGATATTTGGTATGTAAAACCTTTTTAGTTGCGTTCTGAGGCTATATTTATTGGCTTATTTTTTTTTTTGGCCCAAAATAATTTAATAATGTAAAGCTGTTTAAGCAACAGCGATATCCGTTTATTTCTAACAGAAAAGTAACTGGGTACATTTATAGTTCTTTGTGAATTGTGAAAGCTATAGAAAATGTTCTGTTTTTGTCATGGATGATTCATGCTGTCTGTGCAGTGTTGTCTAATATGGTAAATGAAGCAAAACATTATTTCTATATAGGTATGGTAAGAATGACATTACTGTATACTTGAAAGAGGATTGGTGTGATAGTTGTGAGGGATGAATGTTATATATTGAATACTGTAGGCTTGCATTTTGAATGCATTTGGTCCAAAATTTGCATTGAGGACAGTTTAGTTAGGGAAATTATCCTGAAAAAATGTACCTCAAATATCTGATGTACTTCTGTATAAGTACTGTTCTCCAAAGCATGTCACTTACTAGATGTATGAAACCCTTCGTGGACAAATGATTTGATTAGGAAATATATAGATTGTGCCTGTATATAAATGCATGCAAAGTTACATGAAGTTAAATGGAGAAGGCAGAAAGTTTAATTTGTTTGAAATTTGTATTTATTTATATGTGTTTTATTATCATTATTTGTATCTGTATCACAAGAGGTGGTTTGATGCTTGTTTGGGCAATTGTCAGTTATGTGACCTTAGCTTCATATGTGTCTTTAACCCTGTGGCACCAGATGTTGTAAGCATAGAATTTCCCTGGCCAATGTGCACGTGTCACGTATAAACCTAGAACAGTATTTTTGTTCAGCAGAGGTCACAGCTCTTGCTATTGACAAGAACAGTGGGTTGTCATGTTTGTATGGTTGCTGGTTTGGTGACAGTATAGGGCATTACCCTGTGCAAAAATTCCTGGTGTTTTATGAATATTATGTTATAGTTTAGTTCTGTCTTAACGTTTGTAATGACTGCATTAGCATGGAAAATACATATACACTAAGGCCATTTCATGATCATACTATGACTTATAAACATGTCCTACCTATGCTGCACAACAAAGCTGTCACAGGTATAGATATGGACAGTTGTATTTTTTACCTCCTTTAGTCAACAAATTGCTGCATCTCAGGCAAGACACACAAAGCAACCAGATCAGTACTTGGAGGTTCTAGAAAAATAGGACTAAATGATACCCTATTTATAAGATTCAGTTTAGTGATCAAGTTACTGGGGCAAAGATGCAGCAATAACACCAGGTCATGGTAGTTGTCACACTTAAAGTATCCCAGCACAGAGCAGTTATTAGAGGTCATATGAGTGATGTGCGAGTGTATAAGTATGCATTTTTAGATTTTCTTCAAGGTGCTGTATGGATACAAATTCAGAAAGTCATTTAATTTTTTTAAGCATACAGGAAGGTCTGTCAGTGGAATGAAGATTTTGCAGATATACAAATAGTTAGTAGCACTGGGCTTTTTTTTAAGCAAGATGTGTATGTTCAGGTTTCTTTTCTTTCATGTTTTATGCAGTCCAGTTACAATTTGAGATGGCCATATGACGGCTTGGTGATTATATCAGAAAGCTTTCTTTTTTAAGCATTATTATGTTTTAACCTAAATTCTTTGTTTCAAAAAAGAAAAAAAAGAAAATCCAAGTTTACAGACTAGTAACCAAACCCCTTTTGATAAACAACATAAATATCCTGTTCATGCAAGAAGGATTTGGCTTTCTTCAGCTTCGGTAAGCATTCTTTGGTCACCTACTCTTTTGCTCTGTACGCATCCCAGTGAATTCGTCTGAGGAGTGCCATAGGCAGATTTAGTACTTTGAGTCTTTATATTAGTTTTCCAGTAGGGATTCCAATCCGTTTATCTTTTGTTCAGCTTTAGGGCATGTGGACGTTGCTCTATTTGATTATTACAGGTGCAGAGTGATATGGGATGCTAAAAGTATGAATAAGATCTGTTTTGTATTAGATGGCATGGAGTTATTTTTTCTTAATATACTAATATTTATGCAGTTGAAGTTCAGGTGATTGAAAAAGTGCAGTAGGTATTATGACTTGCCTTATGATGAATACTCTGAAAATTATTTCAGTAACTGAATTTGGTCTTAGGAATAAAGGATGAAAAAAATGATTGATTTAAAGTTATTAATGTACTGCTTCATTTTAATTTGGATGATTTATTGTAGTATAAGTATATGTAATTATACTTACAAAAGATCCATGTTTTGCAGTGCTGTGTGTACTGAATGTGTATATATCTGTGTGAGTGAGTGAGTGAGTGAGTGAGTGAGTGAGTGAGTGAGTGTGAGTGAGTGAGTGAGTGGTAGTGAGTGAGTGAGTGAGTGAGTGAGTGAGTGAGTGAGTGAGTGAGTGAGTGAGTGTGTGAGTGTGTGAGTGTGTGAGTGTGTGAGTGTGTGAGTGTGTGAGTGTGTGTGTGTGTGTGTGTGTGTGTGTGTGTGTGTGTGTGTGTGTGTGTGTGTGTGTGTGTGTGTGTGTGTGTGTGTGTGTGTGTGTGTGTGTGTGTGTGTGTGTGTTGTGTGTGTGTTAGATATGTTGTATTAATATTAAGGATGTTATGTAATTTGACTTACAGACTGATTGCCTGGTTTGAACCCATATTTGAAATTATGGCTTTTGGGTAGGAGACTAAGGATTCAAATAGTTTTTGTAGTTGTATGTAGTATGTCTGTATTTTTAGTGCAGAGTAAAGATATGTGTTTTGCTCTGCACTTCTGACTGATGTGGGTTGTGTGCTGAGGTAGGAGCAAGAGTTGGATGGTTGTATACTAGGTGTGATTTTTCTTAATGGCCTGTTTTATTAATGAAGTTGATTGAAATTTGGATGAACTTCAAGAAGAATTTGAGACTTGCATTAGTATTTCAAAGACTGAAATGATCTAATATAATGAGTGATGTGTTCTTTGCATCTGTTCCAGTGAGTAGATGCAGCAAAATCAACCCGTACAAGAATATTATTTACATTTTTGTCCTTTTCTTTTTTTCTGTAATGATGATCATGAATCACTGTATTATATTATCATGTTGCCTCCCCTTTCCAGAAAGATCAAAATTTTATGGTAGTAAAAATGAAGTTTTTTTATGAATGTGATTCTTGTTACAGCATTGACTCATATTAAAGGGTTATGTCACTCTCGCAGGTGTTCCCACTGGTGGAGAAATTCCTCCCTGCCGAGCGCCGTGGTGGTCTTGCAGGGGACATGGAAGGAGTCGGAATGGCCAAGAACGACCGCCTGGTACAGCTGATCATCAAAGGCCTGTTGTATGAGTCATGTGTGGAGTATTGCCAGAGTCAGGCCACTGGTGACAGTAGTAACTCCGGCACACTCAAATTTCCCTCCCTGCTCTCTTGTACGACATTCAGTGACTCTGATCTCTCGTTGTTGTCTTGGCTGCAAAGTATACCACCCGAGACCTTTGCTTGTCCTTTTGAACAAAAGACGCTAAATGTTGATGTTGAACGATTAGAAAAGCCATCTCTGGAAGCATCATGGACGGAACATCTTCTTGTGACGCCAATTAAACCAAGAACTTTTCCACATTCTGCGATGCCATACAATAGGCCAAGAGCACGGGATATTATGTCACGCTCTCTAAACCCAAATCTCGATGGTCTCCCATTTGGTTTAGGTTCAAATAGAAATTCTATGGCACTTTCTACAGGTGATATCAATATGATGTCAAAGAGTATTGCAAGCTTCCACCTTACAGGAAAGAAGACCATGAATACATCCGTTGATCGGCTTTTTGACACCGAAAACGTTTTCACAAGTAGTTCGTACGGGGATCTGCCCACCATCATAGAAAAGGTCGGACTTCCCAAGCCACCTCCAAGGAGAGCACGCTCAAGAAGTCCCGACAAGAGACAGTCCACAGATTCGCTCAACAAACCAGCTTTTTCAGACAAAGTTGAAAAGGATATTCGGGAAGAGAAGCCAGGTACACCACCAGCGCTGCCACCAAAGTCTTCGCCAACACCGCCCCAGATTCCGCCTCCAAACCATACCCCTCCGAACCTCCCTGCCCCATACCAGCAACCTCAGCATTACCCTCACCCAAAGCAAAACGTCCCTCTACCGCCTGTACCCGACGGCAAGCCTTCCCTCCCTCCACCCCAGCCTCCACAGCAAAACCAGATGCCTCAGCAGCCTCCGCAGCCTCCCTTTGACAGCAACTGCAATGCCAACAATGATCGCGAGACGGGCGAGCTCTTCAGCATATACCAACGGAGACAGCAGATGATGGGTCAGCAACAGCAGCAGATGTATGACCAGTACAGCAACAACAATCAGATGATGATGAACATGGGAACTCTACATCCTCCCAACATGAATATGAATAGGTTAGTTTTTTAAATAATTTTTGGTAGTATCATATCATTTATTTATCATAACTAGTCATCACCATGACCATCATCATTGTCATAATCATCATCATCATTATTTTCACATCATCATCAGCGATCATCATTTTCAACGTCATTTCCATTATTGTCATCCCATGAATGTTTTCTTTTTTATTTGTCCGTTCGTTTTGTTTTCTGTTTTTCCTTTTTTCATGTTGTGCACAAATGTAGCATGCTATCTCAGAGATGTTCATATATCGAGGAAATGGTGTAGGACTCACTTATGTCATTCAGTGAATTAGACAATTAAGGAAAAATAGGCTTAGAATAGACCAAAGAGATCTTGATTTTCTGTAATTATTTTTTTTTGTCTTCTCCTTCTTCTCTTTCTCCTGATTTTTCAGATGAATTTATGATTTTGTTAAGATTTTTTTTTTTTTTTTTTTGAAAATTGGTAAATTGCTAATATGTCATGGTATGAAGTGGCTGAATGCTAGGTATGTTTTTTGTTTTATTTTTACAAAGAAATTTGGCATATTTTTGCATTTGTGGCTTTCCTTATGGTTTCTTTGCCCCCCCAAATACTTTTCCAAAATTTCTACAATTAGCATTTTATACAATTAGACTGTGATAGTGCCTTTTGATGCTTTTGTAGTTTTACCATTGTAAAACATACTGTAGTTTTCTTAATGGGAAATTTACTTACTGTAGACCTATATGGATGTGATCAACACCATTGTGAATTGTAACCCCAGAAATATTTGCTTTTTGTCTTAGTTACTCTCATTTACTTACAGAAAATGGGATTTTAGTCATTTCAAATTTCATCTTCGAAGTAACTGATAGAGAGTACTGGGTGTGTTTTTTCTTTCCCGTGATTAGAAATGTCTCTGTATTTTTCCTGAACCAAATTACCGCAGAAAATCAAGTTTTAGGGGTGAGGATGAGACATTTTGCTTTGGTTCTGAATATTTCATGCGTAAATTGCAAGGCCATGGAAATGTTCAGAAAAAGATTGAGTTCAAAGGTAGAATGAAATAACAATAAATTGACTGGCATGCTTGATATGTTCAGAGATTAAATGAAGTGATTATTAGGTTGGTAATTAGTATTTGTAATGTTTTAGGACGATTTTTTTGCCCGAGACACAAATGAAAACTGGCATGGTGTTAGGAAAAGTATTAGAAAATGTATTTTGTCTTTCTTTATTAATAGCCTAACATGGCTGATTAGTACTTCAAGTTCAGTTTATTACCATAATATGAATCTATAGATATCAGACAGTTG
>NW_020869751.1:77859-97859 GCF_003789085.1 Penaeus vannamei | reverse complement strand
CTCACTCACACACACACACACTCACTCACTCACTCACTCACTCCCACCACTCTCACTCACTCACTCACTCACTCACCCTCACACCACACATCCACACGCACCGCTCATGATCAAGTATCCACGACCCAACCCACACGAGAAGCCGTTCCCCCGTACGGCATGGCGCCCACTCTGCATTAAGGCGGAGGATGGTGGAGTGGGCGGCTGTGGGCGGAAGCGCGCGTCGGGGAGGGGGGGGTCTCGTTCGTTGTGTGACTCTTTCTTGACTCTCGTGACCTCTCTGACCCTCGTGACATCTCTTGACCTCTTTTGACCTTTCTCGACCTGGCTTTCCTCGACGTGTTCCTTTGTTGGAGGAGTTTTTGATTCTGTCTCTTCGTGGACGCGCTGTGCACTTATTTTATGTCTTCGTTATTCTCTTGTTATATATATTTTTTTTTGGGGGGGGGGTGGGGAGTGCACAAGCAGGTTCCTTGAGGGGGTCCTTGGGGTTTTTTAGGGGTCCATGGTCCATTAAGGGGCAACGGTGGTTTTGTTTTAGGTCAGATGTGATAAATACCACTTTGGTATATAAACAAATGTCCATAAATAATAAGTAGATAAATAAATGGTCGCAGATAAACAAAAAGAGGTTTTGTTTTTTTAAAGCGTCTCATGTAGTGTGAATATTTATCGTAATTCGTAATGGAGCGCGCCAAATATTTTTTTAAAAACATATACGTTTTTATTCGTCGTTATGCGGTACGTTTTTTAGTCGAGAGTGAAGAGGAAAGCGCGGGAACCCCCCCCCCTCTCGGCCCCTCGCCCCCTCCCTCTCCTCCACTGCCGCTGTGGGCTTGGTCTCTCGTTGGCGTCGAAGCGCGGGCGTGGGAGGGCGAGGGCAGTCACGTGACAGGGGCTATGTGAGTAAGGTCTCGTCACTTCTGAGTTCTGCGCTGCTTTAGTAGGGGGGTGGGGCTTGTGACGTCATGTATTGGGAAGTAGAGGGGTTGGTTCGGGGGAAAGGAATCATAGAAAACGGGAAAACAGACATTAAACAGAGAAAACATTAAAGAAAACGGTAGCAAACGGAGAAAACATTTAACAAACGGTATCAGACTAAGTAAATACTCAAAGAAGCTGTAACAAACTGAGAAAACATTAAAAACGGTAGCAAACTGAGAAAGCACCAAAGAAAACGGTAGCAAGCCGAGACAACACTACAGAAAACGGCTGCAAGCTGAGAAAACGTTAAAGAAAATGGTAGCAAGCTTTCAAAACACTAAAAATCCTGATCACGGATATATAGATACTAGCCTCATGTATAGACGATAGATAGATATTTTGTATTGCTTTCGCTCGATAATTTCTTCGCTGCGGGCTTCCGGGGTGCGCTGCATTTTATTTGTTTATTTGTTTATTTATTTATTCTGTTCTGCAGAAAAAAGGGCTTGGGTGTTTTTTGTCTACGTGTCGGAGGTGAGACTTTTTGGCGGTTTTTATGCGCATGGGCGTTCCTCCTACTTAGCGTCCGCCCGCCCTCACGCCCGCCCGCACGCCCGCGGCTAACTCAGACTCAAGCTCTCTCTCTCTCTCTCTCTCTAGCCCAATTGCTGCCGCCCACATGACCGTCAGGCTCTCGGGGTCTCGTTCCTTTTCTGCAACCTACTCGAAGTTTCTCGTTTCTGGCTTCCAAATAGGGACTCGTTGGTAATCCCGTATAACCTCGATGTGTATATGCTCGTCGCTCATAGTTCCTGTTTTAAAAGAAAGTGGAAACGCGTTGATTTTAATAAAGTGTTAAGTTTTCGGAAAAGAAAGGGGAAACGATTTGATTTCAAGTTTTCAGATAATAAAGTTGAAACGGTTTGATTTTAAGTTTCTAGTGTTCAGAAAAAGTTGAGACGCTTTGATTCCGTTTTAATTTTGTTTCAAGCTTTTCAGATAAGAAAGTTGATGCGCTGTGATTCTAAGCTTCCAAGTTTTCAGATAATAAAGTTGAAAAGCTTTCATTTTAAGTTTCAAGTTTTTTTCAGAAATAAATTGACACGTATTTTTTTCGCATCAGAGGAAAAAAAAGGCTGATGACCTGACGAGCCACAGGGGCATTTAACTCGCACAGAAAGGCACGTAAACAAAGCCACGTGACTGCGCGGGGTGATCAGCTGATCGTCGCGTTGTATAGACCATTGGTTAAGTCTTTCAAAAGTTAAGGCAGCTCCGATTTCAAATGTCTGACTGTAATATTAGGTGTGATATTTTTTCTTGATAGATTTTTTGTTTTGTTTTGTTTTCTTAGTTCGACCGCAAGAAATTTGGACTTTGGTTATTGGCTCGTTCTGTTTATCTAAAGGTAATATTGACGAAAAAGGAGAGGAGGAAAAGGCATGCCTACCCGTTTTATGTTCATTGCTTACATATATGGATCGTATAAAAAAAAAAGATCAAGAAAAGTAAAAGTCTGATTTAACGCGAATTGATGAAGGAAGCCGAAAGATAACGGTGCGTAGGAAGAACATTCTCGAACCTCGGCTAAGCCTTCGGACGCAGATCGCGACGTCGCCATTTGTCGGTTCTTCACAGCTGGGGATTCAGAGAGGGGGGGGGGGGGGGGGGGGGAGAGTTGGCAGGATGGAGGTTACGTGGGGTGGGAGGGGTGTGGGGGGTCCAAGCTAAGTAGGAGGGAAAGAAAGGAAAGGAAGGCGGAGAGTCAAAGAAAGGGGGGGGGGGGAGGGTCAAGCTAAGTAGGAGGGAAGAAAAGCGGAGAGAGGCAAAAAAAAAACAGGGGGGGGGGAGGGGAAGGAGTGCCTCTAGCTAGTTTTTGAATGAATCTCCTGAGGGGGGTGTCTGCCTGGCCCGTTTCAGTTTATTTACCTTTTACTTACCTGGTAACTTGGTATAAGTTTAAGCAAGAGCCCTTATGATGGGCTCATTTAAGGGACCTCTTATCTCCTTGGTAACTCGTATAGTTTAAGCGAGAGCCCTTATGAGTGGCTAATTAGAGAGACCTTTTATCTCCTTGGTAACTCGTATAAGTTTAAGCAAGAGCCCTTATGAATGGCTCATTTTAGAGACCTTTTATCTCCTTGGTAACTCGGTATAAGTTTAAGCAAGAGCCTCTATGAATGCTATTTTAGCTAATCGTATAAGTTTAAGCGAGAGCCTCTATTTAGAGACCTATTATCTCCTTGGTAACTCGGTAGAAGTTTAAGCGAGAGCCCTTATGAGTGACTCATATTTAGGGCCCTCTTATCTCCTTGGTAACTCGTAAAGTTTAAGCGAGAGCCCTTATGAGTGATCAATAGGGATCTCCTTGCCAATCAAGAGCCCTTATGAGTGACTCATATTTAGGGCCATCCAGGGGGAACCGCCCATCAACTACCAGCTACCAAGAACGCGATGAGGGATAGGCATTGGGTTCGGTTCAATTTCTCATGAGGGAAAGAGGAGGGTTAGACGGGCGGTTCTCCTGCTTTACTCGCGAGATGAACCGAATCTCGTGGTTGCTCCGAGATTGAACGAGTCTGATCGTTCTTACGGGATTAACTGCGTCGTAGACTTACTCGAAAGGATAGAATCTTCTGGGTACTTCCGACATGAACCGAGTCTCATGCTTACTCCCTGGATGAACCGAATAGATTTTTTTCTCTCTCTCTTTTTCTCTTTTTTTCTCTCTCTTTGTTTTCTTCCTCTTTTTTCTCTCATTTTTTCTCTTTTCTCTCTCTCTCTTTCACTTAAAAAAGCGGAGTAAGGCAGATTCCCTAACACGGAGCGAGGCAGCGGCGACGAGTGCACTCCCGGGGGCGTAGAGGAAGGGGCAAGAGCGACGTCCATATGAGTGACGGAGGGGTGGAGGAAGGGGAGGGGGGGAGGGGGGGGCTCGCTGCAGTGGGCGTGATTAAGCACACCTCCGGGGCCCTTGCTCTTGCTCGCCCCGCCCCTTGCGTCGGAGGGCCCGCGCTGTGCCCGCTGCGTAGGGGTCGTTGTAGCGAGGGAGAGTGGAAAGAAGCGCGAGTCGTTGTAGCGAGGGAGAGGAGAGGGAAAGGAGCGTGGGGGTCGTTGTAGCGAGGAGAGGTGGGGGAAGGGAGCCGTGGGGGGTCGTTGTAGCGAGGGAGAGGTGAGAGCAGTAAGCGTGGGGGGTCGTTGTGCGAGGGAGGTGGTCGTTGTAGGGGAGAGGGGGTCGTTGTAGCGAGGGAAGGTGAGAGCAGTAAGCGTGGGTCGTTGTAGCGAGGGTGACTATTAAGGAAGACTTTTTTATTTTTATGGAGAGCCTTTTAATGACCTGAAAATGAGCGAAGATTTTTGGTTCTGGGGATAGCCTTTTGAGGTGTTTGCCTGAGAGTAAGCCAAGACTTTTTTTTTTTTTTTTTTTTTTTATTTATTTATTTTTTATTTTTTTTTTTAGTTTTAGTTTTATGAATGCTGGTTGAGATGTTTAACTAAAATTGGGGATAGATTTTTTTGTTTTGTTTTGTGAATAGCCGGTGAAATATTGACCTTTTTATTTATTAATTTATACCTAAATATAGTGGAAGGCTTTGGTTTATGAATAGCGGTTTAATTATTTACCTAAAAAAATTGTTGTTTCGTGAATAACAAGTAAGATATATATCAATAAGAAGGTGAAAACTTTTTGGTTTATAAATAACAGTTGAAAATTTTTATCTAAAAATAGTGGAAGACTTATTGTTTCATGAGTATTAGGTGGAATATTTATCTAAAGAGGAGTTGAAGTGAATAGGAAAGCATGTGGGTAGTTATTATGCCGTAGCGAGGATGACTAATAATGAAGGCATTTTTGTAGGATGAATAGAGTTGATTTTTTATTTATTTATTTATTTATTTATTTATTTATTTATTTTTATTTATTTTTGTTATTTATTATTTTTTTTACTTTGAACATCAACTGTTCATTACCTTTAACATCAACTATTCATACCGGCAATGTTCGGTGTACGTTGCGGAGGCGCATGGGGTGTACTTAGAAAAAAAAAATCTTGTTTTAAAAAGCTTTTTCTTTTCTTTTAATTTTTTTTTTTTTTTATTTTTTTTTTATTTTTTACTTTGAAATCAAACTGTTCATATACCTTTAACATCAAACTATTCATACTGGCAATGTTCGTGTACGTTGTGGAGACGCATGGGGTGTACTAGAAAAAAAGGTAATGTTCGGTGTACATGCATGTGGTGTACTAGAAAAAAAATCTCTTTTTTTCATCTTTTTTACTTTAAACATCAACTATTCATACCTTTAAACATAACTATTCAATACAGCAAATGTTCGGTGTACATGCATGTGTGTAACTAGAAAAAAAAATCTTTAATTTCATCTTTTTACTTGACATCAAACTTTTCATTACCTTTAAACATCTATTCAACCGGCAATGTTAGGTGTAAGCATGTGGTGTACTAAGAAAAAAAAATCTTTTATTTAAAGCAGCGCGTGAATTGTGTGACGAGCGAGGGCGGGGCAGGGATCGCGGCAGGATATACGCTGCGTATATGGTGCGATGCCTCTCGGGGGCGGGGGCGCACTCCTCCCCTCCCCTCCTGCTCCTGCTTCTGCTTCTTTCTGCTTCTTCTTTTTTTCTTCTTTTTTCGTCTTTTTGTTCTTTTTCTTTTTCTTTCTTCTTCGTTTTCTTTTTCTTTTTTTTTTCTTCTTCTTTTCTTCTTTTTCTTTTTTCTTCTTCTTTTTCGTTTTCTTTTTCTTTTTTTTTCTTCATTCTCTTCTTCCTTCTTCTTCTTCTTCTTCTTCTTCTCTTCTTCTCTTCTTCTTCTTCTTCTTCTTCTTTTCTTTTCCCTTTTCCTTTTCTTTCCTTTCCTTTCCTTTCTTCTTCTTGGTTTCGTTTTCTTCTTCTTTTTCTTCTTCTTCTTCTTTTCTTCTTTTCTTCTTCTTCTTCCTTCTTCTTCTTTTCTTCTTCTTCTTCTTTCTTCTTCTTCTTCTTCTTTGTCTTTCTTTTTCCATTTCCTTTTCTTTCTTTTTCTTTTCTTCTTCTTCTCTTCTTCTTCTTCTTTCTTCTCTTCTTCTCTTCTTATCTTCTTCTTCTTTTTGTTTTTTTCTTTTTCTTAACTTCTTCTATCTTCTTCTTCTTCTTCTTCTTTGTCTTCTTCTTCTTCTTCTTCTTCTTCTTCTTCTCTTCTCTTCTTCTTCTTTTTCTTTTTTCTTTCTTTCTTTCTTCTCCTTCTTCTATTTCTCCTTCTTTATCCTCATTTTCTCCATCTCATTTTTTCTTTTCCTTTTCCTATTCCTCTTTCTTCTTTTCTTCCTTCTCTTTTCCTCCTCCCCCTCCTGCTCCTTTTCTTCTTCTGCTTTCTCTTCTTGCTTTCTTCTTCTTCTTCTTCTTCTTCTTATCCTCATTCTCCTCATTTTCCACCTCATTTTCTTTTTCTTGTCCTGTTCCTTCTTCCTTCTTTTCTGCCTTCGTCTCTTTCTTCCTCCTCCTCGCTCCTCCTCGTGACTGCTCAAGGCTCTTCGGAGAAAAGTAGAACGCCACGCGAGACGAATTGGAGGAGGAGAGGAGAAAAAGGAAGAGAGAGAGAAAAAAAGGAAAGGCGAAGAAGAAGAAAGAGAGAAAAAAGGGAAAGAGAAAAAAAAAAGAGAGTTAAAATAAAGAGAGAGAGAGAGGAGAGAGAGGAGAGAGAGAGAGAGAGATGAGAGAGACACCGGGAGAAGAGGAGAGAAGAGAGAGAGAGAGAGCGCATAAATAACCTCGATCGAATTCCTCTGCGCGCCTGTCAGATCGAGCTCGTGATCCCTTTTTTTTTTTTTTATTTTTTTTTTGAGGTCAGAAATTGGCGAGCTCTGCAATACACCGGAGTGACCCCTTTGCAACGGGTGTTAAGGTGATTGTGTTGTGGGTGTGGGGGGGGGTTTGTGTGTGGGATGTGGGTAGGCTGTGGGGGGGTTGTGAATGTGGGTGTGCGATGTGTGGGGGGTGTGATGTGGTGTGGGGGGGGGGTTGGTGTTGGGTGTGGGTGATGTGTTCTGTGGTGTGTGCATATATTTATAGATAGACAAATAGGTAGGCAGACGGACGGACAGATTAGACTGATAGACAGGACAGATAGATAGAACCAAACAGACAGAAAACAATAGCAGAGTAAATATGATAGAAGATAGAAGAGATATATATATATATATATATATATATATTATATTATATATAGAGAGAGAGAGAGAGAGAAGAGATGAGAAGAGAGAGAGAGAGGTGAGAGAGAGAGAGACAAGAGAGAGAGAGAGAGATTGGAGAGAGAGAAGAGAGATTGATATAGATGTATAATACACACATGTTTCAAGGCCTGTTGGAATGGTAGGTCGTTTAAGAGTCCGAAAGAATCGCGAAAGAAAGAAAGAAAAGAAAGAAAAAAAAATGCCGAAAGAATCATGAAAAAAAACAGCGAAAGAATAATGGAAAGAAAGAAAGAAGAAAAAAAATATGCCGAACGAATTATGAGAAAAAAAAAAAAAAAAAAAGCGAAAGAATAATGAATAAAAATGCAGAAAGAATCATGAAAAAAGATCAGCGAAAGAATAATGAATAAAAGAAAATGGAGAGAGAATCATGACAAAAAAAAAAAAAAAAAAAAAAAAATCAGCGAAAGAATAATGAATTTTTTAAAAATGCAGAAAGATCATGAAAAAAGATCAGCGAAAGAATAAGAATAAAGAAATGGAGAGAGAATCATGGACAAAAAACAAAAAAAAAAAAAAAATCAGCGAAAGGAATAATGAGATTTTTTAAAATGCAGAAAAGAATTCATGAAAAAAAAAAATCAGCGGAAAGAATAAGGAATATAAACAAAGGAAAGAAGAAATGAAAGAAAAAAATCAGACTTCTTTTTGGACTTTGACTTTGACACGTTTATGACTTCCTTTACACACACAGAGAAAGAAAATGGGCCGCGTTCTGGCATCTGCCCAAATGGGCACTCCTTTGCGCTCTTGCTTTGCAACTTGATCTCCAGTTGCAAGCCCTCTCGCCCCTCCTCCCCCTCCCTCCCTCCCTCCCTCCCTCCCTCCCTCCCGCCCTTCCCTCCCCCTGCGGCTGTTAATTTCTCTTCGTGTGGGGTGGGAATCACCTGTTCCCAGTTCTGTTCTGTTCTCTTGGCTCTTCTCTCGGCTCTTCTCCTCTCCGCTCCCTCCGTCTTCTCTCCACCTCGTGCTCTTTCTCTCTTCCTCATTCCTCTCCTCTCCCCTCCCCTCCTTTCTGCTCCTTTCTGCTCTCTCCCTCTCCTCTCCTCTCCATCTCTTTCTATCTTCCCACCCTCTCCTTTTTTTTTTTTTCTTTTTCCCCCTAACTTACTTTTTTTTTTTTTTTTTCCTTTTTCCTTTCCCTTTTGCTTTCTTTGGGCCCCGCCTTTTTTTTTTTTTATTTTTTTTTTTTTTTTTTTTCCTTTCTTTTTTTTTTCCCCCTTTTTCCTTTTCTTCCTCTCCTCTTCCATCTTTTTCCCTCCTTCTCCACCCTCATCTCCTCTTCTCTCCCCACTTCCATTCCTCTCTTCTCTCCTCTTCCCTCTCGTTTCCCAACTTTACCTTCCTCCTGTCCCCTCCTCTTCTTCCTCTCCTCTCCCCTCCCCTCCCTCCCCTCTCCTCTCCTCTCTCTCCTTTCCTCCCTCCCCTCTTCCTCTTCACCCCTCCTCTCTCTTTTTCCCCCTTTGTTTTTTTTCCCCCAATTTCCACCCCTGCCTCTGCTCCTCCCCTCTCCTCCTCGCAATAAGCTAACCCCTCCCCTCCCCTCCCCTCCCCTCCCCTCCCCTCCCCCTCCCCAGCCCCCAAAAAAACCCCAGACTCCCGAAGCGCTGTCCCTCGCGGCCAGCTTGTCGGAAGCCGCTTTACTTGTCGTCGGGCGCCTTGTTCCGTCGCGGCTACTGCAGGTTGTTCGCCCCCCGGCAGGATATGCAAATGGGGTGGGAGGTGGGAGAAGGAGGGAGGGAGGGTGGAGGGTGGGAGGGAGGGAGAGGATGGGAGGGAGGGAGGGAGAGGGATGGGAGGAGAAGGGAGAAGGAGGAGGAGGGAGAGAGAGGATGGGATGGATGGAGGGGGAGGAGGGGAGAGAGAGTGGAGAGGGATGGAGGATGGAGGGAGGAGAAAGAGAGAGAGGGAGGAGAAGGCGAGGAGGAGGAGAGGAAGAGAGAGGGGATGGGAGGAGAGGGGAAAGAAGGAGAGAAGAAGAAGTAGAGTAGACAGCGAGCGATCTCTGCACCGCCCCGGAACCTGATGCGGTCTACGCGGGAGATCCGAGGGCGCCGCCTGGCCCTTTATAAGGAACTCCTGGGGCGATTTCGGGAACGGTTCGTCGGCGCATCGGTGAGCCTCCGAGTCTCGGACGCCTCCGGAGCCTCGGTAGCCTCCGGAGTCTCGGAGCCTCGAGTCTCGGAAGCCTGGATGGTCTCGAGAACCTCCGGAGCCTCGAGTCCAGAGAGTTTCGGAGCCTCGGAGACCATCGGAAGTTCGGAGTCATCGGAGCTCGGAGCCTCGGCAGTTACGGAGACCTGAGTCTTAATCGAGCCTCGGAGCCTGGAGTCCTCGGAGTCTAGAGTCCGGAGCCTGAGCATACGGCGTCTGGGCGTGAGGATCGGCCCGGACGGTAGCACTGTCGCCAAAATATTATCGGGGGTGGCGGGGTCTCCAGCTGGTGGGCCGAGGTTCCGGAGGCTGGATGGGCGAGAGTCCGAGCATTGGTTCGGCGGAATTCCTTTTGGCTGCTAAGGAGGAAGGGAGAGGAGAGAGATCTAGAGAGGGTCCCGGGGAGGATTATGCATCAGACGGAACTTAACACGCAAGATAACTGTAGTGATAATAATATACGTAAATACACATACACGCACACACCGCACCCGGACCCAGGTGGACAAAGTGGGCCAGGTGTCAGAATGGGCAGATAAGACACAGGATAGAACGAGTGGACCAGGGTACGACGAAGATGGCCAGGATAGACGAAGTGGGCAGGTGGACGAGCGTAGGGCCAAGGGGCAAGCCCGAACGCGGGAAGTGGCTAGGTCTGAACATCATGCGGGGAGGACAACATCAAAATCCCCCGCACGAGAACCAGTCGGCCCGATCGCCTAATTCTGCACACTATCAGCTAGCTGCCCCACCCCACACCCCATATCCTCATCTCTCTCATCTTCTCTCTCTCATCTCTACTCAATCTTCTCATCCAATCTCTACTTCTCTCTACATCTCATCCTCTCTCACTCCTCTCCTCTCTCTCTCCTCTCTCTCTCCTCTCTCTCTCTCTCTCTCTTTCTCTCTCTCTCTCTCTCTCTCTCTCTCTCTCTCTTCTCTCTCTCCTCTCTCTCTCTCATCTCCTCTCTTCTCTTCTCTCTCTTTCTTTCCGTCTCCCCCGTTTACGATCGCCATTCTTCGTCTTTATGAGTTATTATTTTTTTTTTTTCTCGTTGTTGCCAAACCTTTTTTTTTTCGCTGAGCAATTTCATCGGATGGAGGGCGAGGTGAGAAGGGTAAATGGGACACGAGAGGGAGAAGAGAGAAGGGAGGAAGGGAAGTGGGACACGAGAGGGAGAAGGAGAGAAGGGAGGAAGGGAAGTGGACACAGAGGGAGAAGAGAGAGGAGAGAGGAAGGGAAGTGGGGAAGAAGGGGAGGAGAGGAGCGAAGGGAGGAAGGAAGAAGGAAAGTGGGGACACGAAGAGGGAAAGGAGGAGAAGGAGAGAGGAAGGAGGAAGTAGGAGAGAGCGAAGAGAAGGAAGGGAGGAAGGGAAGTGGGATACGAGAGGGAGAAGGAGAGAAGGGAGGAAGGGAAGTGGGACACGAGAGGGAGAAGGAGAGAAGGAGGAAGGGAAAGTGGGGCACGAGTACGGGAGAGAGGAGAGAAGGGAGAAGGAAGTGGGCGCACGCAGAGGAGGATGAGGAGAGAAGGTGAGGAAGGAAGTGGACAAACGAGAGGGAGGAGAGAGAGAAGGAGGAAGGGAAGTGGGACACGAGAGGGAGGAGAGGAGAGAAGGAGGAAGCGAAAAGTGGGACACGAGAGGGAGTTGAGAAGAGAAAGGGAGGCAAGGGAAGTGGATACGAGAGGAGGACGAGAAGACGAGAAAGGGAGAAGAAGTGGCACACGCAGAGGAGAGAAGAGAGGAAGGGGAGGAAGGGAAGTGGATACGAGAGGGAGAAGGAGAGAAGAGAGAAGGGAGGAAGGGAAGTGCGAACGAAGAACGGAGAGAAGAGAGGAAGGGAGGAGGGAAAGTTGGACGACGAGAGGGAGGAAGCGAGAGAAAGGGAGGAAGGGAAAGTGGGGACACGAGAGGAGAAGGAGGAAGAAGGGAGGAAGGGAAGTGGGACAGCGAGAGGAGAAGGAGAGAAGCGGAGGAAGGGAAGTGTGGACACGAAGGGAGAAGGAGAAGAAGGGAGGAAGGAGAAAGGGAAGTGGGAACACGAGAGGAGAAGGAGAGAAGGAGAAGGGTAGTGGACACGAGAGGGAAGGAAGAGGAAAGAGAATGAGGAGGAAGGGAAGTGACACCGAGAAGGAGAGAAGAGAGGAAGGGAGGAAGGGAAGTGGGACACGAGCAAGGAGAGAAGGAGGAAGGAGCGAACGGAGTGGACACGAGAGGAGAGAGGAGAGAAGAGGAAGGGAAGGGTGACCACGAGAGAGAAGAGAGGAAGGAGCAAAGGGAAAGTGGAGACACGAGAAGGAGGAGAGGAGAGAAGGCAGAGGAAGTGGGGAAACGAATGGGAGGAGAGGAAAGAAGGGAGGAAGAGGAAAGAGAGGAAGGGAAAGTGGGGACACGAGAAGGAGAGAAGAGAGGAAGAGTAGGAACGGTGACACGGGGGACACGAGAGGAGAAGGAGAGAAGGGAAGGAGAAGCGGCGAAGAAGGCAGGAGATTAGATTTCTGGTTGGGCGTTCGCGTATCGAGGGCGAGCAATGGGCGATCCTATTTAGTTATTTATTGTTTGTTTATTTATTATTTACTGTATTAATTAATTATATTATTATTATTTATTTGTTTATTTATTTGTGTTTATTTATTTATTTGATTATTTATGTATTATTATTATTTATTTATTTATTAATTTATTTATTTACAATTATTATTTATTTATTTATTTACAATTATTATTTATTGGTTTATTCTTTATTCTTTATTTTTTTCACTTTGCTCCTACTCTCGGCTTCCAAGGAGGTTCATGCCCGCCGACCGTTTTTAATTTGCGTTTACATGTTGCCATTTATAAAAACTGAATTTACATTTAATTTAATTGCATTTAATTATGCAATCGACAATTAAATTATCATTTTAAAAAAATTTTAATTACATTTAATTAAGCAATCCTACAATTGAATTTACATTTAATTAATTACATTTAATTAAGCAATCCTACAATTGAAGTTTACATTTAATTTTAATTACATTTAATTAAGCAATCCTACAACTTGCCATTTACCAATTGGTTTAATTACATTAGAATACAGCAAAATCCTACAAGTGAATCATACATTTGCATTTGATTACATTTAATTAATCAATCCTACAATTTAATTTACAGATAATTTAGTTGCATTTGATTTAGCATCTACAATTGAATTACATTTAATGAAAGCAAAATTCTTACAATTTAATTACATTTTAATTTAATTACATTTAGTTTTAATTACAATTTATTTAATTACATTTAATTTTAATAACATTTAATTAAGGCAATCCTTACAAATGAATTTACACTTAAGAGGGACTGAGCGCGGATGCCTGCCTTTCGTCGTCCGTTCCTGCCGCGGGGGGGGGGGGGCTCCCTCCGGAAAGAGGCCCCGCCCGCGCCCGGAAGGTCCCGCGCCCGCCACCCGCCTGGTTACAGGGAGAGCTGCGCGCGGAGGGTTCGCTCGAGGCTTTTGGGGCGGTTTCGGATTCGCGATCTGGGGGATTGGCGTGTTTTTATTTTTTTGGCCGGTTTTGCGTGGCTTTTTTTTTTTTTTGGTCTCTCTTTCTCCTCCTTCTCTCTTTCTGGCTCTCGCCTCTCTCTCTCTCTCCTCGTCCGCTCTCTCTCTCTCTCTCTTCTCTCTCTCTCTCTCTCTTCTCTCTCTCTCTCTCTCTATCTCTCTCTTTCTTTCTTCTTTCTTTCTTCTTTCTTTCTTTCTTTTTTCTTTCTTTCTTTCTCTGCTCTCTCTCTCTCTCTCTCTCTCTCTCTCTCTCTCTCTTCTCTCTCTCTCTCTCTCTCTCTCTCTCTCCCTCCCTCCCCTCCCTCCTCCCTCCCTCCCTCCCTCCCCCTCCCCCCTCTCCCCTCCTCTCTCCCTTCTCTCCCCCTCCCCCTCCATCTCCCCCTCCATCTCCCCCTCCATCTCCCGCTCCCTCCCTCTCCGATCCCTCTCCCTCCCTCCATTCCCCACCTTCTCTCTCGACAAACTTTATGCACGCTGGAACGCCGAATCTTCGCCAGTTTATCAGCGTCGACAGACCCCGTGGATGATGGCCTCGTCCTGTCCGCGCCAATTGCCCTGACTTTGCTTTCGCAACAGCTAGGCACGGCGCACGTGAATCCCAGGTCGTCATTGGCGACGGCGCACGTAATCCGCAGGTCGTTCGATTGGCGACGGCGCCACGTAATCCCAGTCCCGTTTCGTTGGCGACCGGCGCACGTAATCCCAGGTCGTTCATTGGCGACGGCGCACGTAATCCTAGTCGTTCAATGGTGGCGACGGCGCACGTAATCCCAGGTCGTTCATTGGCGACGGCGCACGTAATCCCAGGTCGTTCGTTGGCGACGGCGAACGTAATCCAAGGTCGTTCGATTGGCGACGGCGCACGTAATCCTAGGGTCGTTCGTTGGCGACGGCGCACGGTAATCCAACAGGTCGTTTCGTTGGCGACGGCGCACGTTAATCCTAGGTCGTCATGGCGCACTGCGCATGGTAATCCAGGGTCGTCTCATATGGCGACGTGCGCACGTAATCCTCAGGTCGCTTCTTGGCACGGCTAACGTAATCCCAGGTCGTCATTGGCGACTGCGCCACGTAATCCTACGTTCGTTCGTGCGACGGCGCACGGAATCCCAGGTCGTTCGTTGGCGACGGCGCACGTAATCCCAGGTCGTCGTGGCGACGGCGAACGTAATTTCCCCCCCCCAAAGGGATCGGTTCGTTGGCGACGGCGCACCGTAATCCCAGGTCGTTCGTTGGCGACGGCCGAACGCGTATCCCAGGTCGTTCATTGGAGACGCGACGTTAATCCTACGGTCGTTCGTTGGGCCGACGGCGCAACGTAAATCCCAGGTCGTTCAAGTTGCGCGAGCGGCGCACGTAATCCTAGGTCGTTCGTTGGCGACGGCGCACGGAATCCCAGGTCGTTCATTGGCGACGGCGGCACGTAATCCTTAGGTCGTTCATTGGGCGACGGCGCACGTAATCCCAGGTCGTTTCATTGGCGACGGCCGCACGTACTCCTAGGTTCGTTTCATTGGCGGACGGACGCACGTAATCCCTAGGTCGTTCATTGGCGGACGGCGCACGTAATCCTAGAAAGGGGGTTCCGTTTTCATTGGCGACGGCGCACGTAATCCCAGGTCGCTTCATGGCGACGGCGCACGTTAATCCAGGTCGTTCGTTGGCGACGGCGAACGTAATCCCAGGTCGTTCATTGGCGACGGCGCACGTAATCCTAGGTCGTCGTTTGGCGACGGCGGAGAACGTAATCCCAAGTCGTTCGTTGGCGACGGCGCACGTAATCCCAGGTCGTTCGTTGGCGACGGCGAACGTAATCCCACGTGTCGTTCGTGTGCGGCACGGCGCACGTAATCCCAGTCGTCGTTACCGGCGACGGCGAACGTAATCCCAGGTCGTTCATTGGCCGACGGCGCACGTTGATGCCTAGGTGTTCGTTGCGACGGCGAACGTAATCCCAGGTCGTTCATTGGCGACGGCGCACGTAATCCTATGTCGTTCGTTGGCGACGGCGAACGTAATCCCAGGTCGTTCCGTTGGCGACGGCGCACGCTAATCCCAGGTCGTTCGTGGCGACGGCGCACGTTAATCCTAGGTCGTTTCTGTTGGCGACGGCGCACGGAATCCTTAGGTCGTTCGTTGGCGACGCGCACGTAATTCCCCAGGTTCGTTCATTGGCGGACGGCGCACGTTAAATCCTAGGTCGTTCATTGCGACCGGCGCACGTAATCCCAGGTCGTTCATTGGGGCGACGAGTCGCACGTAATCCTAGGTCGTTCATTGGCGACGGCCGAAAGCGTAATTTCCTATGTCTTTCGTATGGCGACGGCGCACGTAATCCCAGGTACGTCGTTGGCGACGGCGAACGTACATTCCCAGGTCGTTCATTGGCGACGGCGCACGTAATCCCTAGGTCGTTCGTGGCGACGGCGAACTAAATCCCAGGGTCGTTTCGTTGGCGACGGCGCACGTACATCCCACAGGTCGTTCGTTGGCGACGGCGCACGTAATCCTAGGTCGTTCGTTGGCGACGGCGCAAACTATTCCCAGGTCGTTCATTGGCGACGCGCCACGTAATCCTAGGTCGTTTCCATTGGCGACGGCGCACGTTAATTCCCAGCGTCGTTCCATTGGCGAACGGGCGGACGTAATCCTAGGTCGTTCATTTGGCCGGACGGCGCACGTAAATTCCTAGGTCCGTTCATATGGCGACGGCGAACGTAATCCCAGGTCGTTCATTGGCGGACGGCGCACGTAAATCCTAGGTCCGTTCGTTGGCGACGGCGAACGTTAATCCCAGGTCGTTCATTCTGCGACGGGGCGCCACGTTAATCCTTAGGTCGTTCGTTGGCGACGGCGAAAACGTAAATTCCCAGGTCGTTTCGTTGGCGACCGGCGCACGTAATCCCAGGGTCGTTCGTATGGCGGACGGCGCACGTAATTCCTAGGTCGTTTCGTTGGCGACGGGCGCACTGTTAATCCCAGGTCGTGCATTGGCGACGGGCGCCACCGTTAATCCCTAGGTCGTTCATTTGGCGACCGGCGGCCACGTAATCCCAGGGTCGTTTCATTGGCGACGGGCGGCAACGTAATCCTTAGGGTTTCGTTCATTGGGCGGACGGCCGCCACGTAAATTCCTAGGGTCGTTCANATGTAAAAAAAAGGAAGTGTATCAGAAATCGTGGTAAAATGTAAGAAAGGGAAATGTAAAAATAATTGAAATTAGTAAAATAATGAGAAATAAAAATGTAAACAAAGGAAAATGTAAAAAAAGGGAAATGTAAAAATAAGGGAAATGTAAAAAAAAATTAATGAAATCATTAAGATAATGAGAAATAAAAATGTAAAAAAAGGAAAATGTAGAAAAAGGGAAATGTAAAAATAAATAAAAAGGAAAATAATGAGAATGTAAAAAAAAGAATGTAAAAAAATATATGAAATAAGTAAAATAATGAGAAATAAAAAAGTCTTGGGTGATCTACGCGAAAGGGGCTTTTAGATGATGTTCGAAAAATCGTTTTATCCGTTTCGTTTCTCTCTCGGCGCCTCCCTCAGCAGCCCAATATAGTGTCCGCGCATCGTATACTTATATAAGTAGTTGTAACTTCACCCACTTTAGGGATCGTCTCAGTGCAGGTCGAGATGCGCGCGCACGCTCTTCGGACACGTGACCTGGCCCTCTTGCACGTCCCCAGGTGTGTGTGTTTTGGCCTTTGAGGAAATGCTGTACTTCACGTCCCACCTGATGCCTCTCAACGTAAATAACATGGACTTACCCTCCGCTGGCGTGACGAAACATAACTTAGAGCGTGACCCCCGTGGCGCCCCCGTGTCAGTATCCCACGTCCCCCCCCCCCCCCCCTCTGTCGTGTCCCGTTCGCGGTTCCTGTCAGCCCCTCCCCTCCCCCCCTACCTGCTGGTCCCGTCTTGTGGTTCATAACATCTCCCCTTTCTCCTCCTCTCCCTCTCACTCCCCTTTCCCTCACTCATGGTTCGTATCAGCGCCTCGCTTCCATCTTCCTGTTCCATTCATGGTGACGGAACACCCCCCCCCTCTCTTGCTCCACTCGTAGTTCTAATACCTCCCCCCCCACTTATGGTTACTATCTCCTTCCCTCTCTCCTCCCCTGTCCCTGCTCTCCCTCCCATTCATGGTTTCCTAACCCCCTCCCCCCTATCTCTTCACCACCCTCCATTTGCTGCGCCAAACATGGTTCCTAACACCCCCTATCTCTTGTCTCCATCTTGTAGTTCTTATCACTCCCCTCCTCCCCATCCCCTGCCCCCCACTCATGGGTTCCTCTCACTCCCCTTTCCCTGCCCCACTCATGGTTCCTAACCCCCTCCTCCCCTATCTCGGCCCACTCATGGTTCCTATCACCCCCCTTTTTCCTTTCCCCACCCATGGTTCCTCTTCCCCCCTCCCTCTCCCTTCCTATCCTTTTCCCCACTCATGGCCCTCTCACCTCCCCATCCCCTGCTCCACTCATGGTTCCTATCACCCCCCCCTTTTCCTTCCCCCACCCATGGTTCCTCTCCCCCCTCCCTCTCCCTTCCATATCCTTTCCCACTCAATGGCCTCTCTCACCTCCCCCCATCCCGCTGCTCCCCACTCATGGTTCCTATCCCCCACCGCTTTTCCTTCCGCCCCCCATGGTTCTATCACCCCCATATCCTTCCCCCACTCATGGTCCCTCTCACCTCCTCCCATCCCTGATTTCCCTCCCCACTCATGGTTCTCTCCCCCTGATTTCTCCCACCCATGGTTCCTTTCACCCCACCCCATATCCTTTCCACTCATGGTTCATAGCCCCCCCCCATATCCTTCCCCACTCATGGTCCCTTCACCTCCCCTGATTTTCCTCCCCACTCATGGTTCTATCACCCCCCCATATCCTTTCCCACTCATGGTTCCTACCCCCCAAACATGGTCCTAACCCCCCCCCATCTCCTGGCCCACCGCATGGTTCCTCTCCTCCCCCTCCCTCTCACTTCCATATCCCTTCCCCCACTATGGTCCCTCACCTCCTCCCATCCCTGATTTCCTCCCACTCATGGTTCCTCCCCCCCTGATTTCCTCCCCCACCCATGGTTCCTTCACCCACCCCCTATCTTTCCCACTCATGGTTCATAGCCCCCCATATCCTTCCCACTCATGTCCCTCTCACCCTCCCGCTGATTTCCTCCCCCCACTCATGGTTCCTATACCCTCCCCATATCTTTCCCCACTCATGGTTCCTAACCCCCAAACATGGGTCCTAACCCCCCCCCCCCATCTCCTGGCCCCACCCCATGGTTCCTCTCCTCCCCCTCCCTCCATTCCATATCCTTCCCCACTCATGGTGCCTCTCACCTCCTACCATCCCCTGATTTCCCTCCCACTCATGGTTCCTCCCCCCTGATTTCTCCCCCACCCATGGTATCCTTTCACCCCCCCCATATCCTTTCCCTTACTCATGGTTCATAGCCCCCCCCCATATTCCTTCCCCACTCATGGTCCTCTCACTCCCCCTGATTTCTCCCCACTCATGGTTCCTATCACCCCCCCCCATATCCTTTCCCCCTCATGGTTCCTAACCCCAAACATGGGTCCTAACCCCCCCCCATCTCCTGGCCCACCCCATGGTTCTCTCCTCCCCTCCTCCTCTACTTCCATATCCTTCCCCCACTTCATGGTCCTCTCACCTCCCCCATCCCTGCTCCCACTCATGGTTCTATCACCCCCCTTTTCCTTCCCCACCATGGTTCTCTCCCCCCCCTCCCTCTCCCCATATCTTTCCAATCATCCCTCTCACCTCCCCCATTCCCTGCCCACTCATGGTTCATGCTATCACGCCCCCCTTTTTCCTTCCCCCACCCATGGTTCCTATCACCCCCCCATATCCTTCCCCCACTGCCATGGTCCTCTACCATCCTCCATCCCCTGATTTCCTCCCCCACTCATGGTTCCCCCCCCCTGCTTTCCTCCCCCCACCATGGTTCTTTCACCCCACCCCCATATCTTTCCCACTCATGGTTCATAGCCCCCCCATATCTTCCCCACTCATGGTCCTCTCACACCTCCCTGATTCCTCCCCCAACTCATAGGTTCCTATCACGCCCCCCATATCCTTTCCCCACTCATGGTTCCTAACCCCAAACATGGGTCCTAACCCCCCCCCCATCTCCTGGCCCCACCCGCATGGTTCTCTCCTCCCCTCCCCTCTCACTTCATATCCTTCCCCACTCATGGTCCTCTCACCTCCTCCCCCCATCCCCCCTGATTTTCCCTCACTGGTTCCTCCCCCCTGATTTCCTCCCCCCACCCATGGTTCCTTTCACCCCACCCCAATCCTTTCCCATCATGTTCTAGCCCCCCCCATCCTTCCCCACTCATGGTCCCTCACCTCCCCCTGATTTCCTCCCCCACTCATGGTTCCTATCACCCCCCCCCATATCCTTTCCCACTCATGTTCCTAACCCCCAAACATGGGTTCCTAACCCCCCCAATCTCCCTGGCCCACCCCATGGTTTCTCTCCTCCCTCCCTCTCACTTCCATATCCTTCCCCCACTCATGGTCCCTCTCACCTCCTCCCATCCCCTCCATCCCATCCCTGCACCCCAACTCATGGTTCTTCTCTCCCCCCCCCCTGATTTCCCTCCGCCCACTCATGGTTCCTCTCACCCCCCCCCCATCTCCAATTACCCAGGGGGGCCCGCGTAGCCTCCGCTCCGTGTCTCTCCCGTGCCATATTTGAGGCGTTTGATCTCCCGCGCCCCTACGCCCTCGGCGCTCTCTCTACTTCTTTCGTTTTTTTTTTTTTTTTTTTTTTTTTGGTCTCTCTGTTTTTCTGTTTCTGGTTCTCTGTGTCTGTTTTTTTTTCTCTCTCTCTGGCTATGTTGCTGTTTCTCTGTCTCTGTTTCTTTCTGTCTCGGTCTCTCCCCCCCCCCTCGCTCTCTCTCTCTCTCTCTCTCTCTCTCTCTCTCTCTCTCTCTCTCTTCTCTCTTCTCTCTCTCTCTCTCTCTCTCTCTCTCTCTCTCTGCTTCTTCTTTCTTTCTTCTTTCTTTCTTTCTCTCTCTCTCTCTCTCTCTCTCTCTCTCTCTCTCTCTCTCTCTCTCTCTCTCTCTCTCTCTCTCTCTCTCTCCTCTCTCTC
>NW_020869751.1:52859-72859 GCF_003789085.1 Penaeus vannamei | reverse complement strand
GGCCGTGGGTTGGGGGGGGGGGGGGGGCTGGCTGTCACGTCCATGGTTGACAGCTGGCTCTCGTCGATTCTTATGCCTGGTTTGTTTGTTTACACTTTGCCGTGTTTGGAGTGTGTCGCGGATGGAGGTAGGGGGCGCTGTGGGGGTGGGTTGGGGGGGGGGGGGGGGGGGGATTAAAAAGAAAGAACAATGTGATATAATATAATAGAAAAAAATATGATATATACATGATATATTATATATATATATATATATATATATATATTAACCTATATATTATAGTATATATAATATCTATACATCTACCATATCTACATCTACACACACACACACACACACACACACACACACACACACAACCACCACACAAACAAACAGTATAACCACACACTACACACACACACACACACACACACACACAACACACACATTACCGACATACATAATATCTACATACAACATACATGCACCATACATACAGCATCATACATACATACATACATACATACATACATACATACATACATACATACATACATATAATAATTATATATATATACTATATATAATATTATATATACATATAACATATACATATACATATACATATACATTACATATACATACATATAACATATACATATACATAATACATATACATATACCATATACATATACATATATATATATATATTATATTATATTATATATATATATATATATAATATATATATATACTACACACAACACACACCACACACCACCACACACACACACACACACATATTACACACACACACACACACACACACACACACACACACACAACACACACACACATACATTATAACTATTGTAAATATGATTTATATATGTATTTATATATGTATTTATATATGTATATTGTATATTATATATATATAATATATAATATATTATATAATATATATTATATATATATATGTGTGTGTGTGTGTGTGTGTGTGTGTATGTGTTGTGTGTATGTGTGTGTGTGTGTGTGTGCTGAGAGAGAGAGAGAGAGAGAGAAGAGAGAGAGAGAGAGAGAGAGAGAGAACGAGAGAGAAGACAGAGAGACAGAGAGAGAGGGGGGTGGGGGGGGTCCATGCCTGCCCTCCATGCATAGCCATGGCGTGGCGTAGGAATCCCCGTTCTCTCTATCGGGGTTCGCGGGCGCCCCCTTTTAAGACACCTCCTCCTTGCGGCCGCTTCGTTTCGGGGGCGAACGATGACGTCACGCGAGGGAGTCCAAATGGGAGAGTCCGATTACCTGGGCGTGCTAATTGGATTCTCATT
This sequence comes from Penaeus vannamei, assembly GCF_003789085.1. Lineage (NCBI taxonomy): Eukaryota > Metazoa > Arthropoda > Malacostraca > Decapoda > Penaeidae > Penaeus > Penaeus vannamei. Next base: position 71,545 of record NW_020869751.1, on the reverse strand, counting down.
ACCTGGGGAAGTGTGATTAGTTCTGGGCGGTGTTGTGAGTGCCTTGTGAGGTGGGTGGTGCCCGGAGGCGGGTAACGGGGGGGGCGGCGGGGGGGGAGGGGGGCGTGGCGACCATTAGGCTCGAAAAGGGGTTTGTTTATTGATTGCTTTTATTTGTTTTTATTTTTTGTCAGGTATTCTGCTTTATTCACTTTTTATATTATTCAGTTATTCCGTTTTATTCACGTTATATTTTATTCAGTTATTCCGTTTTACAACACTTTTTATTTTATTCAGTATTCCGTTTTATCACTTTTTATTTAATCGTTCATATTTATCTAGATTCGTGACGTGTGTTCTTTTCTTTTTCTTTTTTTTTTTGCTTTTTTTTTCCTTTTGTGTATTTGGAAGACTTACATCAAACAGAAGAGATGTTTTTGTCGATTCTAGTTGTGCATTCCCCATGGAAGAAAAAAAAACACAATGCACGGACGATATAATTGCATGGTGGCTTTTTCTACCATAGTATCAACGCGGTAGGGTGTATGGCCTTCCATATTTCCTTATATGTCCTTAGACATATATATGTCTTAGACATATATAGATAGATAGATAGATAGATAGATAGATAGATAGATAGATTAGACTAGATAGATAGATAGATAGATAGATAGATAGATAGATAGATAACTAGATGCCTCCGAACGTACATGGGAGAGTCGTTACGGCGTGTGTATGTGTGTGTGTCGCGTGTGTGATTTGTTTGCTTGTTTGTTTGTTTTTATTGTCTTTGGTGCCTTTGCGTGTACAGATGCAGATATATTGGTTTACGATTTGATTTCCCATCTCCGTGAGTGCTTACTTACCGTGTGCATATTCTCACACCAGTTTGTTATTACACTAGTTATTTTGTTTATTTTCGTTTATTGGATGTTTATTTTCGTTTTGGATATTTTGTTTATTTTTGTTTTGGATATTTTGTTTCTTTGTTTATTTTAATTTGTTTATTTTCGTTTATTGGATATTTTGTTTATTTTCGTTTATTAAATATTTTGTTTGTTTTCTTTTATTGAGATAATTTTTGTTTGGTTTTCGTTTATTGGATATTTGTTTATTTTCGTTTATTAATTATTTTGTTTTTTTTTCGTTTATTGGATGTTTTTGTTTATTTTCGTTTATTAATATTTGTTTATTTCTTTTTTGTATAATTTTGGTTATCTTTCGTTTTATTGGATTATTTTTGTTTATTTTATTATTGTTATTAATATTTTGTTATTTTCGTTTTAATTTGTATATTTTGTTTATTTTCTTTTTAAATATTTTGTTTGTTCGTTTATATGATATTTTGTTAAATTTTCGTTATTAATATTTGTGTTTATTTTCGTTTTAGTAAGCTATTTGTTTTATATTTCTTTTATAGGTATATTTTGTTTATTTTTGTCTATTAAACTTTTTGTGTATTTGTCGATTTATTGGGATATTTTTGGGGCGGGGTTTATTTCTTTCGTTTGACTTGATTAATTTGGTTTATTTCGGTTATGGGGATATGTTTGTTTTCATTTTCGTTTATATGAGTTGTTGTTTTAATTTTCGTTTATTGACTTATTTTTGCTTACTTTCGATTGATTGAATATTTTGTTTATTTCTCGTTTATTGGCAGTATCGTGTTGTTTAAGTTGAGAGGCCCTCTTCCAATCAGGGTCAATCATCAGCATCTTTATTCCCTTTAATACAACCACAACAGGCTTTGTTTACTTTCGTTTATTAAATAGTTATTGTTTACTTCGTTTTTTTTAAATATTTTTTGTTTATTTAGACTTCCTCTGTATCATCGGCATTTATATCTTCCCTTAAGAATACAACCACAAGGCCATAACCCTTAACAACTGCGCTCGGGTGTCATAGGCGGGGGTTGTAATAGACAAACAGGTCATTCAGAGGGGGAGCGTGTGCGGGCTCAGTGGTTTCGAGGGGTCTGTGGACGCCCACGGAAGCCGCGGAGGTGGTGGGTTTGCGGTCTCGTCTTGGGCGAGGTTTCTGAAGCAGCAGCGGGCCCGAAATGATTTCGTTTTTTTTTTTTTTTTTTTTTTTTTTTTTTTTTTTTTTTTGGGGGGGGGGGGGAGGAAGAATGAATGAGGTATCTGCTTGGAGTGCAGGGGCGTTTTTTTCTCTCTTCTTTTCTTTTTCATCTTTTCTTTTACTTTCTTCTTTCTTTTTCTCTTTTTCTTCTTCATTTCCTGTCTTCTCTCCTTTGTCTTCATTTCTTTCTTTCGTTCTTAGTCTGTGCTTTGATGTTGTTCTTAATTTTCTGTCTTTCTTTTTACGATGTTTTCTTTTTTCTTTCTTTTTTCTATTTGTATTTTTTTTTTTCATTCCTCCTCCTGTCTCTTGCGCTACTTTTCTTCCCTCTTTTTCTTCCTTCTTTGCTCATTTTTTTTCTTCTTCATCTTTAATATTATTATTTCTCCTTTTTATTCGTTCATCTTCTTATCCTCTTTCTTTTTCTTTTCTCTATGCTTCTTCTTCTTTCTCTTTTCCATGCATCTTCTACTTTCTTCTTCCTCCTCTTAGTTTTCTTTTCTCTCGTCTCATCTTCTCCTCGTCTTACGTTTCTCTCTCTTTTCTTCTTCTTCTTTGTTCTTCTTTTTCTCTTCTCCATCTTCTTCAACTCTTCTTCCTGCCTCTAATTTCTCTTTCTCTTCTATACTTCTCCTCATCTTCCTTTTCTTTCTCTTCTCTTGTTCTTCTTCTTCTTCCCTTCCTTCGGCCGCTTAAATCTGGCCTTGGGAACATCCGCGAAGTAGAAGGCGATCATACCAACTTCAAGACAAGCGACGGAAGGAAATGCGCATCGGGAACTGGTTGGGTCAAGTTGTTGTTTTTTCTTTTTTTTTTTTTTTTTCTTTTTCTTTTGTATCATGTATGGGCGGAAATCGTTATTTTTGTTATTGTTTTATCTATGTTGTTGTTTATTCGTATTATTATTCTTTTTCTTTTGTATGTATGGCGGAAATCGTTTATTATTGTTATTGTTTTTTATCATTGTTGTTGTTGTTATTCGTATTATTTTTTTTTTCTTTTTTTTTTGTATGTATGGCGGAAATCGTTTATTATTGTTTTATTGTTTTTTTTGTCATTGTTGTTGTTATTTCGTATTATTATTGTTTTTTTTTTCTTTTGTATGTATGGCGGAAATCGTTTATTTATTGTTATTGTTTTTTATTCATTGTTGTTGTTGTTATTCGTATTATTCTTTTTTTTTTTTTTCTTTTTGTATGTATGGCGGAAATCGTTTATTATTGTTATTGTTTTTATCATTGTTGTTGTTGTTATTCGTATTATTATTTTTTTTTTCTTTTTCTTTTTGTATGTATGGCGGAAATCGTTTATTTATTGCTATTGTTTTTATCATTGTTGTTGTTATTTATTCGTATTATTATTTTTTTTTTCTTTTTCTTTTGTATGGCGGAAATCGTTTATTATTGTTATTGTTTTTATCATTGTTGTTGTTGTTATTCGTATTATTATTTTTTTTTTTCTTTTTGTATGTATGGCGAAATCGTTTATTATGTTATTGTTTTTATCATTGTTGTTGTTATTATTCCGTATTATTATTTTTTTTTCTTTCTTTTTGTATGTATGGCGGAAATCGTTTATTATTGTTATTGTTTTTATTATTGTTGTTGTTGTTATTCGTATTATTTTTTTTTTCTTTTTCTTTTTGTATGTATGGCGGAAATCGTTTATTATTGTTTATTGTTTTTTATTATTGTTGTTGTTGTTATTCGTATTATTTTTTTTCTTTTTCTTTTTGTATGTATGGCGGAAATCGTTTATTATTGTATTGTTTTTATCATTGTTGTTTTGTTATTGATTGTATTATTATTTTTTCTTTTCTTTTGTATGTATGGCGGAAATCGTTTATTATCGGTTATCATTGTTGTTGTTGTTATTCGTATTATTAGTGATAATACGTTTGTGTAATCTATGAGGGGGAAATGGTTAGATTTATTCAATTTATTTTTTGTTTTAGACGTATTTTTTTTTATGACGTTCTGGCCCAGATCGGACCGACCGCCCCTCCCCCCTCACCCCTTCCCTCGCCCTCCCCCTCCCATTCCTTCTCTCCCTTCCCCACTCCCCCTACCCTCCCCCCTCGCCATTCCCCTTCCTCCTCCCATCCCTCTCCCCCTACTCCCTCGCTTCCCTTCTCGCATTCCCCTTTCTCTCTACCCCACCTCACCTCCCATTTCCCTCCCCTGTCTTTCCTCCCCACCTCACCCTCCCTTCCCTTCTATTTTCCATCCTCCTCCCCCTCCATTCCCCTCTCCCATTCCCATGCTCCTATCCTCACCCATTCCCTACCATCTACTCTCCCCTTCTCCCTCCCATTCCTCTCCCTGCTACTCCCCCTACCCCCGCCTCCCTCCCTCTCCCTTCCCTCCCTACCCTCACACCGCTCCCATTCCCCTCCCCTCTCTCCATCTCTCTCCCATTCCCCTATCACCCCCCAACCCCCCCCGCAGCCGGTCCAAGCGGTGCCCTCCGCCGGCGATCGGATTCCCGCGTCGTCGTCAGCGAGCGGAGGACGTGGCGAGCGTGGCTTGTGAATGGGCGAGGAGAGAGAGAGCAGGGGGTTGGGGGGGGGGAAGGGGGGAGGGGGGGGAGGTGGGGAGAGGGAGGGGGGGGGGGTAGGGGTAGGGGAGGGGTGAGGGTAAGGGGGGTAGGGGAGATGGTGGGTGTTGGTAAGGGTAGGGGAGGGAGTGGGGTAGGGTGGGATTGTTTGAGAAGGGGGGAGTTGGATAGGGGAGTGTTAGGGGGAGGGGTGTGTGTGTGTGCGTGTGTTTTTGATGCTCTTTGTCGTAATATTTTCCGCGTGCGGGGAGAGGGGGGGGGGGTATAAGAAACTTGCGACCCTTAGAACAACGTAATGGCCTTGATGTTATCTTTATGTATTTTTCTTTGTTTTCTCCTCTCTCTCTTTCTTTCTTCTTATTTATTTTCCGTTTTTTTTTTTTCTTTTCTCTCTCTCTTTCCGTCTTTCGAATCGTTTCGTCCCCAAGCAGAGGGGTGTTTCTCGCATCCGCAGTCGTCGATTTAGCTTGTGCCGTCGCTTAATTGTACAGGTATCTAGCGGGGTTTCTTGGGGGGGGTTTCTTTGGGGGGTTTTTGGGGTTTCTTGGTTTCTTTGGTGGGGGTTCTTTGGGGGTTTCTTTGTTTTTTGGGGGGGTTTCTTTGGGGTTTCTTTTGGGGGCTTTCTTGGGGGGGGGTTCTTTGGGTTCGCTTTGGGGGTTTCTTTGTTTTTTTTGGGTTTCTTTGGGTTATTGGGGTTCCTTGGGGGTTTCTTTGGGGTTTCTTTGGGGTTTCTTTGGGGTTCCTTGGGGGTTTCTTTGGGGGTGTTCTTTGGGGGTTTTATGGGGGTTTCTTGCTTTTTTTTGGAGGGTTTCTTTTGGGGTTTCGTTTGGGTTGTTCTGTTGGGGTTCTTTTTGGGTGTTCTTTGTTTTTTGGAGGGGTTTCTGGTTATTTGGTGGCTTTCTTGGGGGGGTTCTTGGGGGTCCTTTGGGGTTCTTTGTTTTTGGGGGGTTTCTTGGGGGTTATTTGGGGTTTCCCCTTGGGGGGTTCTTTGGGGTTCTTTGGGGGTTCTTTGGGTGGGTTTCTTGGTGTTCTTTGGTTTTTTGGAGGGGTTTCTTTGGGTTTCTTGGGTGTTTTCTTTGTTTTGGAGGTTTTGGGGTTTATTTGGTGTTTCTGCTTTGTTTGTTTGGAGGGTTCTTTGGGTTCCTTGGCGGGGGTTCTTTGGGTTCTTTGGGTTTTCTTGGGGGGGGTTCTTTTGGGGCTTTGGGGTTCCTTGGGGGGGGGTCTTTGGGGTTTTCTTTGGGGGTTTCGTTGGGGGTTTCCTTGGGCTTCATCGATTTTGCCCTTTTAAGGTACAAGAGCGGCAGTGCGCAGTGATACGCGAGTGGGCGTAGGGGCGTGGGGAAGGCCGTCACGTGCCTCAGGGCGGCGCCGTACGCGAGGCGCCTGTTCCCTTTGTGATTTTTTATGAGCTCCGGCAACACCTCCTTCTCTCTCTGCTCTCCCCTCCTCCGTCTCCTCTCGCCAGGATCTACTCCGTCTCGCTCTCCCCTCTTTTTCTTCTCTCTCTTTTCTCCTCCCAACCCCTCTACCCCCAGCCAAATCACTCCCCGGACGCCCCAACCCCTCCATCTTTCCCGAACACCCCTCCCAATCTTCTCACCGCTGTCCCCTCCTTGCCCAACAAACCCTCCCCCTTCCCAAACCCCCTCCATCTCTTGTCCCAACCCCTCCCCAAAACCTCTCTGCGACCCTGTCACCTCCTCCCCCATTGCCCAAGACCGCCCTCCAACAATCTTTCCGCAACCCCCTCCCCAACCTCTCTCGACCCTGGTCCCCTCCTCGCCCAACCCCTCGCCCCTTCCCCAAACCCCCTCATCTTTCCGCAACCCCCTGCCCACCCTCTTCTACCTGTCCCTCCCCCCGAAGCCCCGGTCCTCCTTTCCTAACCCCGTCCTTCCTTCTTCTCTAATCTTCCCCTCCGTCCTTCTTCCCAAACCTATACATCTTTTCCAACCATCCTCGCCCAACCTCTCTCACCTATCCGCTCGCCCAACCGCCCTCGCCCCTCCCAAACCCCTACACATCTTGTCCCAACCCCTCTCACCCATCCGCCTCTCCCAACTCGTTCTCTCGGCCCCCTCGCTCGCAAATACACAGACGCATCTAGTCGCAATTTTTTTTTCTATTCGATATTCAAGAGGTCTTTCTTTTATTAGTTCGGATTAGTTAGGTTTCCTTTTGTTAATTGGATTATCGAGGTTTTTTTCATTTGTTATCGGTTTTGTCATGGGTTTCGATTTTATTATGGACTTACGGCTGCTCCTCTGCCTCGCTTCTGTTTTCTCTTCTTCTTCCTTGTCTTCTTCTTGCTTCTTTCTTCTTCTCTTGGTTTCTTCTATCTGTTCTTTCTTCGTTCTTCATTCTTCTTCTTCTTCGTTCGTTCTTCTGTCTTCGTTGCTTCTGTTCTTCTCTTCTTCTCTTCTGTCTCCTTCTGGCGTTTCGCTCTCCTCCTCGTCTTCTTTCTTCTTCGTTCCTTCTGTTGCTTCGTCTTCTTCTCTCTCGTTCTTCTTTCTCTTCTCTGTTGCTTGCTGGTCTTCTTCTTCGTCGTTCTTGCTTAGCTTTTCGTTCTTCCGCTATTCTCTTGTTCTTTCTTCTTCTTCTCCCTCCCTCTCCTCCTGTCCTTCCTTCTTCCCCTCCCGTCTCTCCCTCCCCTCCTCCTCCTCCTCCCCTCCTCTCCTCCCCCCCCTCCTCCTCCTCCTCCTCTTCCTCTCTTCCCCACCTTTTAAAATGCACAAAATGAATGACTTTTTGTGCTTTTCTCAGATTCCATATTTTCGTCATTTTTTCACATGCAAGAGTAAGTGTGCGTTGTGTCTGAAACGTTTCATGTTCGATCCCTCATTAATCTCGAATAAGTACAGAAGAACGTTTTTTTTAAATTTTATTCGGGTCAACGTTTGCTTGAGTCAAGTGTGCGTTGGGCCCGAAACGTTCCTTTTCGATCTCTCGTGGATTTGTTTTGACGGATTCGTGCTTAAAGAACGTTTTGTTGTTCTTGTCATCGGATTAAGTGCTAAAGAACGTTTTTTTTTCTTGTAAACGTTTGCTTTATATCGATCGTTTTACACGTGCAGGTGGTTAGGTTAGGTGGTTCCAGGTGGGTTAGGGTGGTTCCAGGTGGTTAGGTGGTTCAGGTGGGGTCTAGGTAATTCCAGTGGTTCCAGATGGGTCTAGTGGTTCTAATTGGTTCTAGGGGTCTAAGGTGGTTTCAGATGGGTCTAGGTAGTTGCATGTGGGTCTAGGTGGATCCAGGTGGGTCTAGGTGGTTGTAATTAGTCCAGTGGTCTAGGTGTGTAATTGTTCCAGGTGGGTCTAGGTGGTTGTAATTAGTTCCAGGTGAGTCTAGGTGTTCCAGTAGGTCTAGGTGGGTTCCAGGTGGGTCTGGGTGGTTCCAGGTGGTCTAGGTAATCCAGGTGGGTACCAGATGGGTTAAGGTGGTTCCAGGTGGAGCTAGGTGGTTGCAGGTGGATCCAGGTGGGTCTAAGTGGTTCAAATTGGTTCCAGGTGGTCCAAGATGGTCAGTAGGTGGTGTGTAGGATTGGTCGATGGTGGGTCTAGGTGGGTGGTCCAGGTCGGCCTGGGTGGTGTTCGGTCCAGGGTGTTAGGTGATTCCGGTGTCCGGAATGGGTCTGAGTGGTTTCCAGGGTGGCCTGGTGGTTGTAATTGGTTCCGGTGGGTCTTGGGTGTTCCAGTGGTCCGGATGGTCAGGTGGTCCAGGTGGGTCATGTGGTCCAGGTGGGGCGGAAGGGGCAACGACCTTAAACGCCTAGTCCGGGAGGATCGTCCTTTGATCGCCTTGTTTGCCGGACCTACTCGTCAGGCGCGAGGTCAGGGTTCAGTCAGCGGAAAGGTTTCGTCTCGGGGGGTTTTGCGATGATTGCCTCGTCTCGTGTTTGTTTCTCTTCTCTCTTCTTTTCTGTCTCTTTCTTTTACTCTCTCTTTCTTTTCTTTCTTCCCTCTTTCTCTTTCTTTCTTTTTCTCTTTTCTTTTCTCTTCTCTTCTTTCTCTCTTTCTCTCTCTCTCTCTCTCTCTCTCTATCTCTCTCTCTCTCTCTCTCTCTCTCTCTCTGTCTCTCTCTGTCTCTCTCTCTCTCTCGTCTCTCCCTCCCTCTTCCTGTCCCCTCCCCTCTCTCGTCTGTCTCGTCTCGTCCTCTCCTCTCTCTCTCTCTCTCTCTCTCTCTCTCTCTTCTCTCTCTCGCTCTCTCATCTCTCTTCGTCTCTCTCTCGCTCTCTCTCTCTCTCTGTCTCTCTCTCTCTCTCGTCTCCCTCTCCCTCCCTCTCCCTCTCCATCCCTCTCCATCCTCTCCTCCTCCCATCCCTCTCGCCTCTCCCTTCCCCACTTTCTCTCTTTCTAACCCTAAACCACAATGTTTTTTTAGTGTTGTTTTAAAGGTCTAGTTGTAGCGAAGGGGTCGGGTGATTTTGTGGTGAAGTGTCGACGAGGTTGAGAAGCGTCGTTGTCGTCGTTGAGTTACTCGTGGGCGCCTTTGTTGGGTGTCTTATACGGGCGTGAGGGGGTGCGGGTTCAGAGGGGTGGGGGAGGGGGAGGGGTGAAAGGAGAGGAGGGGGAAGAATGGAGGGGGGGGAAGAAAGGAGAGAGAGGAGAGGGGGAAGGAGAGAGGATGGGGGGGGGGAAGAAAGGGGGAGAGAGAGGAGAGGAGGAGAGAAAGGAGAGGAGAAGAAATGTAGAGAGAGGGGGAGAAAGGAGAGGAGGAGGAGAGAGGAGGGGAAGAAAGGAGAGGAGGGAGGAAGAAGGAGAGGCGGGGTGAAAAGGAGAAGAGAAGAAAGGAGAGGTGGGGAGAAAGGAAAGAATGGAGGAGAAAAACAAGAAAAGTGAACAAGAAAAGGGGAATAGATAGGAAGAAGAAGAAGAAGGAAAGAGCAGTGAGCCCCGTGAAATTGAAGGGCTGCGGGACGTCGGGCGAGGCTGCGAGGAAGGGCGGGCGGGCGGGGAGGAGCGGAGAGGAGAGGAGAGGAGAGGAGAGGGAGGCGAGAGAGCGAAAGTCCGCGTCCTTGGAGGTCCCTGCCGATGGCGCCCGGAGATACCGTCGCGGCTTGACCCTCCGCTCTCGCCTCTTGACCCCCCGGTACTCCTTCGGGAACGAGAAAGGTCGAACTATTTTGGGTTTATTTACGCGAGATGGACGTCTAGTGCGCGTCGATCAGCATAAAAGATAGATAAAGTAGGTAGATAAACGGAGAAATAGACTAATGAAGGAATGAGAGAAGAGATAATCGCCGGGAAAGGTCAGGCTGGGGACGGCAGGGAGAGGAGCCCCCCCCCCCGCCGGCGTCGAGGGGAGTGTGTGGAATGACAGGTGCGAGGGTCACGGGAGGCGGAAGTGGCGGCGCGGTCGCCTCCCTTCGCCCCGCCGCTACCTGTTGCTGATAAGAGTGACGCCCGAGAGATAAGGTCGGGGGCTTCCCTCTGGGTGGGGGGGGGGGGACTCGCCACGCCCGCGGTAGGGACTTGGGCGGCTGTTTGGTGCTGCTGCTGCTGCGGACGGACGACGGGGCGAAGGGGACGTCAGGGGCGCTACGGGAGGGCGGGGGCGCGGAGGAGGGAGGGCTTCCGGGCTGGGTCTCGAGTGCACAGGGGTTTTCGCTGGGGAAGCTTGGGCCGGTTTCTCAGTTTCGCGGCGGGATCCTTGAGGGATTTCGCGGTTTCGCTGCGGAATCCTGTAGGTCTTTTTTTTCAATTTCGCTATTTCGGAGCTGTAGATTTACACTTTTTTCACTTTCGCTGCTGATCCTGTAATTTTTTTCTTGTTTTCGCTGCGGATTCCTAGAGTAATTTCTCTATTTCGCTGCGGAATCCTCTAATAATTTCGCTGTTTCGCTGCGGAATCCTTTAGAATTTTTTTTCCATTTCGCTGAGATCCTAGAGTAACTTTCCTATTTCGCTGCGGAATCCTTTAGATTTTTTTCACTTTCGCTGCGGAGTCCTTTAGTTTTTTTGAGACGTTTCGGGGTAATAAGTATTCTCTCATTAAGTCCTCTCTGTTGCTAGTATTTTCTATAAACTTGCTAGTATTGCTAGTTATTTTTTTATAAAGTTGCTAGTATTGCTAGTAGTTTCTGTTGCTAGTATTTTCTATAAAGTTGCTAGTATTGCTAGTAGTTTCTGTTGCTAGTATTTTCTATAGCATTCTCTATAAAGTCCTCTCCGTTGTAGGTAATTTCTTAAATTAATATTCATGGTGCGAGAAGCATTAATGTAAGGGTTGGGGAAATCAGCATGGAAGAACGCCCCTTTGTCATTGTGCGATGCGTCTATTATTTTTTTCAAGAACGAGTTGCCTTAAATGAATATTGATGAATTGTTAAATCAATAGGGATGAGTTTTTTTTCAAGAACGATTGCCTTAAATGAATATTGATGAATTGTTAAATCAAATAGGATTTTTTTTTCAAAATCTAGTGCCTTAAATGAATATTGATGAATTGTTAAATCAATAGGGATGAGTTTTTTTTCAAGAACGAGTTGCTTTAAAATGAATATTGATGAATTATTAAAGCAATAGCGATGAGATGGAAGCCCATTGGATGTCCCGCAGCTTGCAATTGCACTCGTTTCGCCTGCAATGGAGGAGACGCGTATACATACGGGTTTATGTATAGAGGGAGAGAGATTTTTTTAAGTGAGTTGAATTTAGGTGATTGATGAGGGTGGATGAGGTTGGGGGGTGAGGTGGGGGATGTAGGTGAGGGGAAGGATGAGGGGAGGGTGGTGAGAGGGCGTATGAGGGTGGGGGGTGAAGGGAGGGTGTATGAGGTGGGGGTGAGGTGGGGAGGGGGAGGGAGAGTGTATGAGGATGGGGGTGAGGTGGGAGGGGAGGGAGGTGTTAGTGAGAGTGGGGGTGAGGTGGGGGGGAGTGGAGGTGTGGGGATAAGGTGGCGGTAGGGGAGAGAGATTGTATTGAGGGGGGTGAGGTGGGGAGAGGAGAGTGTATGAGGAGTGGGGGTGAGGTGGGGAGGGGGAGGGAAGGAGTGTTAATGAGGTGCGGGGTGAGGTGGGGAGGGGAGGTGAGGGTTGTAGAGATGGCGGGTGAGGGTGGGGGGGGGGAGAGTATGAGGGTGGGGATAGGTGGGTAGGGGAAGAGGATTGTGGAGGGTGGGGGGTGAGGTGGGAGGGGGAGGGAGAGTGTATGAGAGTGGGGTGAGGTGGGAGGGGAGGGAGGTGTGATGGAGGGTGAGGTGGTGAGGGAGGGGGGGGAGGAGAGTGTATAAGGGTGGGGGGTGAGGTGGGGAGGGGAGGGAGGGCGTATGAGAGGTGGGGAGGGAGGGTATATGTTGAGGGAGGGTGGATGTGTAAGGGAGAGCGTATGGAGGAGGGTGTGTGAGGAGGGTGGATGAGGGAGGGCGTATGAGGGTGTGGATGAGGGGAGGGGTAGCTCAAGGAGGGAGACGAGGCTGTGAGGGCGACCCTGGCCCCGGCGGTCAGGGCGAGGCCGGCAGCCGGTCGGTTGTACCGCGTCCGCCAGCCTGTGTTGGGAACCGGAAGAGGAGGGATGGAAAGGAAGGAAGGAAGGGAATGAGGGAGAGGAGAGGAGAAAGGATAGAAGAGGAGAGAGGAGAGAGGCGAGAGAGGGAGGCATTCCTTCAGATATGAACGACCAAGTTCGATCTTTATTTTATTGATTATTAGTTATTGTTTTCTCCAACTCCCACCCTCTCTTTCTTTCTTTCTTTCTCTCTCTCTCCTCTCTCTCTCTCTCNGAGAGAGAGAATGAGAGAGAGAGAGAGAGAGAAGACGAGAGAGAGAGAGAAGAGAGAGAGAGAGAAGTAGAGAGAAGAGAGGAGGAGAGAGGAGAGAGAAGAGAGAGAGAGAGGGGAGAGAGGAGAGAGAGAGAGAGAGAGAGAGAGAGAAGGAGAGAGAGAGAAGAGAGAAGAGAGAGAGACAGAGAGGAAGAGAGAGAGGAGAAGGAGGAGAGCGGGAGAGTGGAAAGGGGTGGAGAGAGGGCGGGGAGAGAAGAGAGAGAGAGAGAAGAGAGGAGAAGAGAGACGAGAAAGGGATAAGAAGACGACCGAGAGGAGGAGAAGAGAGATGAGAGACGGAAGAGAGAGAGAGAGAGAAACGGAGAGAGGGAGGGAGGAGGGATGAGGGAGGAGAGGGAAGGCGAGAAGGGAGAGGGAGAGAGAGAGAGAGGAGAGAGAGAGAGAAGCGATAGAGGAGAGAAGAGAGAGAGAGGAGAGAGAGAGGAATAGGAACGGAAGATGAGGAGAGAGAGAGACGAGAGAGAGAGAGAGAGAGAGAAAAGACGAAGAGAGAGAGACAAGAGAGACGAGGAAGGAGAGAGAGAGAGGAGAGAGAGGAGAGAAGAAGAGAGTGAGAGAGACGAGAGAGAGAGAGACAAGAGAGAGAGACAGAGAGATGAGGAGAGAGAGAGAGAGAGGAGAGAGAGGAGAGAAGAAAGAGAAAGAGAAAGTGAAAGAAAGACGAAAGGAAAGAGAAAGAGAAAGGAGAAAGAGAAAGAGAAAGAGAGAGAAAGAGAGAGAGAGACAGAGAAAGGAAGAGATTAAGAGAGTAAGAAAATAGTGAATGAACACTCACACGTGTGTGTTTGTATATGTATAAAGAGACATATAGACAGACAAACAGACAAGACAAACAGACAAACAGACAAACAGACAGACAGACAGACAACAGACCAAAGACAGACAAACAGACAGACAGACAGACAAACAGACAAAAACAGACAAACAGACAGGACAAACAGACACACAGACATACAGACAGACACAGACAAGACAGACAGACACAGACAAGACAGACACAGACAAGACAGACACAACAGACAGAAAATGCGAAGGGCGGGCAGTGTGTATGTGTGTTCGTACGTACACGGAGACTGCGCTGTGACAATTAGATGTGGGTTTTGCTGATGACATCCGCTTAGGTCGGCGCCAGCGGGTGGGGTGTATTGGTGGCGTGTGCGTGGGTGGGGGATTGGGGGGGAGGGGGATTGAGTGGGTGGGGGAGGGGGGAGAAGAGGGGGAGGGGAGGAAGGGGAGGAGGAGGGGGAGGAGGGGGGATGGGTGGAGAAGGGAGATTGAGTGGGTGGGGAGGGGGAGGTGCGTGTGCGTGGGGGGGAGGGGGGAGGGGATTGAGTGGGTGGGAAAGGGAAGGAGAGAGGGGAAGGGAGGTGGAGGTGAAGGGGTAGGGAGGAGGGGTCATTTGAGTGTAGGGGAGGGGGGGGAGGGAGGGTAGAAAGGAGAGATATTGTGGGTGGGGAGAGGGAGGGGGAAGGCTGGTAGATGTAGGGAAAGACTTACGAAGTTTTTTGGAAAGGGGGGGGATATTTGAGGTTGGGGGAGGGGGAAGATTGTGGGTGAAGTTTCGCTGAATGTATGGAGGTGGGATGGGGGGGGGGGGGGAAGCCTGCGTGAATGGGCAAAGGGAAGTTTGTGGGGAAGGGAGGGGGGAAGGTGAAGTGAGTGTAGGGGAAAGAGGGGGAAATTGAGGCGCGGAAGGGGAAAATCTAAGGGAAAAGAGGACACGATGAAAAGAGCAGAGAAAGAGTAACGAAAATAGAAAGAGAAAGAAGAGGATAATGGAAATAGGAAGAGAGAGAAGATGATAAAGAAAATAGGAAGAGTAGATAAAGAGTAACGAAAATAGGAAGAGAGAGAAGGAAAAGAAAAGGGAGAGAAGATGATAAGAAAGAGGAAGAGAAGAGAGGTAAAGAAACTAGGAAGAGAGAGAAGATAACGAAAAGAGGAAGAGAGAGAAGGAAAAGAAAATAGGAAGAGAGAGAAGCTAAAGAAAATAGGAAGATAGAGAGAAGAGAAAGAAAATAGGAAGAGAGAGAAGGTAAAGAAACTAGGAAGAGAGAGAAGATAACGAAAAGAGGAAGAGAGAGAAGGAAAAGAAAATAGGAAGAGAGAGAAGCTAAAGCAAAATAGGAAGATAGAGAGAAGAAAGAAAATAGGAAGAGAGAGAAGGTAAAGAAACTAGGAAGAGAGAGAAGATAACGAAAAGAGGAAGAGAGAGAAGATGATAAAGAAAATAGGAAGAGAGAGAAGGTAAAGAAAATAGGAAGAGTAGAGAAAGAGTAACGAAAATAGGAAGAGAGAGAAGGAAAAGAAAATAGGAAGAGAAGATGATAAAGAAAATAGGAAGAGAGAGAAGGTAAAGAAAATAGGAAGAGAGAGAAGGTAAAGAAAATAGAAGAAGAGGAAGGTAAAGAAACTAGGAAGAGAGAGAAGATAACGAAAAGAGGAAGAGAAAGAAGGAAAAGAAAATAGGAAGAGAGAGAAGGAAAAGAAAATAGGAAGAGAGAGAAGACAAAAAAAAAATAAAAAAATAGAAAGAAGAATGAAAGAGTAACGAAAAGAGGAAGAGAGAGATGATAAAGAAAATAGGAAGAGAGAGAAGGAAAAGAAAATAGGAAGAAATGGAAAATAAAGAAA
The DNA here is from genome assembly GCF_003789085.1 of Penaeus vannamei. NCBI lineage: Eukaryota > Metazoa > Arthropoda > Malacostraca > Decapoda > Penaeidae > Penaeus > Penaeus vannamei. The sequence continues at coordinate 56,520 of NW_020869751.1, read as the reverse complement.
AAAACATTCATTTATAGGAGGCCTGAGTATTTAGGAAAGAAAAAAAAGAGAAAGTGACCGAGAAAAAAAATAACTTTTATGAACGGAAAATGAAAGGAATATATAGATTATTATTAGAAGAAAAAAAATTAATTATTATTAGAAAAAAAAAATATTATTAGATAAAAAATCAATGCTTACTGGGTTCGTCTATGGAACAACAGATAAGTAAATAAAGAATGATAATGAACAAGTAAATAAATACGTGGGAAAAGCAATTATAAAACCCACAGGTATTTTTGGCTATATGAATACTGGGTTAAGCTAGTATATGGATTATTGAGATGTAATGAATAGAAAGTTAAATAAACGGATAAATATGTATTCAGACAGTGATATACGTATATGGTCTGATAGACAAATAGACAGACAGTTGGACAGACAGTTAGAAAAACAGATAGACAGACAGTTAGACAGACAAATAGACAGACAGTTAAACAGTCAGACAATTACACAGATAGACAGACAGTTAGACGGACAGATAGACAGACAATTAAACAGACAGACAGACAGTTAGACACAGAGTTAAAGAAATAGACAGATAGGCAAAACAAAATACAAAATAAAAATACAACAAAAATAGATCAAACCATACAGTATAAACACCTAAACAAATACAGAAAAAAATACCATAAAACTTTCGAAAAAAAAACAAAAAACAAAAAAACAAAAAATAACAGAGATATCAAAACACCATATTCCCCACACAGATTACAAAAGTGATTTTCTCCAAACCTCCAATATATGAAAAGAAAAAAAAGAAAAAAAAAATAGAAAAGAAAATCCACTTACACGGTACTAACAACCCAACTACCCTAATAACCACAGTTCCTCTTTGTAAGTATTTGGCTCAATATTGACCAGTGATTTTCTCCAAACCTCCAATATATGAAAATATAAAAATAAAAAAAAGAAAAGAAAATCCACTTACACGGTACTAACTACCTAACTACCCTAATAACTACAGTTCCTCTTTGTAAGTAATTGGCTCATTGTTGATCAGTGATTTTCTCCAAACCTCCAATATATGAAAATAAAAAAAGAAAAGAAAAGAAAGTCCACTTACACGGTACTAACAACCCAACTACCCTAACAACCACAGTTCCTCTTTGTAAGTAATTGGCTCAATATTGACCAGTGATTTTTCTCCAAACCTCCAATATATGAAAAAAAAAAGAAAAAAAAAAAAGAAAAGAAAAGAAAGTCCACTTACACGGTACTAACAACCCAACTACCCTAACAACCACAGTTCCTCTTTGTAAGTAATTGGCTCAATATTGACCAGTGATTTTCTCCAAACCTCCAATATATGAAAAAAAAAAAAAAAAAAAAAAGAAAAGAAAATCCACTTACACGGGACTAACAACCCAACTACCCTAATAACTACAGTTCCTCTTTGTCAGTAATTGCCTCAGTGTTGACCAGTGATTTTCTCCAAACCTCCAATATATGAAACAAAAACAAAAAAAAAAGAAAAAAAAGAAAGAAAAGAAAAGAAAATCCACTTACACGGTACTAACAACCCAACTACCCTAATAACCACAGTTCCTCTTTGTAAGTAACTGGCTCAGTGTTGACCAGTGATTTTCTCCAAACCTCCAATATATGAAAAAAAAGAAAAGAAAAGAAAAGAACAAAAATAAAAAAAATAAAAATAAAAAAGAAAATCCACTTACACGGTACTAACAACCCAACTACCCTAATAACTACAGTTCCTCTTTGTAAGTAACTGGCTCAGTGTTGACCAGTGATTTTCTCCAAACCTCCAATATATGAAAAAAAAGAAAAAAGAAAAGAAAGAAAAAAGAAAATCCACTTACACGGGACTAACTACCCAACTACCCTAATAACTACAGTTCCTCTTTGTAAGTAATTGGCTTAGTGTTGACCAGTGATTTTCTCCAAACCTCCAATATATGAAAAAAAAGAAAAAAAAAGAAAAAAAGAAAATCCACTTACACGGTACTAACTACCCAACTACCCTAATAACTACAGTTCCTCTTTGTCAGTAATTGGCTCAGTGTAGACCAGTGATTTTCTCCAAACCTCCAATATATGAAAAAAAAGAAAAAAAAAAAAAGAAAATCCACTTACACGGTACTAACAACCCAACTACCCTAATAACTACAGTTCCTCTTTGTAAGTAACTGGCTCAGTGTTGACCAGTGATTTTCTCCAAACCTCCAATATATGAAAAAAAAGAAAAAAAGAAAATCCACTTACACGGTACTAACAACCCAACTACCCTAATACCTACAGTTCCTCTTTGTCAGTAATTGGCTCAGTGATGACCAGTGATTCTCTCCAAACCTCCAATATATGAAAAAAAAGAAAAGAAAATCCACTTACACGGTACTAACTACCCAACTACCCTAATAACTACAGTTCCTCTTTGTAAGTAATTGGCTTAGTGTTGACCAGAGACAGACAATGATAAATGGACCTCCCTTGCCACGGTCATATGTGGCGTGGAACCTTTCATTATGGCAATTTGCAACTTACCTTGTCAACTGTGGCCTTCTTTTGGGTCCATTGCAGCAATAATGTCTTTTTTTCTTTCTTTCTTCTCTTTTTTCCTTTATTTCTTCTTTTTCCTTTATTTCTTCTTTTTTTTCTTTCTTTCTTTTTTTTCTTTTTTTTCTTTTTTTCTTTCTTTTTTTCTTCTCTTTTCCTTTCTTTCTTCTTTTCTTTCTTCTCTTTTCCTTTATTTCTTCTTTTTTTCTTTCTTCCTTTTCTTCTCTTTTTTCCTTTTTTTTGGTTATGTCTTGACCATGGTGAGAGTGTGGGTAAAGTTGTCTGACCAACATTTCCTTGGTTTCTGAAAAGATAAAAAAATAAACAATACAACCAACCAACAACAAAACAGCAATAACAATAACAATAACAATTACAATAACAATAACAATAACAACTACAAAAACAAAAACAACAACAATAACAACAACAACAAAAACACAATAACAATAACAAAATAACAACAATAACAAAACAACAACAATAACAACAACAAAAACAACAACAATAACAACAACAGCAACAACAATAACAACAACAAAACAATAACAATAACAAAACAATAACAATAACAAACAATAAAAAACAACAACAACAACAAAATAATAACAACAATAACAAAACAATAACAATAACAAAAAAAATAACAACAATAATTATAATAATGCCTGAATAACAACAACAATGATAACAATTATAATAATGACTAAATAACAACAATAACAAATATAATAACAACTGACATAAACTATAAAACCAAGCAAAACCAAACGATATTAACGTAAAAATATAAGCAAAAAAACAAAAAACAAAACAAAAAAACAAACTTACCGCTCCCTCCGCAGTCCATCCACCCATATACACCACAAAAAAAAAAAAAAAAAAAAAAAAAAAAAAAATCCAAACACACCCCTAGCTCTATTAGGTCTAAGCAAAGTCGGTGACTCTCCCAAGCAACGTAAACAAAGAGGGGGGAAGGTGGGGGGGGGAGGGGGGGGAAGGTGGGGGGAGGTGGGGGGGAGGGGGAAGGTGGGGGGAGGGCGGTGAGGGGAAGGAGGGGGAAGGTGGGGGAGGGGGGTGGGGGAGGGGGAAGGGGGGTGGGGGGAGG
>NW_020869751.1:41414-43841 GCF_003789085.1 Penaeus vannamei | reverse complement strand
ATAAGGAAGATGGAAAGCTGTTGGAAGAGAATGTAAATGGTGGCAGCGGCGGTGAGTAACAGATCCCCCCCGGTAGCAGGGATGGTGGAAGAACCGGTGTTGTGGAATATTTATTAATAACGGAAATATTTATTGATTATAATGTTGATAGTCATGATGCTAATGATGATGATGGTAATGATGATTTGATAAAGAGGATTATGATCATAGTGATAATAACGATGATAATGACAATAATGATAATGGTATTGTTAATCAAAATAATACTGATGATAGTAAAAATAATAACAATATAAATAATAAAAAAAGATGATGATTATAACGGTAATGATTACAATAATGATAATAATGATAAAAACAATCGTAATAATCATAGTAATGATAATGAAAGCAATAATAACAATGACAACAATGATAATAAAAATAATGACAATAAAGACAATGACTACATCAGCATCAACAACAATAATGCGATTATTGCTACTAATGTTAATAACAATAACAAAAAAGATAATGAAAATGAAAACAATTCCTCCAGTAAATCAAATAACAGAGACAATAAAAATACAGGAATAACAACAAGAAGAAATTATAGAATTCCCTCGTTCTTATAACTTGAATCCAGCATCCGGTCTGCCGTTCTTTATCATAGGCGCCAAATAAGGTATCATGCAGAGATGATTATGATAATGATAATAAAGATAACTATAACACAAAGAAAAAAAATGCATTCATGAGGACAATATGATAATATGGAGAATAATAATAACACAGAATAGCGTACATAACTCTGCTCACCCAGTGCGTTCGTAGATTCTAGCATCCGGTATCCGAAACCTCGCAATGACAGTCAAATAGACCACGACGAAGTAATAATAGCAATAACATGCATAATAACACCAAAAGCATCAATAAAACCAACAACTACGACGATAAAAATGCTATAACAATCATAAACAACAACAAAAAAACATGAAAAAAACGTTCATAGCCCGCGGTACCTCTCCTCCACCCGAGCGTTCTTGTATCTTGAATCCAGTATCCGGTATCCGGTGCCTCGTTATGGGGGTCAAATAGGCCATGATGGAGGGAAGATCGTAGTGTCACCTGGAGTCTTATATCTCATTTCCTCTCGCAAAAAAATGAGGAAGAGGGGAGGAGAAGGGATGAAGGGGGAGGGGGGGAAGGAATGGGGAGGAGGGAGAAGGGATGAGGGGGGAAAGAGGAAGGGAAAAGAAAGAAAGGAAAGGAGAAAGGCGAGGGAATCGAGGTATATTCTCGTACTCTCTCTCTCCATCTCTCTTTATTTCTTTTTCTTCTACTTCTTCTTTTTCTTATCATTATTATTATCATTATCATTATCATTATTATTATCATTATCATCATCATCCTTCTTACGTATATTTTACTCGACTGACATGCGTTCGCGTAGAGAAAAAATCCTCGCCGACGCGTGAATCCGGAGCTAATCCGGTCTGAATCGAAATGTTGATGATAAGATTGATTTATGGGAAGGGATGTCAGGCTTGAGGTGGATCTTTCTCTCTCTGTCTGTCTGTTTGTCTGTCTGTCTTTGTCTCTGCCTCTCTCTCCCTTTCTCTCTCTCTCGTCCTTCCACCTTCTATCTCTCTCTTTTTTCACTTTGCCTTCTTCTATTTCCTCTTCTCCTGTGACTCTCTCCTTCTTTCCCTCTTTCCTCTCTCTCTCTCTCTCTCTCTCTCTCTCTCTCTCTCTCCTCTCCCCCTCCCTCTCCTTCTCACCCCTCACCTCCCTCTCCCCCTCCTCTCCCATCCCTCTCCTTCTCACCTCACCTCTCCCCCTCCCCCTCCCTCTCTCTCCCCCTCCTCTCTCTCTCCCTCCCTATCCTCCCCTTCTCTCCCCCTCCCCCTCCCTCTCTCTTCCCCCCCTCCCTCTCTCACCCCCTCTTTCTCACCTCTTTCTCCTTCTCCTTCCCTCTCTCCTTCTCTCCCCTCTATCCCTCTCCCCCTCTCCCCCTCTCTCCCTCCCACTCTTTTCCTCCCTTCTCTCTCTTTTCCTCCCCCTCCCTCTCACCTCCCTCTCACCCCCCCTCTTTCTCTCTCCCTCCCTATCCCTCCCCTCCCTCTCCTTCTCTCCCCCTCCCTATCCCTCTCCTTCTCTCTCCCCCCTCTTTTCTCCTTCTGTCTCTTTTTCCTCCCTCTCACCCCCCCCTCCCTCTCTCCTTCTCTCTCTCTCTCCCATCTCCCTTTTTTTTTTGCTTTATTCCGCTGCAGGGTATCAAGGGAACTGCTCTCTGCATCATAGAAAGCGGGAAATCTCATTTGTCGGTAATATGTTAGGCGACACCTGCCACCTGGAGGGGCGGAAGTGACGTCATCTCGTGTGCAACTCGGGCTGATTCAATTTCTGGTGTTTTTTTTTTTTCTTTTTTTTTTAGTCTCTCTCTCT
>NW_020869751.1:8914-11414 GCF_003789085.1 Penaeus vannamei | reverse complement strand
ACTCTGTCTGTCTGTTTGTTGGTTCTGTTGTTTGTCTGTTTGTTGGTTTTCTGGTTTCTCACTCTGTCTGTCTGTTTGTTGGTTCTGTTTGTCTGTCTGGCTCTCTGTGTGTCTGTGTGTCTGTCTGTCTGTCTGTCTGTCTGTCTGTCTGTTTGTTGGTTCTGTTGTTTGTCTGTTTGTTGGTTTTCTGGTTTCTCACTCTGTCTGTCTGTTTGTTGGTTCTGTTTGTCTGTCTGGCTCTGGTGTCTGTGTGTCTGTCTGTCTGTCTGTCTGTTTGTCTGTTTGTTGGTTCTGTTGTCTGTCTGTCTGTTGGTTTCTGTTTCTCTTCTTCTCACTCCTGTCTGTCCTGTCTGTCTCTCTGTCTCTCTCTTTCTCTCTCCTCTCTCTCTCTCTCTCTCCCTCTCTTCTCCTCTCTCTCTTCTCTCTCTCTCTCTCTCTCTCTCTCTCTCTCTCTCTCTCTCTCTCTCTCTCTCTCTCTACACTCGGTTCTGTTGTCTCTCTCTGCTTCTACTAATGCCGTCAATAATAGTAATGATAATCTTATTGTCATTATTTTTTAAAAATTATTATTCAATCGTGATTCTGATTTCATAATTTTTCGTTTTTTTTTTTGTTTATCAGTATGCTTGTTTTCCCTTCTCTCTCCTCCCTTTCTCCACTCTCTCCTCCTCGCTTTCTCTCACTCTCTCTCCTCCCTCCTTCCTTTCTCTACCCTCTCCTCCACCCCCCTCTCCCTTCTCCCTTCTCCCACCCCTCCCCCTCCTCCTCCTACCTCTCTCCCTCCCACCCCTTACCTCCTCCTCCCCCAACCCCCCTTCCCCCTCCTCCTAAACCGAACTACCCTAAAACTACCCCCACTCCCTCTCTCTCCCCATCCTCCTCCCTTCCCCCTCCCCTTCTCCTCCTACTTCCTTCCCTCTCCCTTCCCCTCCTCCCCCCTTACAAACCGAACTACTCCAAAACTACCCCCCCCCCCCCTCCTCCTCCTACCTCTCCCTTCCCTCCCCCCCTTCCACCTCCCCTCCCCCCCTACAAACCGAACTACCCCAAACTACCCAATCACTTTTTACCACAAACAGTTATATATAAAAAAAACAAGCCCCGATTAGGTCCTTCTCGTATTAAGAACTGGGATTAAATTGATGGATAGATGAGATTAGATAACGGCCCATTAATAAAGTTGGAGAAGAAGAAGAAGGAGAAGGAATTGGAAGAGAGAGACGAGGCTTAAGAATGGAGAAATGATAGAGGGATTCAGGAAAATTAGATAAAAATGAAATAAAAAGTATAAGGAACTAGAAGATGAAAAGAAATGAAAGAAAAATAAAATAAAAAATCAATCCATAAAAAAGCAAAAAAAAAAAAAAAAAAAAAAAAAAAAAAAAACAAAGACAGCCTTTAAAAGAAAAAAAAAAGTAATGATAAAAAACGTAATAATCAAGAAGAAAAAAAACATGAACAAAAAAACAAACAAACACAAAAAGGAGAAAAAAAAAAAAAAAAAAAAAAAAAAAAACAGATAAATCAAAACTAAAAAAAAAAAAAAATAAAGAAATAAATAAATAAAAATGAAAATAAAGATAAGCAGATAAAGAACCTTTTCCGACGATGATTCCTTAACAGCGGACCGACCCCATTCATCACCAGCCACGGGACTCGAACGGCTTATCAACGAGACAATTACAATCATCACCCAGAGTTAGATTTTGAGAAGGCGAAGGAGCCCCCCCCCCCACCCCCCCCCCCTCCCGTCCCCCAAACCTTCCGCTGGGGCCCTGGTTGCGGATAAGGCGGGGGGGGGAGGGTGGGGGGGTTGGGAGGAGGGGGGAGAGGGGGGTTGATGGGAGGGAGGGAGGGGGAGGGAAGGGTTGATGGGAGGGAGGAGGGGAGGGGGGTTACGGGAGGGAGTGATGGGAGGAGGGTATGGGAGGGAGGAGGGGAGAGGGGGTTTCATGGGAGGGAGGAAAGGAGGAGGGGAGGAGGGGAAGGAGGAGTTGTTGGGAGGGGTAGGGGAGGAGGGAAGGAGGGAGGGTGTTTGTTGGGAGAGAGGAGGGGAGAGGGAGTGATGGGAGGGGGGTTGAATGGGAGGGAGGAAGGGAGGAGGAGGGGGAGGAGGGAGGAGGGGAGGGAGGAGGGGGAGGGGAGGGGGGAGGGGGGAGGAGGGGGGAAGGAGGGAGGAGGGGGAGGAGGGGAGGAAGAGCAGGGGAGGGGTTAGAGGAGGAGGAGAGAGTTAAGGAAGGAGGGAGGAAGGGGAGGGGAAGGAGGGGAAGGAGGGGTTAAGGGAGGAGGGGGAGGAGGAGGAAGGGAGGAAGGGGGAAGGGTAGAGGGTGGAAGAGGGACGGAGGAGGAGGAAGAGGGGGAAAGAGTGTGGGTGGGGAATAGGGGGTGGTGATAAGGCGAAAGGAGATGGGTAAAGGGAAGAAGCGAGAGAGGGGACTTGGGGGTGAGGGTAGGGAAGGAGGGAGAAGGGGTTGGGTAAGGCGAAAGGGTAAAAGGGAGA
>NW_020869750.1:1104286-1112554 GCF_003789085.1 Penaeus vannamei | reverse complement strand
GAGACAAAAGAGAGAGAGAGAGAGACAAAAGAGAGAGAGAGAGACAAAAGAGAGAGAGACAGACAAAAGAGAGATAGACAAAAAAGAAAGAGAGAGAGACAAAAGACAGAGAGAGAGAGACAAAAGACAGAGAGGGAGACAAGAGAGAGAGAGAGAGAGAGATTACAAGAGAGAGAGAGAGATACAAGAGAAGAGAAGAAGAGAGAGAGAGAAAAAGAGAGAGAGAGGGAGAGAGAGTTCTTACAGCTTTGTCCCGGCGCTGAATCTCTCCACGTTTCTGATGCATGTTGATTATGAACTCAATGAGGGAGACATCCCACAGGCAGCAGTAGTAAGCATCCATGGCATCCACAGAGTTTCTCTCTTGAAGGCATCGAAGGGCAGTGCTGTAGTCAATATTCTCCAGGAACTGACACAGGATGGCAGCCTAGAAGATGGAAAAAAGTTATTGTCATAATTAAATACATAAATATACTATACTTGATTTTTTACAAAGAAAAAATATATTACAGGTTGACATTAAAAGATTCAGGAACTTCCTGGCCTGAGGGGTGCAAGGTTTTCTAAAATGCTGGATTTTTTATGGTTATATATGTTGTATGTTTTCAACAGAAATTTTGATATTCAAAACTTGCTGAAAATCTGAAGGAACTGTATTATCGATGGCCAGATTTTTTAATGTAAACCTGTTTGAGGATATATAGGCTGTATACTATTTCCTATTAATATGATGATCTTAATGCATATATACATATCAAATTATTTACATAAAATAAATACTGAAATAAATGACTGAAAGACATTCTCCCATATACATATAAATTCAGAAGAGCATCAAATCAATCTTTCATAATAACAACCAACCATCAACTTAAACTCAAGAGCTTTCAAATGTCTTCCTAAAACTTACTTGAGTATAACAATTTAAGTTCATGCAACAGCGAATCATTCTCCTTATGATGCCATCTGTGAGCACAGTCTGGACAACGCCATTATCATTTCGCAGGAAGTCCGTGGCCACAAAAACGGCAGTGAGGTAGCTTGCCAATGCATTGTGGTACTGGTCATTCATGTAGGCCAAGTCAGCTCTTGAGAGATGCCAAGAGGTGCAGAGGGCAGCATTTGTCTGTAATGGTTAAGAGAGAAGAAAAGAAAATTTAAAAGAAAACACTGCTCAATATAATAAGTGAGCTATATTTCTAACAAGATTTAAATTGTGCCTAAAGCCAAAATCAACAACAATAATATGAGAAATGAGCAAAGAAACAAGCAATGTATTTAAGAAGTGCCCAAGATCATGAACTATGCACAACAACTACAGTTTACTTTCTTAAAATATTTACATGTACATAAAACTCACAGAGAGATGTGCTCTTACATGTGTGCCAGATGGGTAGAGTCTCGTTGCGTGCTCAACTGTCCATGCTAGTGTGTCTCGTATACACTGCATTGATACCACTCTGGAAGCAAGATATATTGCATATTTCATGTATATAATGTAAAAAACTGACAGCATACATAACACAACACACACACACACACACACACACACACACACACACACATATATGTATATTGTTAGATAACTGAAATTGTATTTAAATGCCTATATTACGTTTGAAGTTTATAAAAAAGTTGAATTAATTTATTCTTAATAAATTTTTAACCTGAAGGTAGGTTTGTTTTCAATTTTGAATACAGCATCTCAATAAACCATTTCTTATCTATCCTCACATCAATACAGGATTATAATTTTACCATTCAACTTAAATACAAGCACACACTGGCAAGAGAAAACTCACGTGTCAACGGTTGGTGGCCACATAGCCAGGTGGTCAATGTGGACAGCATTACTGGGTTCTTGATTTAGGATATTTAGCACGTGGCCCAGGAGGGAGATCATGATGGAGAGGCAACTTGGCTCTCGGACATTTGATAAGAAATCAAGGAAGTCCGATCTGCTCATAATACCTATTTGAGAAAGAGCTTTCCAGTAAAATGTATACTATACTTTCAATTTTTTCCTTGCAGTTAAATATTTGTAGAGCTGCTACCCTACTTGACTATGATTAACTTCAAAAATGGTATTTGCATCTTTCCATATCTACAGAAAATCAACCTGCCAAATTTTCTAAAGGGCAAACAATACCTACAAAATCTTGAAAGAAAGGCTATGCTATTCACCTGTATCATGATGTCGCTCCATGGCAATAGACTGGCCAGAGCTGGATCGTTTGTGCTGGATGCTTCCTCCCATTATACCACCACTTCAGCAAAAAGGAAATGGCTTTCAGAACTTATTACCATATAAACCTCCTCATCAGAATCAATGTCTGATGATATAAACTGTACTCTGTTAATTACTTGCTATATAAAGTATCCATGACTAAAGGATATAAAAGCAAATATGAGTAACAAAGGCCATGTCTTCTAAACCTTAAACCTTGTCTAAATAAAGTGAAAAAAAGGACCAGCACAACATACCTACTTCCCATAAGTCATACCAAACCTTCTTGTTTGTATGTTTCTCCCTAAGAGCATGTGCTGTTGCTGCGAGAGGTCTGACAAGGGCCAAGAGAGGCAGATGTGAGGGAAGGGATGTTCCTCCAAGTAGGCTAGTCCACTCTCCAGCATTAAGTAACAGCAGGACACACCTTAGTAATGAATGTGGCTTGTTAATTTAAAGATTACTTTTAGAAACATCATTATCTGTTCAATGGGATTAACTCTGCTTATGTTTTTTTAAATTCTTAAAACCATCATTATAAACAAGAAAAGAGAGTAAACCTAATATAATAAATATTACAAAAAAATAGTCAGACACACATACACTCTCTCTCTCTCTCACTCAAACCAAAATGAACCCTTTCCAGACAACAGGGCATCCTCATACCAATTATTAACACCAGTCCAGGGTGCAATACCATCACGGCCAGTGTGACCCCCAAGACACTGCCTTGCTTCGTTGGTAAGTTCTGCCATAATGGAGTCTGAAGAAGAGGGAATTTGAAAATGTAAAAAAATACTGCCACAGTCTTCATACTCACTGTGAAAGTATTTTATTGTTTGTTTTTTTAGCTGAATGTTCCAACTGAAATTCTAACCTTATTATTTTGAGTCAAAAATGTGTCAGCTGAAACTACCAAAATACATACTTTAATATCAATACCAAAATCCAAACAGTTAAAAAAAAAACCACAAAAGAGACACATACTGTTCACACATGGCAGTTCATGCAAACAATGCTGTATTTTGGTCAAGAGAATCATCCACATGAGCAACTTGCACAGTCGAGGTGTCTCCCTGCCTTGCAGTTTTGTTGCATGGCTATTTGCTTCCTCTAGAAGATCCAATGCACTCTGGAAACTCTACAAAATATTGGGAAGAGAGAAAAATATTAATAAGAATTCATATGCATGATGTACAGTTGTTTTACTTCTATTCTTTACAAAATAAGTAAATATAAATACATAACCACAATACTTATTCAATCTGAAGAGAAATATCCAGTAAATTGTTGTCGTCTGCATAGATACACTAAACAATACTTCATACAACTGTACATTATATACTTAAAAATAAAAAAAGATAAATAATACCATAATAATGACAATAGTAACTTGGAAAACAAGGTCATACATACCTTTGCTTGATTAAGTTCTACAGCCTTAGCAATATAGATATACACAAGGTCTCTTGGAGGACTGGCTGGCAATTTCATCAGTGTGTTATATATAGGGATTGGCATCTCCCACTGTAAAAAGAAGGAGAAGAAGAAGGAGAAAAAGAAAGAGAAGGAGAAAGGAAGAAAGAAAAGAAGAAAAAGAGTGAAGGAAGAACAGAATTAACCCCAAATGATTTCTAAATAATTTTAAAATTTATGAGAAGTCAGTACAAAATATTACTCTTTATCATAAATCAAAGTATTAATTAGTTTTTTTGAAACCATATGTCCAAATCAATAATACTGATAATTTGACTAAGTATACTCGTAAATCTTACCTTTGTGTTTAGTTCTGTAATTTCCTTTTTGGGGATATCAGGTCTGGCTGGCAAGGCTGTTTTGTACTGCATAACAGAATCCTTTAGTAGGTCTGGTTTGTATGAGTGTATCAAATCCCATATGAGGTCGTTTAATTCACCTGAACCTGTTGAGTATCAATAATGTTTTACTCATCTTAATGCATTCCTTAAATTCACATAACATTTTACCAAAATGTTTTGATTTCAGTGTGACTCGGTTTGCAGTTCTATCTATTAGTATCTGGTAGTGCACTTGATGCTGATATCAATGAAAAATGCTACTCTTTCTTTGATTTCATGGCATCCCTATATAAGTCAAGGAAAAATACCTGACACCTAAACCAATTACCAGTTAATATTACTTACTCAAGCATTCTATTAAATAAAGGAGAATTGCAAAATAACTGTTCAAAATAATAAGCTTATTTACCCAGCATTTCCATATCACAGGGCTTCTTCATTGACTTGATTCTTGACTCCTCATACTGTGGCCACATCTCCGTTAACTCATCCTGCTGGAAGAGGCTCTTCACCGCGTTGCATGCCATGATGGCAGGCACCAACACCTCACTGATTTTTGGTCCGAGATTTACTGTGAACAGGAACAGGCGCACTCTTTCTCTCTGGGCGCTGTCTAACTGGTTCATTTTAGCAGCAAGAGTCTGGTGGAAATTTTGAAAAGGGGACATAGGTGTCTGCCTTATTTGAATTTTATATACAGGAGTCCTTACATCTAGTTTCTTCTACAAAAGGATTCTGCAATAACTTTTCAAGCTAAAATAAAACATGAACTGACATTTGTACAGAAAACTGTTAGTACAAGAACTTAGTTATCCTTATTTCTATAGGATTATAGTAACTTGTAATAATAACCTATTTCTATGTGTCAATATATCATTCTAACATAGAATGGCAAGTATGCACTAACAAATCCTATATGAAATTATTGTAATGTATGAGAAATAGTACTAAGTCCATACATAAATCTTGAAAGAAATTATGAATACATGACAGTATATAAAATGTGGAAACTGCATGAATCTATAATCTGTCTCATGTGATTTCCATTCATTTAAACAACAAATAATGAATTACATCATTATTATTACAATCAATTAGTTTTATATTGTACCTGAAAAATGGGTAAACTGCTCTCATATAAAACATTTTGACAAACGTGGGAAAAATGAATCAAATTTATAAAGTTCTGCTCAAAACTGAGAATAACAGTTATCGTCAAAAAGTAGTTGCATGTAAATATTTCTAAAATAACAGACCTACCTGAATGAGGAACTGGACTCCTGGCTTGCCAGCCTGAGCAAGAGCAATTGGGTAACTGCTCTGCCATACTTCCCCTTCAAACACATTGCGTACGGTGTTTAGTGTCTGGACCTGTCCAGAAAAAATTAAGGCACTTTTTCAGATACTGTTTTCATGAGATAAGTATATGGTACAGTAGGGGTCTCTATTGTTTAGTGAAAGTCATCAAAATAATTTTTTACATCTAAAGTTCTTTATTATTTATGATAACATAATATGTTAAGATGTGCATACATTCATACCTAATTTTAACACACAAAAAAGGGGAAACATCGATCTGATATTGCTAATTCTTAGTTACTAACACCCAGTCTCTACTGGTAATATCAAAAATTACATTATTAAAGAAATAGCAATAACATAGTACTGTGCTTTTAACCACATGCTGCTGGGGATGCTATGTGCATACATGCCATGCCCAGTGTGTTTAATTTAGTAATTATTTTTGCACATGGATGGCTACACAATTACTAAGTCACCAATGAGCCAATTACAAGAAGCACTTGTCTCACCTCTTTACCCTATTCCTTGATTTTTTATAATATTTTCTAATATTTAATACTGCTGTTAGTAATGTTAATAACAATACAGTAATTATAATGTTTATAATAAAACTAGTAGTATCAATATTGATATTGTTCGTAAAAAAATGTTTTTCCTGCTAACTTAAGGAAAGGTCAGGTCATAAGATCAACTAATTACTCCTTTGTGGCTAAGCACAGTCAGAGCCATCTATGTGCATAAACATTTCACAAAACAATACTAAAGTGAACGCAACATTTTCCTGTGGGCACTGGGTTATTCATGCACATCCTATCTCTGACAGTGTAAAATATCTGTATATAATTTTTTGTGCAATATCAATCAAGCTCAAGCTTTTGTGCATCTGTTAAAATTAACCTCTTATGAAAGAATGTTAGAATATGACAAGCCCTCAAGAATTAACCATATTGACACATGGGACTCATACTGAGCTGGCTGCTCTAGATTTTGTCCATTACTTTCCATATCTGTTAAAGGGAGGGGAGGTCCGTAAAACTGAGGTATAAGCGTATATCTATCTTCATGTTCCTATAGCATTTTAAATTTGTTTACCTGCAAAAGAAGACCACTTGGCAATTTCTCAGGCCTGGTTTGAAGATCCAACTCCAGATTTTTACGCAGGTATGAAGGAATTTCAAAGGCTATGTTGTCATCTGACAAAACTTCGACCAAACCCTGGGTTGGAAAAAAAAACATTCATGCTACAATTAGTATTCTGTATATCCACTTATAAAATATTCCAAACAGTACATCTGCTTCAAGTTCATTTGATCATTTAAAAGAGTAAATCAGTAAAATACATCATAATATCTAAAATTAGCTTTCATACAAACATACCTGATATCTGTTACTAAGCGCATGTGAAAATCTATCATAGAGTGATCTCTTCTCAACTGGTGTTGTACGGCCGCAGAGAGAGGCACAGCTATTATAATAACCTCTGAGCTTACTTTCATTCACTTGGCAATACTCTGGAGTAGAACCCAACTCTGGCAGGAGTTTGAGAGCCTCTGAGAAGTGAGAATAAGCATCCTCATATCTCTCCTGCAGGAAGTGGTATGCCCCAAGGTCATAATGAATCTGCAAAGAAATTACTACATGTTACAAACTATCATGACAGAGATAAAAACAGTGACTAATATATTCAAAAGTTCTGAAGCATATTATCCATTATGAAGTATATTATGTATCATACATTATGAATGGGATCTCTAAAAGACCTATTTAGGATAAAGTCTGTTACTACCATATACTGCAAACCATGCAGTGAAATAAGATTAATATATTCAGGAGATGTCAATTCACTGATACAATTTTTAGCAAACAATTCCATATTCACCTGGCACTTAAACTGCTCATCAGCAACAGACTGGCATCGATCCCAGGCATGACTCACTGTGGTTGTCTGGTGTGTGTGAACTGCGAAGGAAGCCATCACTGGAGCTCGAACCTGGAATTATATTAATTCTCTGTATAAATATAATGTTATCATTAATTATTCTAAGTATCTATACTCTGAATTAGATGGAACATTACCTGTATTTCAAAATTTTCTACATATCTATCAGATTTCCTATATCCTTCATCCAAAATCTAAGAAATATGAAATACCTAAATATGTTATAAGAGCCTTATCATTTTCTATATTCACTTCCCATATGACACACACAAGCACAAATACACACACACACACACACACACACACACACAAAAAAAAAAAAAAAAAACATATATCATATGCTTAGTGATCCAGTGATTTTGTTTTTTTCACCTCTCCAGCCCCAAGCAACTGCTCTAAGATTCTAATGGAAACCTCAGCTCCACGGTCAAGCATACTAAGGATTCCCTCCTGAACCTCGCGGGACTCCTGTGTTGGATCTTGCTGGCCAGGACTAGGGAGGAGATAAAATAAAAATATATAATGTATAAGATTTATGATTTGTGTGACAGTGGATGAGCTTTTCAAAGCTGTGTATATACTAACAAATTTTAAAGAATGGCTCTTTTCCAAATGTAAATGAATTCACATTTAATACAGGTAATCTATCTTTAATATAAACTATGTGAATACTGTATTCTAAACACCTAGTCCATGAACAAGTTATAATAATAATAAAAGAAAACAATCTATACATGAAACCAGTCTCTACAACACTGAGAATTTAATACATCTAGAAAAAAGAAGGAAATTATTGAATCAAAAATGAAATTATGGCAATAAAGAATGACCAAGATAAGGATATCAGAAAAAACAAAACCAGACATACATTGGGACATTTGAAACCTTAATTGGCTTGGCAGGCAGTTTTGCCCTAACAAGAGCTCTGAGAGCATAGCGATGATAGAGAGCAACACTAAACAGTTGATAGGGCAGCAGAGGGC
>NW_020869750.1:1085361-1087861 GCF_003789085.1 Penaeus vannamei | reverse complement strand
TAATACATGCATATATATATATATATATATATTATATATATATATATATATATATATGTATATATAATATATATATATATATATATATATATATATATATATATATATATATATATATATATCGGTGAAGGGGCTATTTCTCGTACTGGGCTTTGTAACGTACAAATGTGCTAAAATGCTAACGAAGCGGTCTAGCGCTTCGTTGAAGCTGTCTGGGGAACACTGCTCCATGACCCCAGTTGAGCCAGGCCTCGTGGATGGGGATGCCACTGATGGGCAGTGATTTTTATTTACCCCTTCGGTAGTATTTTTTTTGCGTTACATACACGTCCATAATGTTTATATAGTACTTTCGATTAACATGATAATGGTTCCTTGAGAAATTGTTTTTACTAAGACAGGGTATGTT
This sequence comes from Penaeus vannamei, assembly GCF_003789085.1. Classification (NCBI taxonomy): domain Eukaryota; kingdom Metazoa; phylum Arthropoda; class Malacostraca; order Decapoda; family Penaeidae; genus Penaeus; species Penaeus vannamei. The sequence continues at coordinate 1,087,452 of NW_020869750.1, read as the reverse complement.
CAAGTGTTTGGTGTGTGTTGTAGGTTTATGTTGTACATCTGTGCTTCAAAGTGAACGTTACATAGGCCATCCTAGCGATCGTGATACGCACTTTTGGCTATACTATCTAGTAGTTTCTGCTGTGTGTGTGCTTTACAACATGCCAAAACACGGTTAATACAAATAGGCCATGCCAAACAGACAAGAAAAGCTCAAAAAGGCATTTAACTAACTGTAGCATTAGGTAGCCTATGGACGGTATGGGGTCAAAGCCATAACACTGTAGGTGAATAGCATATGAATTGCATACATACCAGTGATACTCCGATTAAAGAGATTTTTCTCCAGAAATAGAAGAGGCACTGGCCAAGTACGTGGTGTCAGTTACAAAGATATTCTATGGACTTCCTAAGAAGGAATCATGCTAAGTCAGCAACAAGGAGCGACACCCCACTTTCAGTCTTAAATCAATAGACCACTTGGCAAAGAGAGAAAGAGAGTGAGAGCCTGCCTAATAACACAAAATGAAAAAGATATTGCTACTTAAAAAGAAGAAGAAAGAAGTCAAGAAAGCAGGTAGAGAAACAGAGAAAGAAACCACAGGCAAAGATGCCAGTTATGGAGAGAAAGCCTGCAGTTTGCAACGATTCTGAATTATCTAACTGATGTCCGACCCCTTAACCTCACAGATTCATCAGAACCGTCTGATGAAATGGTTATGGACAGTGAAACAAGTATACCAGCAGCCTAATATTTTTGCAGAAAAGCAATCGTAAAAAGAATATTTAAGTGGAGCTTTCACTAAAAGAAAGGCTGAAGAGTTCAAGTATTCATTATGTAGCGAAGGTTTCAGATGTCCAAGAGGATAGTCCTTCAATCAAATTTCTGACCTCAGACGTAATAACAAGTCGACTAGCAAGGGCACCTTTGCATTCCCAGCAACTAAGAGGCTTGTTGGTTTAATCACATTCCTTCATTCACTCACTAAATTTAATATTCGTTGATTTCATGAATTTGCTTGTAATTTGCATTGTGTTGTTTAGAGCCAGAAAGAGTTCAGTAGGTATTTCTGACGAAAATATATTCGAAACCGGTCAAATGCATCTATATGGTGAAGATATTCATTCTCAATTATACCTTTTCTACATTTGATAACATGAATACGGTTCATGTATGTTTATACTGATATGAAAGGGAAATGCATGGAGAATATTGCATCCATTTTGGGGAAAATGCAAAAGCTATGTGTATTTATTACCATGTGCATAATCCATGAGTTCTCGATTGCGTTGTAGCTGAAAGTTGTTCCGGGATTTTGAGTCATCAAACCGAAATGTCAGGCAAGTTTCGAAAAATGTTATACAGGTTTGAATAGAGTGATATTACTCATCAAGAGCCAAAAATACTTGGTCTTTTGTTCAATTCTAGTTAACATAAACACTTGTTCATTGCTAGTTTTGTTCAATTTCCATTCGTATATCAATCACAACATTTAAAGCTGTGTTTGACGTGAATAAAATCATTTAATTCCCAGCTTCTCTAATATTTCAGTTAAGCAATCAAAGTTGATTGGTTAAATGAAATACTTGCTTCCCAAAGAAAAACAGAACCGCTACACAGATCTGGTTTCTGACAATTAAACTTATTTTCACCAAGCAGTTATTCTGCTCCCAAAAGATATCATTGCTCATTAATAAGCAGGGGTGATTCACTCTTATCACCATTGTCATCAAAGGAACTCGTATGTGAATCACCAGTAGTCACAACATAAAAAGTATTATATCTATATATGTTTGCGGAATCGTTAATTGAAAAAATACTGTAAAACGAAACTGGAATAAAAGATAACATAATAAAGATGTAGGGAATATGTATGATGAAAATAACAAAATGATAATGAAATAGCAATAAGAAAATAAAGGTATGTAAAAACAAACGAAATTAAATAAACCGATAAAATGAGAATGGAAAATAAGAATATTAATAAAGATGATTATAAAATAAACGATGAAATAATAATAATAGGGATGTGATAATGATGGTAAAGATGATTATAATGATAATAGAATTCATAATAAAAACAATAGGCATAATAATTGTGATAGCATAATA